>CM029373.1:2314677-2547359 GCA_017165825.1 Hepsetus odoe | reverse complement strand
ATCTATCTATCTATCTATCTATCTATCTATCTATCTATCTATCTATCTATCTATCTATCTATCTATCTATCTATCTATATATACATACATACATACATACATATATATATATCCATCCATCCATTATCTGCCGCTTGTCCCAAATGGGGTCGCGGGGGAGTGCTGGTGTCCAACCCAGCGCACACAGGGCGAGGACGGGGGATGCACCCTGGACAGGTCGCCAGCCCATCGCAGGGACATATATATATATATATATATATATATATATATATATATATATATATATATATATGAAAAAGTGAAAGTGACAACCCTTGTCATTGCGAGGTCAATGCACAGCAGACAGTGAACCACAACGAAACTGGACCTCTGCTTTTAACCCATGCACACTCAAACACCGTGCAGCAGTGGGCAGCTATTGAAAGCGCCCAGGGAGCAGTGACGGGGACGGCACCTTGCTCAAGGGTACCTCAGGACAACCTTTTGGGAAGGTGTTCGAACCCCCGATCCTCCGATCATGTGGCTAACGCCCGAACCACTAGGCCACCACTACCCACGGTATATATATATATATATATATATATATATATATATATATATATAAATTAAGCCAATCAAAACTTCAGCCAATCAAAATCTTCTTTACATATATATCTCTGTGTTAAAAGCACAGTTTAAGTCTGAAGTTGTCTGAATTTGGAACATTGTCCTGTAAAATGAATTTGCCACGTAAGACCACACACATCATTTAAGGTAATTTAAGTAAATAAATAAGGAAAATGAAGATATTAACTCCTTCAAATGTGTAGGTTTCAAAGTGTGAAAACCCATCCAGTATGTTCCTGTGCTGATAAACATCTCTTACAGGTGGATTCCAAGATCTTGGTGGGTTTAGGTGGTGTATTGATTGTATGCAGCTCTGTCCTGATGTCCATGGGTTTTTACGGCTGGGTTGGAATTCCTTCCTCGCTGATCATCGTGCAGGTCGTGCCTTTCCTCGTCCTGGCTGTTGGAGCCGATAACATTTTCATCTTTGTTCTGGAGTATCAGGTATGTGATCTGTATGTGGTCTTGTGTGGGATCTTATATACAGCGCCTCCATAACTAGTAGCACCCCTTAGCAGATTAGCAAAAAGGGTCAGAAAAAGTAAAAGCTTCATGTCAGAATGAAAAAGCAGGAAAAATCCAACTCCAAATGATTTTGAACCCCTACCACATTGATGATAACTGTGTGTGTGTGTGTCTGTTTTCTTCTCCAATCTTACAAATGTTTAAGTTTTAAGAATGTATAACTCCCTCTCTCTCCCTCTTTCTCTCTCTCACTCCCTCTTTATCTGTTTGTCTGTCTCTCTCTCTCTCTCTGTCTCTCTCCTGTTTCTCTGTCTGTCTGTCTCTCTCACTCTCTGCCTCTCTGTCTGTCTGTCTCACTCTCTGCCTCTCTGTCTGTATGTCTGTCTGTCTGTCTCTCTCTCTCTCTCTCTCTCTCTCTCTCTGTCTCTGTCTCTCTCCTGTTTCTCTGTCTGTCTGTCTCTCTCTCTCTCTCTCTCTGTCTCTGTCTCTCTCCTGTTTCTCTGTCTGTCTGTCTCTCTCTCTCTCTCTCTGTCTCTGTCTCTCTCCTGTTTCTCTGTCTGTCTGTCTCTCTCACTCTCTGCCTCTCTGTCTGTCTGTCTCTCTCTCTCTCTATCTATCTATCTCTCTCAACAGAGAGATGTGCGGCAGCCTGGGGAAAAGAGAGAGCACCAGATTGGCCGGGTTCTGGGAAATGTGGCTCCCAGCATGCTCCTCTGCAGCTTGTCTGAATCTGTCTGCTTCTTTCTGGGTAAGATCTTCCAGCCAGCGTGGCTCAGATCAACCTCCTGCAAAGTCCTTCTCATGGCAGTGATTTGGCTCACGGTCAAGACACACAGCAGATTAAATCAGCTCTCTGATACGAGTGTCCTCACTGGAATTATGATGCGTGACTGTTGCTCAGGATGTCAGCGTGACCCTGCGTATTATTAACGCTGATAACACAGTGCAAGCACACAATGTACAGTACTGTGCAAAAGTTTTAGGTTTACATCAATCAACAAAATGCAGTGAATGAACAAAAGAGAATCTAAATCAAATCAATCTTTTGGACCACCCTTTGCCTTCAAAACAGCATCAGTTCTTTTAGGTACACTTGCACACAGTTTTTGAAGGAACTAGGCCGGTAGGTTGTTCCAAACATCTTGGAGAACGAACCACAGATCTTCTGTGGATGTAGCTTCCTCACATC
The DNA here is from genome assembly GCA_017165825.1 of Hepsetus odoe. Taxonomy (NCBI): domain Eukaryota; kingdom Metazoa; phylum Chordata; class Actinopteri; order Characiformes; family Hepsetidae; genus Hepsetus; species Hepsetus odoe. The sequence continues at coordinate 2,545,099 of CM029373.1, read as the reverse complement.
CTTCTGTCTCTTCATGTGATCCAGACACACTGGATGATGTTGAGATCAGGGCTCTGTGGGGCCAGAAGAACTGATGCTGGTTTGAAGGCAAAAGGTAGAAACACCAAATATTGATCTGATTTAGATTTTTCTTTTGTTCGCTCACTTTACATTTTGTAAATTGATCAAAAAAAGCGTTCTTTGTTTACAGCATTTTTTCCACACCTGCCTAAAACACTTACACTGTACTGTATGTCTGTGTTGGGTTGTCTTTTTTTTTTTCATTTCTCTTTTGTGGTCTAACAAGAATCGTTATTTTTGTTTAAAGAGTAATCAAAGGCCTCTGCGTTCACTTCCAGGCGCTCTCAGCACCATGCCCGCAGTGAAGTCCTTTGCCCTCTACGCTGCCCTGGCCGTCCTCATGGATTTTGTCCTGCAGATGACAGCGTTTGTGGCTCTTTTGTCCCTCGATGCTCAGCGCCAGGAGAGTAACAGCTGTGAGCCATTCTGCTGCTTCAAAGTGAAGACCCAGCGTCCCCCCAAACCCAGCCAGGGCTTCCTCCTGCCACTAATGGAGAAATATTACGCCCCTGCACTGCTCCACCCCGTCTCCAGAATAGTAGTGGTATGCACCTGACCTCCTACCATGTAGGAGTACCTCAAAACAATCTCATTTCAAAATGTCGCCATAGCTCATAACTAGATTGATTATATACGAAACACTGGATATTTTTAAATCTTTTAAATTAGCCCAAGAATTTGTGAAAATCCATCAAATTAGGGCTGCAAAACACTAATGTTTAAAGAGTTGATTATTGGTGTCGGTGAACTGATCGCTTTGAACTGTGTAGATTCAGGTTTAAGCAACAAGAAATACAGGGTTACTGTTACTTACAGTCTGCACTAAATACGCTGTCCATTCAAACTTTGCGTAATGAACGGAACTTCATGTCTTCTGTCTGCAGATAGGGCTGTTTCTCTTCATGTTCTGTGCGTCCATCTTCCTCATGTTCCATGTGAAGGTGGGCTTGGATCAGGAGCTGGCCATGCCAACTGTAAGTGCATACAAACACGTTTCAGAATTCACGGGTAAAGCAAAAAAACTGACGCTCTGACTCCTTAAAGCCGAAAGTAGTCCATCACAACTGGCCAAATGGGAAAAAATCATCATGTCATTTGGCTTTGGTTGATGAAACTTATTCATAGCAGTCATTTTAAAAGCTGAATATCGTGTTGTTTGTGTCTTGTCTGACTTGCTGCATCTACAATGAAGGAAACTGAACTTCATTTATGGCCAAACCTTCACTTTAACACTGACTCATATCCTGTTTTTATAATTATGCATCATCAGGACTCCTATATGCTCAAATACTTTGAATACCTCAACAAGTACTTCGAGGTTGGGGTGCCTACATACTTTGTCACAACGAAAGGCTTCAACTTCTCGAGTGTGCAAGGGATGAATGCGGTGTGCTCCAGCGTGGGATGTGACCGGTTCTCTCTTACTCAGAAGATCCAGTATGCTACAGAATACCCAGAAAGGTGAGTGCCCTAGATTCTGGAGCCTTTCTTTGGGTTCCTGTCCAATTCAGCTTTATTTCAGTTCAGTTTAGCGTGCAAGTGCAACAGAAATGTTCAGGGAGTTGGGCCTATGTTTGCAGAGTCACTTTCACAATGAACTTTTCCATTCATCTTCTCACTGCGCATTAGACTGATGTGTCAAGTATCTAGCTCATTTTCTGCCATTTAGTACAAGATAGAGTAACATAATTCAGGTTTTTAAAGATCAATATGAACATTTCTATCCATCCATCCAGCCATCCATCCTCTGAGCTGCTTATCCTCACCAGGAAGGTAGGGTGGTGGATGGATCAAATCACCTGTACGGCAACAGGTGGAGAAACACCCAGGACAGGTCGCAGGCCAGACACAGTTACAATTCAGAATTTCTTATTGCCTTATTGTTGATTTTTGCATCCATGCTCCATGTTGTGTGTGAGTTAATGCAGAGGAAGCATTTTCTTGCGTGTCACTGTTTGCTATGCTGTGTTTCATCATGGGCAGTTAGTCACTTTCACTTCATACAATAACCCTCGTATCGCAGCTTCAGATGAAACTCAACACTGTATTTAGTGTTTTTGCAGTTTGGGAACAGATTAGTTGAAAGTAGCATGAGTGCAAATGTTCTAACTTACTGGCGGAGCTTGACTGGCACAGTGGGTCGTGCTGCTGCCTCACAGCATGAAAGTCCTGGGTTTGATTCCCAGGTGGGATGGTCCAGGTCTTTTCTGTGTGTAGTTTGCATGTGCTCCCCATGTCTGTGTGGGTTTGCTCCACTGTCCAAACACCTGCCCATCAGGTGGACTGGAGATGCTAAATTGCCCGTAGGTGTGTGTGTTTACGTGTCTGCCCTGTGATGGACTGGCGACCTGTCCAGGGTGTTTCCCTGCCTCTTGCACTGTGAGAGATGGGATAGACTCGGCCAATAATTAATTAGGGCGAGTGGCTATGAAAATGAGCGATTGATTATGGAGGTACTTGTCTTTATTTGGGGAGGAAAACTAACCCAGTGGTGGGGATTCTGCAGCCTGACTCATTCTCAATGTGTCGTACTTTCTTTAAAAAGGTAAATGTGTTTGATCACTGACTGCAGCCTCACAGCAAAAGCGCAGAGAAAGATTAGAAACGGGAACTCTCCTCTATGATAATAAAATGAAGAATCAGGGCAGCCGCTTACGTTATCTTCTAACACTGGTCTTTTTGTCGGTATTATCTTTGGCACGATAGTCTTGCACTAGACTCAGGTGTGCTTACATGATCGACCTGCGTGTTGTTTCCTGTTCTCTTCTGGCCTGTGCTCCCGGACCTTGAGTTGTGCTGATTTGAAAAACTTCGAAAGGCCGCAATGAGCAAAGCCTCGCCGAGCTCTGGCAGTTAATGTTTAACGGCTGTTAGACGAAGAGGTGGGCGGGATAGCGTGAGACAGAGTGCCGTCTCCTTGTTCCTCTCAACCAGGGAATTCCCATCAGTCAGCAGTGTGGAGGTCGTTGATATCAAAAGCATTTTGATATCAAACACTTTTAAATCGTAGTTTTTATTTTTGCATTTTTATGGTCTGAAATCGAGATGTGGTGGACTGGATTTTGATGTCTGCGTTTATGGTTTAAACTTTTAATCGAGTGTAATTGTTGAACTGATGATGTTGGGAAGTCATGGTGAAAGATTTGAAAAGATTTAGGGGTGAAGATGGATATAATCTGTGGAACAAAACCGATTTATCTTTGTATTTGCTTTAAAATGTTTTTTGCAAACACAGATTGAAACACACTATCGGTCTGTTGACTCAGCAACATTACTCAACATTAGAATTCCTCTGATTTAGCTTTTAAGTGAAAATATGACTCTTCTTCCCTACTTAGTGATATTTAAAGATTTCAATCGTGACTGACTCTTAATGCGTCCCTGATTTCACCAGATCCTACCTGGCTATCCCAGCATCCTCTTGGGTGGATGATTTCATCGACTGGCTGAATCCTGGATCGAAATGTTGTCGGATTTACACCTCCGGACCGAACGCTGGAGAGTTTTGTCCGGCCACTGAAAGTACGTATCAGGAAAATTCGCTTTTTGGTCCGTAACAATGATGAGATCCACATCAGGGAAAATGAAAACAGAACATAGAGTCACTGCTCATTATTGATCTACAAATGGGTGTAGGTGGCATTTTTTTAGATTCTCTACACCATCTACATTCATTTTCCATGATATATATGAAATATGACGTATACTCTCATTTTCCCTTTTCCTATATATATATATGATAATGAAATGTTGAATAAAAACAGTGCCCCGAGTCAGAAATCCTTCAATAAGTGACTCTTTTTTATATTACAGACCTTAAAACACAAAATCAGATCATTCTTTTTTCATCATTAATGATATAGACACATTTATTTTTGTTTCTTATTTCAAGAACATGAGGGATATTCATTTTTCTGTAATACGGGCCCTTTAAATGAGGTGGATCTAAACACATCTATATGTTGGCTGGAGTGCGCCGAGCCGGTGCACTTGTTCATATTAATAATGTTTGTGTACATTTTTACATTTAAGAATTTTTAAATTTAATTTCCTCCCAGACACATGCATTTTTTAAAATGCCGTCTTAGACCAGTCTCTCCTTTTCCCTGCAGGCTCCATTAAGTGTTTGCGGAGGTGTATGTCCCTCCCAACTAGTGGGATCCTGCGGCCCAGTGAGGAACAGTTCAACAGGTTCCTCCCCAGTTTCCTCAACAACAGGCCAGACTTGCAGTGTCCCAAAGGGTAAGAGAAGGTGCTGGACATCACAGGAGCTTTTTATGAAGACTGGGTTCTTCATAAAATCCTACACAGGGTTCATTCTTCAGAACGATGATATTTTAAACAAAGGCCCACTGTTCCCTTTAATGTATGAATTAACGATGTCATTATCTGATGATTACAATTGGTTTTATTTTTTTGGGTGGAGTTAAACCAAGCTTTCATGAATCTGTCCAAAGAGAGGTCCTGGAGGAGATACTGCATGTAACTTGATGATGCATGAAGGATATTTGCAGATGCACTTTTCATAGAATTACTGTATGGGGTGGTAACTTCTGGATTTGTAACTTAAACCTACTACATTTAACTGGTTAATATCAAATAAAGCAATAATAATTTTTAAAAATGATATTCTCCTTTTACAATGTGTTCAAATGCAATGGGATGTGATTGGTGGAATTTTCGCACCCATTATCACAAAGACAAATACACTTTCACTCCTTTCTATAAGCTACAAATAAGAAATAATTCAACAAAACGTAAGAATAGTCACTCCAGCTGGCTGTTGAAGGGAGTTTTAGATCAGCTCCGCTCCAGGGGCAGGATGGATTCCGGGAAAACAGAGAGAAGCCATAATCCAGACCGAGCCTCGTTCATTCTTTTCTTTTGTCTTTTTTCTTTTTCAGCGGTTTGGGGGCTTATGACACAGCTGTGGTGTGGGACAATGCCACTGGGGAGATAACTGGTAAGAAGTTAAAACATGGAACCTAATTTCTCTTTTCTTCATTTGCCTCACAGACCTTTCTGTCTACACACAAACAGGGACCATAATTTGGTTCCATTAAGGAACCCTTTTTTGGTTTCCTAAAGAACCTTTAAAGAATCATTTATGTGATCGTGAGTGTGAGGAACCTTTGCAAACTTTGAAGAACCTGTAAAAGGAGAATGTGTTCTAAAGGAGTGATTCATAACTCATTCCTCCCCTGATGGGTTTCTGAGAGGAACACACTATCTGGGTCTCTGAGGAAGCTGAGGGGTTTCTCTGAAAGACAGAAGAAGAACATTGCTGCCTGGTTCAGTCTGATGTCCTCGAAAATCAGAAGACATTTTACTGACACGTTGGTGCATTCAGACAGACGATTTTGAGATGATTTTGTTTCCTTGGAAAGTTCACATGTTTAGCTTTTGAAGTGTTTACAAATGAAGATCACATCTCTTCCTTCAGCATCTCGGTTCATGGCCTATCACACTCCTCTGAAGAACTCTCAGGAATTCACATCAGCCCTGCTGATGGCAAGAAAACTGGCCCACAACATCACAATGACCATGAGGAACATTTCTCAGGACCCAGACTTTGAGGTTTTTCCTTACAGGTGAGCATCTCACGTTCACTACATCTTTCTCATCTTTCTCTCTTCATGCTTTTATCTCTGGGGTGATGGTGTTCTAGTGGCAGGATACTTGCCTGCAGACTTATGGACCAGGGTCGAATCCCACCTCTAGCACTACCAGCATTGGGTCCCTGAGCAAGACCCTTAACCCCGAGTTGCTCCAGGGGGGACTGTCCCTGCAATGTCCCTGTAATAAGTCACTCTGGATAAGAGCGTCTGCTAAAATGCTGTAAATGTAAATCTCTGACCTCCTTGTCCTCTCTCTCTTCCTGGTTGGCCTCTTGCTCCGTGATTAGATATGAGGTGATCGTGACGTTGTGCAAATATGATAAAAATGTGGAAAGAGTTCGAGCTGATGCTCCTAAATGAGTAATTAATAAAAAACAATCAACAGTGATTATCTTAAGTTTTGCCTTTTACTTTATACTGCATGAGAGAGAGCACCCCCTAGACGTGTCCCATACTAAGCCAGCACTAGAGATCACCCTTATGTCAGTATTAACTGATCAATACTGATGCTAATAATTCTATAAAAAGCAAAAGTTTGAGCACCCCAGGTCAGATTGAGTTTTGTTGATTTGCAAGTGCAAAAAGCAAATCCTGAACAGAGGACAAACTTAAATACCGTATTTTTCTGAAAATATTAGTTTCTGCAAATAATAGTTTCAAAATATAAGATATCTATACGATATATATAATATATCTTTTTTTGTATTCATTTCACTGCACTCAAACGTGTGCCCTGCATCGAAGATTGTATTGTTTACTCTTCCAAATTCAATAAAACCAACCTGACCATCTGACCAAGGGCGTACAAACTTCTGCTTAAAATTTTGGCTACAGTTCAAAGGAATGCAAAATCGGACCTGTTTAATATTCTTCTCCTTTTTTTGTTTGGCCCGCAGTGTGACGTATGTGTTTTATGAGCAGTATATTGGAATTGTAAAAGAGGGATTGATGAGCGTCGGCCTGTGTCTGCTGCCCACCTTCGCCGTCTGCTGCATTCTGCTGGGCATGGACCTGCTCTCTGGCCTCCTCAACCTCCTCACCATAGTGATGATCACCGTGGATACGGTGGGAGTCATGACCCTATGGGGTATCGACTACAACGCTGTGTCGCTCATCAACCTCGTGACGGTGAGGCTTTATGAAACCTTCCTGATGTTTCACAAAACCTTAATGATCTAAGCTGAGAAAGAAAGTCTTCTTGAGGACCATGAGACTGGATGTTCCTCACAGTATGCATTGTATCATGCCTGGCATTGTTGTGAGGTTGTGTTTCTCATGGCGACTCTCTTATGTCCAGGCTGTGGGGATTTCAGTGGAGTTTGTGTCTCATACGACACGCTGCTTCGCCCTCAGCACTTTACCCACGAAGGTGGAAAGAGCCAAAGAGGCCACGGCTAAGATGGGAAGTGCGGTGAGTACACGGGTTTCCAGTTGTCCAGCCATCAGTTTTAGGACACCTTCTCTATTTTCTCGATTTTCCTCCAAGGCAAATATGTTTTTTTCTTTTCTGCACACTACCACACTATTCCTTGGGGTCCAAAAAGTCACGTAAAATCAACATTATCAGCCGGGAGCTTCTCTTACTGTGCTGCTGGGATTGAAAGTGAAAGTGACTATTTGGCATCGTGAAGCACGGCGCACAATAAACCAATTGGATCCTCTGCTTTTCACCCATACACACCGTCCAGCAGGGGGCAGCTATTTAAAGCACCCGGGGAGCAGTGATGGGAATGGTACCTTGCTCACAAGTACCTCAGGGCAACCTACTGGTCTGGGATTCGAACCCAGGACCTCCCGATCCTAGTGCAAAGTCCCTAAACAGTAGGCCAGCACTGACTCTTAATTAATAACTATACATTCACATATAACACATTCAACATTTACATTACATACCAAACAACCCATAAAACCATAAAGGAGATAAAACGAGTCAACCTTTAACTCTTGATAACTAAATGACCCCAGAAAAAGTTCTGTCCTGTTCTGAACCTACAGCATTTATACCTCCAAGAAGATAGGAGCTCTAAAAAAGGCTTGAGGGTGAAAGGTGAGTAGATATGCCACAGTGAGATAAAAGACAGCATAAGGCTTGAGATTTGAGGCTCAATGACATGAAAGAGGAACTCATGCTGTCAGCACCTGCGATGTTTTATACCCAAATAAGTCATTTTAACTCTTTAACTCATTGATCTCACTTACTTTTTCTCGTGAAGTGAAAGTGAAGTGAAAGTGACTATTTGTCATTGTGAAGACGCAGCATAAAGTGAAACACCACGAAATTCTTCTCTGAATTTAACGCAAACACACCATGTAGCAGTAAGCAGCCATATCCAGCGCCCGGGGAGCAGTGATGGGGATGGTACCTTGCTTAAGGGTATTTCAGGGAAACCTACTGGTGTGGGACTCAAACCCACACCCTTCTGATTATGGTGCCTGGTCCCTAGATGCTAGCCCATGCTGCCAAAGCAAGTAATTGGTTTTAATTCCTCCCGACCAAAGAGAAAAGGAGAATGAGAGGTAGAGAGAGGGTTCTCTCTCACTCATTTTCTAAGCCGCTTGTCCTAATTAGGGTTATTATCCCAGCAGAGAGAGAGATTTTGATAAGTGAGAAAGAGAACAGCTCTGATAAAACTCTGAAAATAGAAGGAAAGGCAGCATGACGGTAGATGGGGAATAATGGAGAAGAACATTTTCTTTTTTGTTCAATTCTTTGCACTTTTATGCAACCTGGGCTTCAGTCTTTCACTCAGGATGGAGCAAAATGAGAAGAAAGAAGCAGAGTTGCAATTTTTAGCCCCCATGCTTATCTGTTATCAGTGTCGTGTAGGTTTATGGAAGAGTGTGTTTTAGATGACTAATATGCTGCGTGCTGTGTTTTGATAGGTGTTTGCTGGCGTTGCTATGACGAACCTGCCTGGCATCATTGTGCTGGCGTTCGCTAAGGCCCAGCTCATCCAGATTTTCTTCTTCAGGCTGAATCTGGTTATCACTCTACTGGGCATGGCCCACGGCCTCATCTTCCTGCCTGTGCTGCTGAGCTTCTTCGGTATTACACTCACACTGGCACACTTTCAGTACCATTATTGTCCATTTTGCCCATTTAAAAGGTCATTAAAAACGTATTTTGGGTTAATCAGCCAAATCTATTCCCAATATATAAAAATTTAAGATTGTAAATACAATCCAGGGAAGCCACACCTTCACTGTTACTGGCATCCCCACGTCTTTTTTACTTTGTGCATCCTTCCTTTTGCCAGTCTTTTTTCGAAAACCTTTGGGGATTATAAGAGACCTCCCCATGAATACCCACGTTTGGGAAAGTACTTTAATCTCATTTCATTTATGGAATCATCATCCTTGTTGTTGAATGACCAAGAAATTTCAGCTTCTGTGTTGTGCCTCTATGGGTGCCAATAATTGTGACAGATATTTCATTTGTTTCCTCATGGGTGCCCATAATTAAAGAGCTGCCTGTAAATAAATACACAGCTTGGAAAGAATGATTGATCTTAATACTGAACACAATCTAATTGTAGGCCCTGTTTTAGTCCAAATATATGAATTTCTTTTAAAAAAAAAGAGAGAGAATAAAAGAAAGAACAAATACGAGGATAATTTGAACAAAATAGAATAGTATAAGTAAAAAAATAATAAAAAATCGAAATGGACAAACTCTTAGCTCTGTCACTAAAGCCTCAACTGCTTTCCTTCAGGTCCTCGTGTGAATAAAGCCATGCTGTTGGAGCAGCAGAAGAAGAAAGCCCATGAGGTCAGATTTCACAACAAAACGCCTTACGACAACTTCAGCTTTGAAAACAACGAGAATTCCTTCAATCTAGACCCCGCAGTCCCATCGCACGACGGCTCGGCTCCACAAACCTGGACCCCGATGCAATAGAAGGGTGAGAGCAGCTGCTCTAAGGATGAAGCTCTTTTCACCTCACCTGAGGACTGAGAACTTGAACACAAGAGACTGAAGCGTTAACAGGCCGACATTAGCAGGTCCGTCCTGTTGGGGACCATGATGCCCTGCGGTTTGGTGTCTAAGACCTGTTTTAACACTGCTGACTCACAAAGGGGTGAAAAAAATCAGATGTGCGCAATCGTCCCTTTACTCTACATGACGTCCATTAGCCAAGACTCTACCAACAGCATCACAAAAGTTTTCCTTTTAAATATGCAGTCTCCTGCAAAAGTCTTTCCGGTGTTAAATAAGTTACATATCCTCTTAAGAGAACACACTTCTGCACATTTTAATGTACATTTACGGCTTAGTTCCTTAGCAAATTGGGGGAACAAAAAAATCTATAATTAGATTTTTTCCAATCTACTTCACAAAACTGTTTACTACAGACTGGGACTTCTTTGAGGGCTTTATTGCAGGTTCGTGACATGCTGTTAACAGACCGTATCTTTAAAACTCATCATTTGTCCTATTTTTTTGTACTGTATTTTATTTAATTTCCTCATACTTGCACATATGACGTTAGTCTTCGTTTATACGATTGTACCGTGATGGGAAATTAGGAACACTGCCGCCAGACACTCCAGTGATAAACTCACATCTTCTATTTGTGTAACAGAATGATTACAGCAGTATGAAATACTAAAGGGTGTATTTTTCCATTTTTTTCTGCGTGCGTGTGTTTCATTTTTTCATTGAAATGAGCTAATGCCTAAATAAAATAGCATTAATCACGAGAACCAGTCAGATGAGCAGCGCAGTCTGCGTGAATGGTCAAAAAGCAGCAGCCTATATGTACATTTATGGCATTTGGTAAAGTGAAAGTGACTAATTTCTCATTATGAAATGCAGCACACAGTGAGACACAACAAAATTCAACCTCTGCTTTTCACCCACACACACCAGGGGGCAGTTATTTAAAGCTGCCCAGGGAGCAGTGATGGGGATGGTACCTTGCTCAGGGGCACCTCAGGGCAACCTACTGGTCTGGGATTCTAACCTATGAACTGCTGATCCTGGGGCTGAGCCCCTAACCACTAGGCCACCCCAGTCCCATAGCTTAACCTGCCTGGTCTTCCACAATCTCGCTCCAAACATTTCATCGTCATAATAAAGGAACGTTGTTTTCATTTTCTAAGAGTCAATCAAGCATTTTTTGGCAAACTCCCAGCAGGCTGTCATGTGTCTTTTTAGAGTGGAACGGCCTCTGTCAGGTCACTCTAACATGAAGGCCTGATTTGTGGCGTGTTGCACTGAAGGTTCTCACATCTCTGCCAAAGATTCTGAAGTTTAGAGGTACGACGTACAGGTTGATTAGACACACAATGTTTTTTTTTTTATTATTATAAAAATGCATTAAAACTTCTCTCATGGCTGAATTTGTTGTTTTTTTCATTTTTATAGTACAGAATAAGGTGCTGCTGTTCCTTAAATGAACAATCTGGCCACCTTAATGAAGATCTGGAGATGGTTTCAGCTGGTTGAGATATGTTTGGAGTTCTTGCTTGATCACCTTCCTGTTCTTTTGATCCATTTAAAGTTTATTCTAGAAATGTCACCCAAAAACCTGGACACTGTCGTATCATCAACAACACTGTTCTCCTGCAAACAGATACTTGTCAAAAAGTTACAGAACCTTTGTGAAGGATGTACATAGCCCTGAATATTTCAAATGTCTTCCATAGCTTCACCAGAAGTGCTCGCTTTCGTTCTGGCTTGGCAAAAACAAACAAGTATGTAATGTCAAAGTTGACATCTAGGAACATAAACCGCTTAAATACTTAATTTATAAGCATTCACAGCAGTTTATTTTATTTTTTAGTAAGCCTCAGAAGAAAAACTCTTTTTTTATAGTATTATATTACATATTATGTGCAAAACATCCAGATCCTAGGCCTGATTTTGGCATTTCTCTTTGCTGCAGGCTCTGTTCTTCAAAGAATGAATTCAAGGAAAATTTGAGAGTTCAATTTGATCTCAAGCTCAGACTCACCGTCTGGGTCTCAGTTCTAAACTGTTTCTTTAAAATGAAGGCTGTAGCACATTTAGCCCAGTTAGTGGTTCACTACCAACCCAGTGATGTTAGTGGTGGACGCCAAGTCCCAGCGCAAGATCACATAACACCACCAAAACAAGGCATGAGCATGGACATACGGCCAAAATCGAAATGGTGAATTCAATTGTCTGTTATCAAGTGTTCTGGGAGAAAAGAAATCTTTGGGAAGTCACTTTTGAAAAGAAGGACAATCCTGAGAAACCACAATCATTAAAATACGATCATTAATAACACAATCATTAAAAACGAGACATTCAAAGTGTGTGGAAGTCTAGATCCTGAGTGGCTCTCGGTGTGGGGGTCGGCTCAGAGGTCAAAGAAAAAGTCCAAAATCAACCAGATTAAGGTTTAATATATTTATTATCAGAGTCAGCAGATCCTAAACATAGCAGTAAAGCAAAAAAAAAAAATAGCTGTAATCCAAAACATCTCAAAATCTCACATGCACACACACGTGTCTCGTGCACACACACACACTTTCACCCACTGTGCTTGTGATAGAAGTATTGCTGGTTCAGAGTTCAGTGCAGTGGGTTTGTCTGTGAGAAGTTAAAAACGAAGCTAAATTTCCAAAAAGCAAAGTTCTGCTTTATTTCCCCACCCCCAACATTTCCCCCAAACCTGCACAGCAAGTTATTAGGCATTTTTGCTCAACATGCTTGTTCATGATTGCTTTTTACTGGTCGCTCAGGCCCAAAGCTGCCCACTAAAGCAATTTTCTGTTATTCAAATGTACAATGCCATCTAGTGGCGATCCCGACGACATCCAGTCGGAGGGCTGCTTCTGACTGATCCACCAGTTTCGAATCCCCTTTATTCACTGTGTAGTTCTTCTGGACCCACCTGGGCAGAAGGACGACAGCCTAAAAGAAGGGTAGCGCAACCAATACAGGCCCACAACCCCGAAAAACAGGGCGTGCATATCCATCGTAAGTAGCCTGGTGATAACGTAAGCCCTCCCATCACCCGGGAGGGCATAAACCGGGTCAGAGACAGCCGTGTTCGGCCAATCAGACCGCTTCCCTCGCTCCCTTCAGGATCCTTTTCCTTTTTCCCCTGGGAAAGAGAGGGAGATTAGAGTTATGAGAGAGGGAGGAGAGACTGTAGGACAGTAAACAGCACTTATACACAAGTAAACAGGATTCACGCAGATAATTGCTAGTTGGCAGGGTGTGTCTGTAATTTGCGGGGCAAAATTAGCCTTGTAGCTCCGGTGTAGAACTAAAGAAGCCTACTTTTGACAGCAAACATGTTTCCGTTGATCTACAGTGCTGTGATCTTCTCTGCTTGAGCAAGTCACAGTTCATTGTTTCAGATCTACAAAGAAAACTGATGAAGACAAAAACAACCTGGCTATGACTGATGGCACCTTAAATAATGCGCTCTACCCAAAAATCCTGCGTAGAACCCAGTCAGTTCAACCGCAGTAAGACAATATTACACTTAAGAGCCAGTACACTCAGGTTTTGTGTTTTCTTATGTTCTCCTTGTATTAAAATATGGATGCAGCAATGTAGGGTGTATATGCACATATCTGTTGATGCCAATACTGTGTGATAGAAAATGTAATGTATTTTTTAAAAGCAAAAACATGAACACATCTATATAAGTTATCTTTTTTTTTTTTTTTTTTTTTTTTTTGCATAAACCCAGAGTTAAACACATCTCTCACCTCTTGGGTGGTGAAACCATGCACTTCCACAAGACAGTATAGAGAGCCAGTATGAAGCTTATGAAGAGTGCTGCAGCTATTGCACCTGTGGACAGACAAAAATTCATACATTCATCCAGCCTATAATGAGAAGGGCCGTGGGTCATATCACTTACGCGGTATATTAATTAATAGGTGTAGAGATCATGCAAGAAAAAATGACACTGAATTATGGTGGAAATATGATAAGTATTTTTAAGGATTCAATGCAAGGTTCACTAAAGTATCAGATTTTGTTTAGATCGAAGGTGTACCCATTTACAAACTCCTGCTCAGTAGTTTCACACAACTACATGACAACTACTGTCTGTCCTGCAGCTTCTAAAGAACACAGCTTGCAACCAATGGTTTGCCAGTTCAATCCCCTGGACCAGCAGGAAGAACATGGGCGAGTAGGAGGTTTGTGGATTGCATCCACAGCTGAAGTGCAATTGGGCAAGTCAACCCCCTCAGTTCTCAACTGACTTTTTAAAAATGATCTTTATATCAGCACTACCACTGAGAAGGTTCTAGATTTAATTCCCAGCCGTGATGTCCTTGGTCTATTCTGATTGAAGTGTGCATGATCTCCCTACATGGGAGCTGTGGTTTCCTCCCACAGTTCAAAGGAGGCAGGTGGGCTGGAGATCCTAAATTAGGCTTGACTGTGTGTGTGTGTTTGTCTGTGATAGGCTACAGACTTGTCCAGGGTTCTCCTCTGCTTTTCTCCCCGTTTGTGGTAGGGCAGGCTCCAGCACCCTAGCAAGCCTGGTTAGGATAAGTGCTTTTAACAATGGATGGATGCACGATTACCCGGAAAAACCACTTAGAAAAAACATTCTTGTCATGTTCTTAGCAGGAATATGGCATGACTACTGAACTCTGACATGCAGCAGCATCGCCTCATGAAACGGAAAATGGCCACAGGGCACGGTGCAGATTTGATCTCAGCTTTAAGAGATGAACAGAACTGCAGGCCAGGGCTTGCTCCATAACAGACAGGGGTGTGAACTGGTTGTCTTTTATGTGCGCCTGTTATGATTCATTTTAGATATTCATGTTCCCTTCAGATCCCACCTCTCACTCTTGACCCGCACTTTAAGCACAAATTTGCTGCATTAGGTGTAAATGCAAACAGAATTTGAATGCATAATAAGCTAAACAACACAATGCACACATACTGAGAGGGAAGGTTACACAGAGAAGGGCTGGTGTGGTCCAACGAAGGAACTAAAGTGAGAAAGCTGAAAGAGGAACAACATTCCAGCCCAGACACAATAACCTGTTGGGTCCTGTGTGAACAGAGAAGGAAAAAAAAAAAGAAATTCACCTCTACCTCGCTCAGACTGAAAGCTCTTCCTGCAGAGAGCAAGAGTGGTGAAAATGAATGCAACAAAACCCCTGGGCCATCAATATTCCAAAAAATTTAAAAGTTAAGTTAGAGCACAAACCAAGCCCAACAGAGGCAAACACCCTAAAGGAAGTCTGCAAAGAACCAATAATCATTTACATTTACAGTATTTAGCAGACGCTCTTATCCGGAGCAACTTCCAGTTCCTGATTACAGGGTGAATCCCCCTGGAGTAACCTGGAGTTAAGGTTTTTGCTCAGGAACCCAGTGGTGGTAGTGCTGGAGGTGGGATTTGAACCTTTTGGTCCCCAGGCGTCCACAGAGTATCCTACGAATAGACCACCACCACCCTAATCAAAAATGGAACCACCTATTAAACACTGCACAACAAAAAGAAAAGCAGAATATCACCAAGGTGACATCTTACAATTTTATAAATAAGTGCTTTAAATGTAAAAGTCTTGCCGTGTCTGTGGCTACACGTCGACACGTTGTAAATTCTCCTTCCTATGCCCTCCTTTTTGATTTCACATTCATTCTCTCTCTTCTTCTTCTATTTCTAATGCTGGTTAATGCTCTTGCTCTCTCTCGCCGCTTGTGGCACGAGAAGTCCTAAGAACTAACAGTAATGTATCAGATTATGCAACACCTGGAATGTGTCACAACCTGCAGCAACACATTTCCATGTCCACAACTTAAAGCGGCACAACGTGAGATACCTTTGTGCCAGTAGGCAGTAGGAACAAAAAACCATCACGCTGCGCCTGGCAACCCAAAGCAGTGCATGGTTTGATTTGACAGAGCTGATCCATCTCGCTCATTATGGAACCTTGTGCTAGAGCAGGGTTTAGCTGAAAGAGTCCAGAAGCAGAATCGAAAACACTCACAACATCCTCTCACTGCTAACAGACACCCTGCCAAAGCTCAAAAGAAGGCAGAGGCTGAACAAAGTGAAAGTGACTATTTGTCATATATATGTATATTTGTCAACCAGTGTTTTGCCCTGATGTACCCTCGCGATCGCTGCCGCATGGTGTGTGTGGGTAAAATGCAGAGGTTGAATTCCGTTGAAGTTCACTGTGTGCTGTGCTGTTTCACAATGACAAGAATCCACCATGGAGAGGACTCCAAATCCCCAAACTGAACAGCACAAGGCCAAAGAGGTATTTAGACAAAGGGTCTAAAGCCACAGTCAGAGTCATTAAACCATTTTCATTGCTCATTTGTAGTGGTCGAATGGCTTTGCACCCTGTAGAGGCTTAAAAACTAACAGTAATCTATCAGATAAACTGGAATGTGTCACAACTGGTAATGTGTTTACATATCCACAACTTAAAACTATGCAAGATCCCTTTATGTAAGAGTTACAGAAGAAAGAAAAAAACAGTTCCTGGCATATTCCCCTGATTCTTCTAAAAGCTACACAGAATGGGATAAAGGGCTCTTCTAAATCTGAAGCCAGAGTCACACCTGTCAAATCACTATACCTTGTTGGAGCAAAAAAGTGAGGCAAGGAGAAGTCAAGACGTGAGGTGGCCGATACTTTCTGGAAAATAATAGGTAATGTAACATTTTCGAGATCTTTTTCTAATCCGCATAGTAGTCCCAATTTGTGCATCCTTAAAAGGTTTTTTGTATCATCATCACCAGACAGGACGTTTCATAGAGGCATGTTGCTACAACAGCAGTTGTACACTTTAAATCCCTAAATCCCATCGGTTACCGTTGCTACAGGGTTAACTTTAAAGCACAAACCCACACATAAGACTCACGAGAGTCAACAATTGCTCAGAGCTGAGAGACAGAAAAGCACGCTGTTGGGCCAAATGAGTAAGGAACAAAAGAGAGAAGGATTCATCCAGTTTGTATTCAAGGACGGCAAGAAAGGAAAGCTTTCGATGCAAACATCTTCATTTCTGCCATTTCCTCTACCAAGCTGCTGCCATCTCATCTCACGCTACAATCAGACTTTCTTCTGTTTTTAAATGTGTCATTGAGGCTTCCTGAAGGACAGTGTTGTTGTCTCTCATTTTCAGTCCAGTCTCTGTACCTGAGCAGTTCTCCAGATCTTCCTGAAGGACAGTGTTGTTGTCTCTCATGTTCAGTCCAGTCTCTGTACCTGAGCAGTTCTCCAGATCTTCCTGAAGGACAGTGTTGTTGTCTCTCATTTTCAGCCCAGTCTCTGTACCTGAGCAGTTCTCCAGATCTTCCTGAAGGACAGTGTTGTTGTCTCTCATTTTCAGCCCAGTCTCTGTACCTGAGCAGTTTGATTGATTTGTGTTGGTTAATCCAAACAAATCAAAGCATCTAATCATGAAGCAGTGAGGAAACAGGAGTAGATAATTCCAGATGATCAGTTGATTTGTTTACTGCTGATGCAGAACGCTGAGTGGTTGGAACCCCTTTATCTAGAACTGAGTGGTTGGAACCCCTTATCTAGAAGGGTCTCTAGATACTTTGCAGCCTGGAGCATTTAAACATTCATTCCCATTTCGTTAATTTAATCTACCCAAACGCCAAAGATAAGACAATTTGACAGATACATTTTTGCACAAAATGGATGGTTCCTCGTGTGGACTCGCTGGAGGGTCCTGTGTGTCGACTGTGTTCATTAGCATTACATACAGATGCACAATAAGCAATAACATTTGCAATATGAACTTTTAATGTTAGTCATGTTACAGGTTCGCAAGTGGAGTAAATAATGATTGGTGTATTGTTGAGCTTACATAACAAGCGTCAAAAGCATCAAAATTTTAATTTAAAGACCTGTAACCGCATGATGTTTGCTTTTCTCCCAACCTGCACGATACTGACTGTGTTCTACTCAACACTAAACTCTATTGGGTAACCTTCTCTTGAAGGGACGCCAAAATTTCTCAAAGAAAAGCTTGTTAGATCTTGTTAAGTTGGCTTCTGGCCTGCTCCATGAAACAATAGCTTTTCTTAGAAAAATATAACCCATACGAGGTTGCAGGTTCGAATCCCACCTCCAGCACCCCCCCCCATTGGGTTCCTAAGCAAAACCCTCAACCCCAGTTGCTTCCTGTAATCAGGAACTGGAAGACGCTCTGGATTAGAGCATCTGCTAAATATCGTAAATTTAAATAATAGAGACGTTAAAAGTTAAAGTTTATTAATGCCGTTACTTTTGTAATGCTCTCCTTTCTGTTTTTTGATATTGTAATCCAGGAGGTGTGAACAGGATCAGAGTTTTTACTTTACCTGGAATGATCCCACTGTTTTTCCGCAATGGAGACTCTGTGATTGGAGCTGGAGGTCCCATTGCTGAGCCTTTAGAAAGAAATGAAGTTAAAAAGAGAAAATCATCACATTTGAGTTTAAAAAAAAAAATCACCACATTTACCGCTTTTCCCTTACAACGGTAATCAGCCAAGATAAAGTGAAAGTGACTATTCTTGTCATTGTGAAACATACACTCACACACGAAGCAACAGGCGGCAGCTATTGACAGTGCCCAGGGAGCAGTGACGGGGATGGTACCTTTCTCAAGGGTACCTCAGGGCAACCTATTTGTCTAGGAGTCAAACCCACGATCTTTCGATCTTTGGGCCAACTCCTTAAAACCTGGCCACCGCTGCCCCTTAAGTTTTGCACCTAAATTTTTCCAAGTAACAGAAGCTTGACCAGCAGTTTAGCATGGTGGGACGAAGTCAGTGCATGCAATAGGTTGGAATGATTACCGTTTCTGTGTGAGGTGAGGGGGGCCTGAGAAGAAACAGGGGGAATGACCTGGAAAACATCACAAGATGGGAACACACCTTGAGAAAAAACGAACAGCTTATAGAAGCACAGAGCAGAGACGTGTATTGCCTATAAACCTGTCAGGCCTGTTGTGGCAGGAAGGCCACAATATAGGACACATTTCACACGTGCCTTCTTGGGGAGGGGGGGGGGGGGGTCCTTCTAATAGATAAAAGAATAAAGATCAGTTTCATTAAAAGTGATTGAAAGCTCTTAACACAATGCTGCTGATTAAATTATGGTAATTATGTGACATGTGGTCAGACAGTCAAGATACTTCAATCATCTGAAAAAGGAATTCCATTTAAAGGAGCAATGCACAGAATAAGCACCCTCGGGTGGTATTTTCCTGGTCAGGTAGGCCTGCCGTTTCTGGGTTTCCTTTATTAAAACACCAAGTTTAAGGTTATAACTGGTTGCTAATGAACCGAAAAGGTAGATCAAGTGTAGCAGCAAGGAAAAAATTTGGGTGGTAGGCTCCCAGGATCAGGAACTGGTTTCACTTTGAAGAACTTTACTTTATGTATCTGTTGAGTTGATCTGCATTGTGTGTAACGACGACAGAGTCTGTATCAGTAGCTGCTGGGAATCAATGTTCCATACAGTTAAAAGAAAAAAATAATACTGATTACATCTGGGGCTAGTGTTCGAGATCCTATCTGGCTCTCTTGGAAGGAAAGGCCTGCTGTTCACAGTGTCTTCTAAAAGTACATTAGACAGTACACGATCATATGAAAAAGCAATGTTTGTTGACTATATATCATAAAAATTTCTTATAAATTATGTTAATTATAATAAACTTAGTTAAGTAAATCCCATTTTGGTGGTCAGATTGGGGTTTTTGATGTTGCTCTAACCAAACATCAGTACCATACCCCCCTATTGCCCTCAAATCAAAGTAAATTCAACATCTTCAGGGCAATTCTCTAGCATCTAGCCTTCTCAAATGAGTAGCAAAGGGGGCGACTATAGGAATACCTGTGATCTCTAAAGAAAAATGAAAAATCGTCCTTGTCAGCACGCCATAGAACAACACTCAGGGCACCACAATGAAATGACACCTCTACATTAAGCCAATTCAACAGCCTGGAACATTTGGCAGCCAGACATCCAGTTCCCAGAGAGCAGTGCTGGGGAACGGTACCTTGCTCGAGGGTACCTCAGGATAACCTAGTGGTGTGGGACTCGAACCCATGACCTTCCGATCATGTTGTTGGTCTTTAACCACCAGGCCATCACTGCGCTAGTGTACAGAAACCTCTACTTTAGCCAAAAGCAGAGCAAGGTCCAGTAGGAGGAGAGATCAGGGGTGCTCCTATTGGACAATCCAATTGCAAAAGGAGAAATACTGCTCTCTTGGATCTGCAGCAGTGGTCCACTGCTCCTGCAAGCAATCAATTAAATCTGGATCTTCATCAGAATAGATGCAAAAGGAAAGCATAAAAACAACCATCAGGCTGATAACATGACAAATATCCAGACTGAATTCTTCTGCAAAACCTAGTAAATGAAGAACAAGCAGAGAAATGAGGGGTTAAATTTGTGGACAGATTTTAAAGCAGGAGGAGATCATGACCCAGCACTGTTGTTTGACCAAGATAAGAGTGTATGGAATTACTGAAAGTTTCCACAACATGCTGGAGGACAGGAAACACCAGAGAAAGAGAAAGAAAGGGAGGAATCTGCTCTGCGTGTCTTGTTTCTTTTAAAACTGGGTGGATTGAGCTGCACAGATACAGATGTGTGTGTCCTGCAGACGCCTAGGAGTTGATGACAGGTTTCATTAGGAGTCTGGCAGCTGTTAGTAATGCAACTCTCAGTTTCCTGAACAAGCTGAATGGCTGAACACGAAGTGGAGGAAAAAAGAAAAGGATGGCTAGGAAAAAGAAAAAAAAAGCTTGTTTTACCTGAGACAGGTTGCCATCTCGGAGCTCGTCAGAAAGAGTGCTGTTTCTCTTTTTCACCTCCATCCACATAATCAGACCAGCCGCTCCTCAGCCTTTCTCATAATAAACAGCAGCCAGACACTCCTGGGACATGAGGCAGTGGGCGGGGCTATGAGAGAAACATCGACTGGGGGCGTGGCCTATGCAGGAACAATGTTGAGTTTGAAAAGTACTAAACTCTCTCTCCACCTCTATCTATCTATCTATCTATATATAAGCTCATCAGTTTCAATATCAAATAAATTAAAAATTCTAAATTCCTATTTCAAATGGGACATCACATAAAAACAAACACTTATCATGATGATTAAATGCAGCATGTAAACATGTTTCTAGTATCCCATATACAATGTTTCCTTTCTTTTGAACAGCACTTGGTTCACAAAAATTGGTCCAGGTTCCAGCAAAATACATACACAGGACCAGAATAATGAAAGCCAAATGCATCTTTTTTTATCAGTTTTATTACTTTCAAACAAAACGGAGAACATCACCACGAGGGATAAAAGCAGAGCGAGGGAGGTTCACACGAAAAGGCTGCCTTAACTTGTCTCCAGCTGTTACATCACATCAACAAATTTGTAGCAAAATATTTCATTCGTGCATTAAATTTCATTACCTTTCCGGGCAACGTTTTCTTATATGTTGCCAGATTATATATTATATCATTATATTGCAAAAGGATGAAGCACTGCACCCTGAGAGCAAAAATAATACACTGAGGCCGCACTGTAACCTTCGACGATACTGCAAACAGAAAACACAGACTGACGCTGGCTGAAGGCATGTAAACACTGAACGACATTCAACAACACTTAGCTCCGGGTTAAACAAACAAACAAACAAACAAATAACTGTTTGAAACGGTTTGGTGCTTAAGATACTATGTGTAGATCAATATATTGCCATGTATTTCCACATATGCTTCATCACGGGCAGACTCGAGGCCCCAGAAAGCTCGTACGTATGCGATATGCGAAAGTTTGGTCGAATTTCACGTTTTGTTCATTTTGAAACAGTGTAAACAAAGCGCTCTTTAAAGAGAAAAACGGCACAGCTGAGAGTGAGAAACGCACAAGTTCCATTTCTTTGCTACTGAGTTTAACACACCGAAATAAACAACGAAATCGTGCCAAATTTGTGCTTTAAAATGTGCAGAATTGCGTCTGTCCAGAATTTGTTTACACTAAGAAAAGCAACCAATCGCACTGGGAGACCCTGCATAAGACCGTAACTGTGGACCCGAGTGTGCCAGGTTCAGGATTAAAGTGAAAAGTGAAAGTGATGACCTACACAAACACACACATACACATGTGCAGGACGAGGCAGCCATTTAAAGAGCCCGGGGAGCAGTGAAGGGGACAGTACCTTGCTCGAGCATACCTCAGAGCAACCTACTGGTCTGGGATTATTTACTACTTGGGAACAAAGGCAAATGGAACAACTGGACACAACTGTATATCCTCACTTTACAGAAACCCTGTTACTGTTTACGTGACGCTAATGTTTAACATCATTTATCTTCCCATTTCATTTTTCTTTCTTTTTTTTTTGCCCGTTATCATTTTAGAAAAAGAAAGTTCGCGCACAGTCTAATAACATAATAACCAGTGAGCAGCTTTTCAAGAGTTCTTATGAATTTCCTGATCTCTGATTAAAGACACTGTGATTAGGAGCTGGAAATGAAACAGCAACACTCGTTTCCTTAGAAGCACTAATGCTGCTCCAAGTGCTCTTAAGGCCGTTTCTTTCACACAAAACCAAACAACTTCAAACAGCTTGAACTGCTGCCAACATAATCCACTCATCACTTATTCATAAATATATACACGTCTCTGGACAGTGTTCCACTGTCAAGCCCGTCAGCCAAGGCACATTTTGTTCGCTTCTTTAGTTTCGCACTGGAGCTGTAAAACTAATGTCATTTCAAAGTAATGAAAGCTTCTCCCCAACCATAATCACAGTGACCACACGCCTACATCATCTCAAACACGAGGCACGCCGTTCTGAGTTGTTCAGCCTCATCACAGACTTGCTTCTGTGGTTTCGGACAATGCATGGCACATTGTTATCCAAGAAAATGCATCATGTAATTAAATCTAAAAAAAAAGCAGTGGCGGTCAAGTTGAAGCCTGAATTTTGTTTGCATTTTGATCCGTGTTCCAAAACCAATCTTCCATTATTTGTTAACTATATTCACTTCGCAGCTCCGGTGCAAAGAAAAGAAGAAACCTTAAAGTTAGTAGATACATGTGTTTCGACAGAATGACCGTTTCAAAAGCAGGAACCAAAATTAATGTTCTACAGGCTCTGCAAGGTGAAAGAAGATCTCAGAAGATCTCAGAAGACAGTTGTAAAAATATTTTGTAGAGAGGACAGATCACATCATCTTGCAGCATCGGTTTTGCTTCCGAGCCTGAAAAAAAAAAAAAATTTATTTGCATGGAATTATTCAAATTCTTTCCATTTTCGACATCGTCTAAGGCAGGGTAGTAGGGCAGCGCTTTTACTGTAAAACAAAATACACGATATGGAATCAGTAATGCTGCTGCAAACTGCAATTTCAACATCTTGCACTACATTACATTTACATCTAGCAAACGCTCTTATCCAGAGCGACTTCCATGTCCTAATTAGAGGGACAGTCCCCCTGGAGACACTCAGGGTTAAGGGTCTTGCTTAGGGACCCAGTGATGGTAGTGCTGGTGGTGGGATTCAAACCTGGGACCTCTTGACCAATAGGTCCATAGGCAAGTACCCTACCACTAGACCACCACCATCCTTCACTAAGTCTAAGTCTTGAGCTCACCTGAACAGGGACTTGAACCCTGATTAAAAGTCTGATGCTCTACCGACTGAGCTATCCAGGCTCAATACGGTAGAGTAGAGCACAGTGAAGATGGGATGTGGTTCAATATTAGCCTGCTTTAAATTCCTCCTCTCCCCTCCTTTCAGTTACCCAAAGTCACTCCATGCAAAAGGGCTACACTGACAGCTGTAAACAAGGCTGCAGAATTCCAAAGATGAATCCGATTTAGTGCTAATGAGTGTCGAGCGAATGATTTACAAAATGAATTCAAATTAAATACAGTTTTAATTCAACAAGAAGGTGAACAGAATTATTAAATGAAGGTCTTGTAATGAGTTCAGTGAATAATTGACCAAATCAAACATAATTTGATGCAGCTCACATTTAGTCCAAGAAAAATATGAATTCGATATTAATTCACTCTCTTGTATTTACCATATTATAACAAAGTTTCTGCAGTCAAAGAAAATGACGAAGTGCTCTCTTGAAGAATTGGCGCATGAGCGAAACAGCACACAGGTTTTCAGGTGTGCTTTAGTGTCTCGTGTCATTTGAAAAGCTGCACATGTTTGGATGAGAACATTCCTGCTGGGTCTGTTTCGCCAGCAGACTCCTATATTGGCCAGCTTTGTGCTGTTCGAGGATGAGGAAAGGAGAGAGTGAAGACTATACATGTTGTGTCTCGGGTAATCAATCGTGTGTGTTAAATTATAATCCAAACCTTACAGTTTTATAAAAGGCTTTGGAAGTTTGTCCGAGTTCTTCCGACTTCTGCACCAGATCGTCCAACTTCTCCCCTCTCTCCAGTAAAGACTCCATGGTCCTGTGCTGTTGGAGACAGGGCAAAAACATGCACAAGCCACCTCCACGCAGGTGTCGATGAACTCCACGGCCAAGACTGAAAACAGCAAACCTAGAACTAATCAACGGTCATTTTTACATCATCTGGTTTGGACCGGTGTTTTATGGACATGATGACTTCGCAAAAGTAAACACGAAAAACAATCTCACCAAAATGATCTTTGTCTCGTCAACATCTGCCTGAACTCTGGTCAGTGCGTCAGCTTCTCTGGGATTCTGCAGAGCATGAGGTCAGACAACTTCACAGCATATACCACACAATCACAATCAATGCTTCATTGTTTAAGCAAAATAGGAGTTTATGATTTGTGTTGCACGGGGATGCACCAATCATGATTTTTTTATGGTCAGTTCAAACTTCCTAGATGTAAAATCGATTGATTGATGCCATTTTTGTTAGCTTATTGATTATTTATTTATTTTTTAAGGCAACAGAGGCAATAATATGTTCTTTTACCTTCACACACAAAGTTCTGAAGACCATAAACCATCGCTGATAACATGTTGGAAGCGGTAAACTCCCATGTATATGGTAGGATGATGGTTTAATTATGGGATAGTTATATACTATTTTCTTAAAATTTCAGATTTTAGAACAGGAAATTAGAGGATAAGCGACTCAGATGGACTTTTGTGTACACCAGAAAATGCAAACGTGTGGGTGGTGGTGGTGGTCTAGTGGTAGGATACTCATCTATGGTCCAAGAGGTTGCAGGTTTGAATCCCACCTGCAGCACTACCACCACTGGGTTCCTGAGCAAAACCCTAAACCTCAAGTTGCTCCAGGGGAACTGTCCCTGTAATCAGGAACTGGAAGTCACTCTGTATAAGAGTGTCTGCTAAATGCTAAAAATGTCATTTGGAAAGTAAATGCAACGAGCAAATATCGGCCAACTTCTTGAAGACGCACAAGCAAGTATGTTTGAGATCCCTCAATAATTCAGCATAATTTAAAGATGGTGTGTGACTTGTGTGGTCTTGGCATGATGCTCACGAGTGGCTATAAGTTTATACTGTTTGTTAGTTCCATTATCTTTGAAGCTTCTCTACAAAACCTAAGAAAAAAGCTGCAAATGTCAAACCTATATTGGCTGATGGACTAAATGTGGGGGAAGAGTGTGTACATCATACACTCTAACTTTTCCAAAGTAAGTATTTATTCCTATGTATCTGTGTGGTGTGATACCTGATATTTATTAAGGTACTCCTCGAGCATGGTAAAGCGAATGGTGTCTGGAGTTCCACTAGGCCACTGTCGGTCGTCCACCTGCCTGGAGAACTCATCCAACACCTAAAGCCACAAAAATAAACCGTTCAACTAAACATAGACACGCATGTCCTCAGTTCTAGAACATCCCATGAAACACTGTTATGCACAATAAATCTTAGGAATTCACAGTGACGGGTTCACATTATGTACCTTGTCGAGCAGTGAGAAACACACTCGCTGAGGATACTCTCTGTCTGCGATGACCACAGCACCCAGACCGTCGTCCCGTATGTGCACATGACACATGTACTCTGAACAAGGTGCCGCATACCGCACATACATGCATGTAAGATTCAAAAATCGCACTCGGGATCGGCCAATAAAAATGTGCTTCAGCCTGAACAATACTATAAGCAATTCAGTGGAGTGACTGACCTTTCTCGCTGACTGAAGCTTGAGTACCAAATGCAGAACGCTCCACTATGAGACCACATGTGAATGTCATGAATTCCTGAATGCTGACTCATACACACACACACACACACACCCACACAGATTTGTTTTTACACAACAGCAGGACATGCACTCATATATAATCTATATGTTTTAAGTATATACCCATGTGTAAAACTCTACTCTAATCTACTTGTAGCTTTGTTACATGCTTTTCAGGACCGTTTTCATACTCTGGACGCTCGAGTTAAGCACCGTTTTCTTTTTTTTTTTGTTGGTTATCCTGCTCTGTCATCATGTTTTTGCACAAAAGACTTGCAAACAAACACACTCATAAGGCGTTCAAGCTGAGGGTGTGGACAACATTATGAAAAATCCATTGTCTGAAGCTCCACAGTGGCTATAAATGTACCTGGATCTTTGAAAAAAGCTGAAAGAGGTTAAGTCGTAGGCTGCCTTAAGCAGGTTGGATTTACTCTCTACCTTGTAGAGAATGCTGAGACATAAGAGCTTCATTGTGGAAGCGCTGCACCTGCGAAATAAAACAATACAAATGTTACTATTTCAAAATTAAACTGTGAAGCCTGTGCTGGTTTTACTACTACTTAAATAAAGAAACTCTAATATGGTTTCATATGACAGAACTCTTCACAATATTTCCCAATAAATCTTTTTTTTTTGCCCTAATGAAGTCCCTAACGTCCACTTAGCCACAGTTCCGGTCCACTTAGCCATAGTTCAGGCAAGGGATCATTTGTTCCTTCAAAACAAAAATAATGAAAAAATACTGATGCTATAAAATTTTGAAGACTACATTTTTGAATATTATGGGCTAAAGAGTTAAATGCTATCATTTTTCTAAAATTAAAGCAGCAGGATGGTTTAGAGTGCATTGTTTAAAGGGTTTAACCACCCAGCAGCAATGTAAACTGGCCTATACTGACAATACCTCTTAAAAAATATAAGATTATGATTATTTCCGTTCTTGCGGAAAAAAAACCAAAAAAAAACAATTTTTGTCCAAATTACATTGCAAGAACAAATGTGCACAACACACAAAGATGCCTACAGGATGTCAGGTGTGCTTACCAATGAGCAAAAGCGAACATTTAGTAGACTGAAAGAATGTCTTTGTGGTCACAGTACAAAACAAGTGACTAAATGGAGTCTGTCATGTTTTTACTGCAACAACAGATTCAAATACTGACTTGTTCATTTGAATTGTTCCCACTTTCTAAGTTATTTTAAATTTCCTTTATAGCATAGCAGATACATAAACAGCTCTTTCCCTCATTTTCATAGCTGCTTGTCTGAATTAGGTCATGGGGCTGCTGGAGTCTATCCCAGCTCTCACAGGGGAAAAGGCGAAAAGGCGACACACCCTGCCAGTCAGACACACACACACACACACACACACACCTATGGACAATTTATCATCTCCAATCCACCTGACGTGCATGTCTTTGGACGGTGGGAGGAAACCACACAGACATGGGGAGAACACACAAAAACACACACACACACACACACACACACACACACACACACAAGGGAATCAAGACGAGGACTATCTCGCTGTGAGGTGACAGCCCTACCTACTGTGCCATCATGCCACCTTTATAAGCAGCTACAGATACCTATTCATGGTCATGAGCCAACAGTGTGTTTACTCAAACTGGTGAGGCAATAAACAATGTGTCGAGTACATATTTTGGTTCTTTGTTTGGGTCAGTCAAGGACAAATCTGGGTATTTTAACCATGGTGTTATTACTTTCTTCCGTACCATTTATTAATAATGAATCAAGGTAAAAAGACTTGCCTAGATGAAAAACCCATGATAGTCTCCACCCTGAATAAAAACTACTTAACAATCCAACAACTTGCTTAACAGAAGAAATGTAACTGTAAAAATGAAATGGTCTGACTAAAAACACTGATCCTGCAGCCTGGTTTGTTACTTATTGTATTTTTACTATTGTCCAGTGTCACCCAAAAATGTCTGCTTGAAATTCAATCTGTTTGACCTGAGTTACATCAGTGATCTGTGTAGTAAAGGAAACTTATAAGAGAGCTAAAAGCAAAGCGTGAGTATGAGGAAGTGCTTTTACATGCAGATAACTCAGACACTTTAGTGTTCTTGGTTATATCATCGTCTTAATGAACGTATCAGTATCAGAACACTTAAATAATCCTATCTATTAATTTAGTGAAGATCAAGTGAAGCAGTGCACAGATATATTTCATCCATACATCCTACAGGCTCTAGGGTACCACAGTGTAACCTACTGGTTTGGGACTTGAACCCATGGCCTTCTGGTCATGGAGACCAGAGCTAGTATATCACTTGATAAATGCAGTGATGTTTAAGCAACTATTGCTGAGGGCAATTAACAGTTTAAATAAAACTAGTGTCACTGAACCAGTTTCAATTAAAGTCATCTGAAGGAATTGAAATGTATCACGAACTGTACAGCGCATTACACATATTTAGTCCGTTTAATCTGTAAAAAAAAAAAAAAAATCATCTTTTCATATGATGGGTCAGCTGGTGTGAGCTGGGCCCCCCTTAAATGGAAACCTCCACCAATAAACACAGCGCACCACGTTTGTAGTTCATTAAACGGATTTTTTGCTGAGAAAAACATTTTATAAAGACCTTAACTCGGACCCGGGCCGCTAAACTGACCTGCTGTGATTTATTACACCGCTGTTTTTTCATCCAGAAGTGCCAATCTAAGATATTTTCTCCTCTGCCCTCGCTGTGCAACCGCGGTTTCTATGGTAACCGTAATACACCATGTCCGTATGTGAAAACGTTCCGTGTGAAAGCGATGCCTCCACAAACAGTTCCGCTACATTTTCTTCCAGCCCACGTCCTTTAAACTCGGTTATAAATTAAGTTCTTGATCTCTGAGAGAGTTACAATAAGTGCATTTTATTTTAGACCCTCAAGAAAATTGTACTAGTGTCAAAACTCCTTTCCATATCTGTCCCCAACCCCCGCAGCCACTGAATATTTTATACACACCTACAGACTCGGGCAAACCACCCTCGATTCTTATTGGAGGAGCGGCCTGTCACTCATAATCTACCGCTTTTCAACGCTAGCAAGTTACCCAAATGAACGAGTGTCTTCTATTTTTTTTTATTAAACGATCAAAACAAATATACCAAGCTTTAAGTTGAAAACAACATTTAATTGATTTTAATTAATAAATTAATTACTAGCGTCACAATATTTCGATATAACATGATATTACAAATGTTTATTGGGCAGGAATGTGACACTGCTTAACTAAAGGTAGTGCAGTAGAATGCAGTGATACCACATCTGAACTCATTAAACTTAAATCCAAATACTTTTTCCATTTTTCATTTTCAAAGCAAGGATGAATACAGCATGTTAAACGGACAGCTAACAATAAGCTAATGCTAATCTGACTCCCCTCGTCAAATTTAGCTCCAGTTTCTTTAAAATTACTTCTAGAGGACAAATAAACAGTCTAACACAACTGTACATGAACATTAACGATAATAACATATATTTGCTTTTTCTTTTGCAATAAATGTCTCTTCGACTTTGAAACGCCTCCTCGACGCGCCAAGCGAGCCGATTGGCTGAGTGGAAAGTGACAGGCAGGTGACTTTCCTTGGATTCGAATTGTATCAATTGGAGAGTGACAGGTCGCGCCTCCAATGAGAATCGAGTAACAGGATGCCCCGCCTACATGCATATACCTTTACAATGGAATAGATGTGCAGTTGCTATGGTGCCCGCTACACCTACGTCAGCAACTGCAACAATATAAACATGTAGAACTGCACCTGTGCGTGGGCGGGCTATCTGTCACTCATTCTGTTCCTTGATTCTCATTGGAGGAGCGACCTGTCACTAATTGGTGCGATTCCATTGCAAGGAAACTTACCTGCCTCTCACTTTTCACTCAGCCAATCCGCTCGCTTGGCGCATCAAGGAGGTGATTCACAGACCAAGAGACGTTTGTAGCAAAAAAGGCAAATATAAACACACTTCATCTTATTATCGTTAATGATAAAACAGTTGTGATCACAGGAATTTCATTCAAAACACACTTTCTCTGCCATTTCAATGTTAGTATAAACAGTATACTAACATTATAGCAGCGGTGGCCTAGCGGTTAGGGCGTTAGCCGCATGATCGGAGGATCGGGGGTTCAAACCCCTTCCCAATAGGTGGCCCTGAGGTACCCTTGAGCAAGGTACCGTCCCCATCACTGCTCCCCGGGCGCTTTCAATAGCTGCCCACTGCTGCACGGGTTTGAGTGTGCATGGGTTAAATGCAGAGGTCGATGCAGCGGTGGCTTAGTGGTTAGGGCGTTAGCCACATGATCGGAGGATCGGGGTTCGAACCCCTTCCCAGTAGGTTGCCCTGAGGTACCCTTGAGCAAGGTGCCGTCCCCATCACTGCTCCCCGGGCGCTTTCAATAGCAGCCCACTGCTGCACATGTGTGTATGGGTGAAATGCAGAGAATGAATCGGGGCAGCGGTGGCCTAGCGGTTAGGGCGTTAGCCGCATGATCGGAGGATCAGGGGTTCAAACCCCTTCCCAATAGGTTGCCCTGAGGTACCCTTGAGCAAGGTACCGTCCCCATCACTGCTCCCCGGGCGCTTTCAATAGCTGCCCACTGCTGCACGGGTTTGAGTGTGCATGGGTTAAATGCAGAGGTCCAATTTCGTTGTGGTTCATGTGTGCTGTGCCATGACCTCGCAATGACAAGGGTTGTCACTTTCACTTTCACTTTTTCAGTATGCCCCCTGCTGGCCACAGGCCTAAATTACATTTAAAAAATGCCAACATCAGGTTTTTTTCAGACTTCATTCAATCCATCACATTGCTCAATATCCTGAATCAGCAAGGGACCACTGCTGAAGCTTTACCCCAAAAAGCTGGACATGTCTGCCCCCTGCTGGACGGTGTGTGGGGGTTAAAAGCAGAGGTTGCATTTAGTTGTGGTTCACTGTGTGCTGTTTCACAGCAACGAATCACTTTCGCTTTCACTTAAGATAAACTGCTACCCTTTAAAATGTCTTCATAAATGCTGAGAGCAGTGCTGTACTACTTGGAACCCCATTATCTAGAACCTTGTATCTTTAGACACTTTGCAGCCTATTGCAGTGAAACATTTGTTCCTGTTTCTTTCATTTAATCTACTCAGAATGCCAGAGAAAAGTGAAAGTGAAAGTGACAACCCTTGTCATTGCGAGGTCACAAATTGGACCTCTGCTTTTAACCCATGCACATAAACACCGTGCAGCAGTGGGCAGCTATTCAAAGCGCCCAGGGAGCAGTGACGAGGACGGTCCCTTGCTCAGGGGAACCTCAGGGCAACCTACTTGTGAGGGAATCGAACGGACTGTTTGAGAGGCATAAAACATTAGGTATGCAACAAGGTGATTACCTTAAAATATAAAGAAATGAGGCAATGGCACGCTATTGTATTTTGGGACATACAGGTCAGATTAAAAAGATGCCATATTCTTCTGATCTTACATATTTGTGTCTATGTTTGAGTTAAAATCTGAAACAGTGCATCACTGAGAATGAACTGCTAAAATGTTCAAAAATCGTCTCCCCTCGCTATTGGCTGAAGATAGTCCAGTTCACACACTTCATACTCCAGCAACTTTATTTACAGAAATGATACATTGTGCATGTGCAGTTCTTTCTGCCGAGTAGTAACATGCTCAAAGGAAGTTTAGGTAACCACATAATACTAACACAATAGAAAATGTAATAAATATGCAAAAATGAGTAATAAACCCTTTACAAATACCAGCTGCTACGCTGGTGCCATCAAACCCAACTTCTCAACACAGGAAGAGTCACAACACGATACAGACGGTGTATAAAACACAAAGCAATATCCACACTGTCATCCATGACAAGAGAAATTTAGAAATCCTTTTCTTTCGGAGCAAATCATCCTGCTATATCAGACATGCACATGATTAGTAGCATCCTTCGTGTGAAAGTGATGTAGCCTATATACAGCTTGTGAATGAGTAGCCTATGAAAGTGACCGTGTTTTGGACAGCAGACGTGTACATGGGCAAGGCCCCCAAAATGCGTGCACTCCACACAGCAAAGCCCCGTTCTGGAGAAAAGCATATGTGTGCGAAGGGAGGCCTAACAGGCCCTCTCCAGGTGAGCGTCACTCGTTATTGCAGTTTAGCGGTGACCCTGGTGGGCCGTCAAGCGGGCACTGGCTTCTATTAGGAACGTCTCTCACGGCGTAATCATGCATGCGGACATCTTGCAGGCCACAGCAGAGATCAGTGCCGCTCCTCGGCCGCTGCCCTCCTCGGACTGGACGAAGGAGATCTCACAGTTAGGGGTCAGCTCCTGGACAACCTTGTGGAAACGCTCCTGAAAACTGAACCAAGAAACCTGGGAGTCAGCCACATGCGGGTAAGACGACAAGCCTACAGAACTGACCCAAAACCTGAACAGTTTAAACGTAAGACAGTGGGATTTTTGGACTAGTCCAGTAGTTTGTAAAGTTATTTTACTGTAATGTTTTACAGAAGAGGCGCGTCTTCTTTAATATCGATATTGCTCTATTCCGTAGATCTCTAATGATAATCATTTTTTAAGCCCATTTGGAAAAAACGACTTTCCTTGTTGCCATAAAATGACATTTTGTAAGGGGATCAAAGCACAGTGTTCCCTCCTTGAGCGGTATTTCCCAAACCAAAGAGGAAAAGGGGTTTGAAAAAGCTCATAAAAATGTATTATGACTGTTTTTGGTATAGAACTACGTAAATGTCATTGCAGGGTATCGGATTGGATATCTGTGCTTTATACTCAAACTCAAACCAAGATACCTGAGTCATGGTCAGATGCTGAACCAGTTCTTAAGGAATCTTCCTTTTTTGTGTGATTCCACATTTATTCCCTGACCTCCTCCCCTTTCCCAGCCCTGTCCTCACCGTGGGTGCAGTTTATAGACGGAGCCGTCCACTCCCACTGTTATCTTCAGCTCCTCCAGGCAGCGACGCTCCCTCATCAGGTTGATGACCCCGGCCAGCCCGGCGGCGCACATGTGGGCGGCTCTCGTGGACACACTCTCACATGCCAGGCGGACAATATCACAGTCCATCTCGGATGGCAAGACACCCAGGGAGCTTAGGATGTTATAGATCTGCTTTCTGTCTCCTGTGTCACTAAAGGAGGTAAATTTGCACATTATTCCAGCTAGTGTAAACCGAAAAGGCATTTCCTCCCCAAAGCCTCAAGATCTTCTCATACCTTTCAATCTGGGAGACAAAGCGGGTCTCAAAACCGCTCCTTGTTTTCAGCACGTCTGAAGCTTCACCGTTGAAGAGCAAGTCTTCGTTCACAAGCTTCATCAGAACAAGTCGGACCAGCTCCCCCATGTACTTCCCACCAATCAGCTTTTCAAACCTGATGAAAACAGGGAATTGAGAGATGTGTTAAAAAAACAGTAACTTTCACATTCCTACAGAGATGAGATCAATGGCTGGACAGATGGCCATTTTTAAATCCTACTGGCTTGAGAAGTGCTAATCTGAAAGAGCCATGTGCTACAGCTGCCCACATTTCAGAGTTTTAAAGGGATGTTTGTGTGATTTAGTGATTGTTTATTGTCCCAGAAATGTGGGTGCAAATGAAGACTTCATTCTTCGCCTAAAAGCCCAAGGAGATGCTCTGCTTATGGCAGCATCCTCACTGAGAACTTGCTGGTGTTAAATGAAGCCTTAAGGAGTTAAATTTAACGTAAGCCGTAGGAGTTAATAACACAAGTGATTTTAACTGTGCACTGTAAACAGCCATTAAGCTGCTCACATCGCTAATGATCTGACACGGCAGCAATTAATCTCCCGGTGTGTGCTCCGGCACTGACGTGGCTACGTCCGCATTCGCAGAAAAACAACCCTGTCACCTGGAGACCGCAGAAGAGCCCCAGGCTGGCCTTTGGAGACCCATTTTAGTCAAATTGAGAACAGGGGCAGGGAACGATGGGAATTCAGGACCAATACTCTCACAAGAAACGTGACGAAAAAAGACCGGGAACACAGTCGTTTTGAAGAAACTATGTATTTGATTTACTAAGTGTGATTTATTTGAGGTAGACTGGCTGATGCTGATGTGAGTGACTTCACAGTGCGCATAGACATCACTGGTTCTTAACCTATCAAGGGGGCAGATGTATGGGGTTCTAAGCACTAGCAGCCATGCAGATTGGTACGCCAGGGAAACCTGTGTTTTCATTTCAATACACCATCATATGTGAATGGTTCTGTCAAATTTGCCTAGCTGAGATGTGATGGAGCTCGGTTCCTGCCTCTAAGGCGATTGCAAGGGGGGCATTTGCAGCCCCTAGGAATAACCTGATGGAGGGAAAGTGACTCACAGCTGTTGTCCCGGGTTGAGTGATGATTCATCCACCACTCGGTCATATTCCAGACGAAAATCCTCCAGCTCCCCGTTCTCTCCAAACGCACCCCACTCAGTGTTCACACACATCCGTCCCTCGTCCCCTTCCACCAGCTCCACGGTACGCATCTCCTCCATGTAACAGGCATTGCACCCTGTCCCTGAGAGACAGAGGGTAAAAGAGAGCTTGTTTATGGCTCCAAGGCTTGTTATTTCCAGCTTCCACCATCAAAACGTTCCATTTTCCCGTCATAAAGTTAATACACGTGCTATAAAGTGTATGTCTGCACTTGGTGGTTCATCATACTATCTCCTTACCCACTATCATGCCGACCTCACAGCTCTGGTCTTCATAATAACAGGAGATCATAGTGGCCACTGTGTCATTTACCATGGCAACCACGTCCATCTCAAAGTCCTGGAGGTGCATAATTTTATATTGTCATTAGTAAAGTGGAAAACAGCAACAGAACAGCTCTGCAAATGATTCAGTAGTAACCGTTGCACACTCACCCCTCTCCTTTTGATGGCATCTCTGAGAAGGCCCACAACATTATTGCCCTCAGCTCCAGAGGCTTTGAATCCTTTTGTCCAGTTGAGAAGAATTCCCTGCAGGAAACAGCAAACAGTTTAGAGCTT
Organism: Hepsetus odoe; assembly: GCA_017165825.1. Taxonomy (NCBI): domain Eukaryota; kingdom Metazoa; phylum Chordata; class Actinopteri; order Characiformes; family Hepsetidae; genus Hepsetus; species Hepsetus odoe. Next base: position 2,510,239 of record CM029373.1, on the reverse strand, counting down.
GGATGCAATTGGCACTCACACTGAGGTCAAAGTTATGATATAATCCCTGGAGGCCTATTTGAACCATTTTTCACTTCCTTTGTCACTTGATATAAGTGTTTATAGCTGATATCTTATCAGCTTGGCCTCATTTGACACGCCTCTTTAGAGCAGGAACTGACCTTGTCTAAGTCCTCATGACGGACTGGGAAAGAGAAGGTGAAACCCAGAGGAAGTTTCTTATGTTTGATGTGATGCTTGTCCAGGAAGTCAGATATGCACTCAGCAATGTAATCAAAAAGCTGAGCGGAGGAGAAGAAAGAGAAAAACCAGTTTCAGTGAAGTTCCATAATTCTAAAATTGTCCCTTTTTCAGGAACCTTAAGCTCCAAGCCTGGACCGTCACACACTCTTCACACACTCACCATTTCAGCAGTTCCAGTCATGGCATCCTCGGGGATGGAGTACATGCGGTGTTTGGTCTCCACCTTCCAGCCTCTCTCCTCATCCTCTCCAACTTTGACCAGCATCACACGGAAGTTGGTGCCACCCAGGTCCAATGCCAAGAAATCTCCCACTTCTGGAAGCACAGACCCCAAAACCAGCTCCCTTATTAAAGGCACCATATTGTGAAAAAGATGATTTCAAGTTAAATGTGGTATGTAGACACTGTTTAGATTTAAACTCTCTGTTTTTTAAATCCTCTGTTTTTGTGATCTCTTCTGTTCAACCTAACAGCTTAGCCTGACCCATTTATGCCAATGCCATTACCTGAAATGCTTTTTGGAACAAGGCGTGATTCAGAGGCAGCCAATTGGAACAGAGATCATTTACATATGAAAGTGAAAGTGACTTCCCTCGTCATCGTGAAACACAGCACAGCACACAGTGAGCCACAACGAAATGAGACCTCTGCATTTTAACCACACATTCCGTGCAGCATGGGGCAGCTACTGACAGGGCCGGTACCTTGCTCAACGGTACCTTAGGGCAACCTACTGGTCTGGGAAGGTCGAACCCACGACCTTCTGATCCTGGGGCCAACTCCCTAACCACTACCACTGCCCCTGACATATGTCTTAAAAGGACAGAAACAAAAAAGTAAGCAAGTCATTTAATCTAATAATAATAGTCAGGTAATTTGATTCATTAGCCTTGAAGCTTCTGTGCGAGTAACGAAGCAAACTTAAGACATCAAACATGTTCTGGCTGATTGACTACGTTTGAGAAAACATGTCATTTCCAACATGCCTATTAGGTTACGTAAACATTTTAGCCAGCTGTCCAAACTGTCGTTGAGTTTATGTATAGGCGAGAGCTACTGTATGCTGCTTTAGTGTAGTTATAAACTTTGATAAGCATCTGTCATTGCAAGGCACGTTTGAGGAGACCCAGTCTGGCACCAGAGCCTGAATATAGGCCCCAACCGGTTCAAACTTCATAACTTCCTTAATATTTTTAGATTAGCAGATTAGATTGGCTGATTAACAGAAGAACCTGTTACAGTAGATACTGAATGAGAAGATGAAGAAGGTTCCTGAACGTTTATGAGGTTCACCATACGGTTGTAGAACAACTTGTTTTTTACATCAGACCAAGGACCCTCAAAATTGAGGACAATGTGGTAGGTTGCCAGGTTGTAGGAAAATCAGCATACTGTTGTTAAGTACGTATTATGGACTCACCAGAGCCTTCGGGTGTAGAGCAGACGTAAGTGGGCAGCATTTTAACGCTGGCCTCATCATGGGATTCCAAGCGCAACCCCCTCTCCATCTCTTTCTGCATCCTCCTCATCACATCTTTCAGTTCTTCTTTGGTTAAGAGAAACTCTGAGAGGATTTGGTCCACCTGAATGGGAGAGAGGGGATGTTTCTGATTCGAATATTCCATTCAACACCAAATGCCGGGATAAATCTGGTGAAACGGATAGTATGTTACTTCTTTTTCTGCTCCTTTTGCTGGCAGAACAACGCCGCAGGTTATGTTATGTGGCAAATAATTGAATGCACATTTTATTTCTCAAAAAATGTTGCACTGAGTAGACTTTATTCAAGGACATTTCATGTCAATGAACCATATTACATCCATTCAGTTCCATCCTTCAGTTTCCATTTGGCCAATCACTGTTGATATAACACATCAAATGTAATTCATCACAACCAGTTCACTAAGGCGAAACGCTCTTACCATCAGGACCTTCTCCAACACTGACTGATAAGCGCTCGGCATTCTCATCATCTGCTTGCGAACAGAGGCAGGGCAAGGCATCTTTTCGAGTCTCGTCTGAGAGAGTGTGTGCGAGAGAGCGAGGCGGCTGGTGTGTGTTTGAGCTTCAGAGAGCCGGGTGCTCTTTTTATGCCCCAAGGATGGATGGGCAGTCCATGTGCTGGGTGCTCTCTGAACACACACACCCCTCCCAACTCAGGCACACTCACACACACACCACCTGACACATCACCTTAGGAGCCAAGGCCACTTGCTATAACATCAGACATGGCCTTCAGCTGTGAAACACGGTAAATAATGGGTCAAACTTTACGGTAAAGTAAAGAACGTCTACAGAGCAGGGCAACAGGATTATGGAAAAAAATGCACAGATTTCTTTGCCAGATTGCAGAGCCACAGGGAGAGTTTCTCAGGTTGACTTGTCGATTACTGTCAGTTATTTTTAGTTATTTATTTTTATAATCCATGAATGTAAAATTGGTTACTGAGCAGTCGTTACTACATTAACCTGCATAGACACTAATGAAGGCTCATTCCTACAAGCACCCACTGTCGTTTTTATTTTCCAGGGTGAAACTGATGAAGGCAGCCTTTATGATGAGTGACACTTAATCTATAAATAAATAATAAAGAATAAATCTTTAGGGTTTACGTCAGCTTTCGTGAAAGATGTAGGTGTCATTTATAAACTGGTGGTTCAGCTTTAGAATTCTCGCCTCCAACGCAGGAGACCAGGGTCTGATATCCAGCCAGTCCCAGACCAAGAGGTTGCCCTGAGATACCTTTGAGATACCTTTGAGCCAGGTACCGTCCCCATCAATGCTCCTCAGGCACGTCCCCTGCTCCACAGTGTGTTTGGGTTAAAAGCAGAGGATGCATTTCATTGTTTCCTAATGACAGTCACTTTCACTTCAAACTCTGCTTTTCAACAAAGTGATGCAGATCAGTTAACTAGATTTAAAAATGCAAATCTACCTTTGTACACTTTTGTGTACTTACTTGTGCTGCTAATTGCTGTATTAAAATTATCTATAATTTATTTATATCAAGTTCATAAACACATTTAAATCGAGTGAACTTGCTACCTACATACTATTTTTTGACAGTTGAATTAGACCTACATTAACATTTATAAAGGTTTTTTCCAACAAACATAGCTTGTCGCCGTCTTTTTTTGACAGTTTCACTCCAGGAAGTGTAACGGCAAGAGGCGTTTGTTGGAAAAAGTCTTTATAAAGGTCTCTAGTTTAATGACATTGGTGTTACTATGTTATTTTCCACATTTAATCCACTTACTATGTGTATTAACTTAACTAGCCTTTCAAATGTCCTCTAATTCACAGAATTCACTTCCTTCAGATCCCTCTGCAGATTTGTCCCTTTGCTGTACTATTAAACCAAAAAATCAGATATTAGAAAAAGGGTGAAAAGGGTGTAAGTTAAATTTAGAGGTGCGTAACATTGAACCTGAATCCTTTCTAAATTTAGAGGACTTTGTTTGCTTGAACAAATAGTTGTAGCAGGTGTTGCAACAATGTTGAAAGTCCAGGCTTTCAAAGACCTGTTGCAAGGGGTTAAAGAGTCAAGAACTTTGCAGGCAATAAAACATAAAGATGGTGTCTTACAGATATAACCGTTTCATTATTTAAATATGCAGCTATCAAATGACCTTCAGGATCATGTAGCATCATTTATGACCCTTAATGCAAACTTTAAGGGCCCTTTAATACAGGTTAATAATCTTTTAACATGGAAAAAAATATCCAAATATCCAAAGATGTTAATGAGTTAAAGAATTAGCACAATATACCATATCACACAAATGATTATTGTAATCTGGCAGAAGCATTCAAACTTAGTTTATGCAAAATTTTTGCTTGTGAAGCCAGCTAGAGCACAATTTCAGTGACTGTACATCAAGAATTTATCAAAAGTTTATTTATTTATTTATTTTTAATTTGCCCTTCCATTTGACACTTAAATTGCCACTTAAATTAGGTCATTTCTGCAAGTTTTATTACATAATGTCTATTTATTTGCTACATTTCATGAAATTCACTCTATACAGCAAATAAATAATTGTGCATTTAATAAGTGTGCAAATAAATTATTGTGCATTCGAAAGCAAGAAGTGTTTTCTTTAGAGGATGCAAACTTATTTATAAACATTTAATTTGGCCAACAGTGCCTAAATGAACTTCTCCTGCCCATCAGTCCATTATCATTACTGCTTATCCTAACTAGAGCTGTGGGGTCCTGAAGCCTACATCCCAGCTCACAGGGTGAAGGGCTGGACAAGACCCTGGACAAGTTGCCAGCTCATCACAGGCTGTATAAATAGTCAAAAAACTCCAAAACAACAGCTAAAAGCAAGGTTTTAGGAAATGTAGTGAATATTTGTTAAGTCAGTATTATCTCAGAAGATTAAAAACACACGTAGGGGGTTTATGTTGCACTTCAGTCGTCCCAACAAGAATGGTGGTTTATGGGTAATGTTTTCTTGAGCAACCAAACGCTTACTGACCAGCCAAATAACTCTAGATACCATTTTCTTAAATAGGAAGAAGATTTTTGTGTCATGTGTAGAGATTTTCTCATAATATGAACAATCTTTTAGGACTCCACTCACTCTGAGTCACTCTAGCATATCTTTACTCTGCTCCTGATAAGCTGTGTTGATAGAAGACATGATAACCTTCCAGTAAATCCCAGACAGCATTCCAGAATTGGTCTGAATCACCTGCATGTGCACCATAACGACACACATATATTTAAATGCGTTCATGAGGATCCTCTACATTCAAAGCACTATTCATTTTTGGAACAGAAGTGTTGAGATGAACTGAGTGGGACTGTCCCACTGAGCTTCTACATCGGTTGACCCAACGTTGTGACACAGGGCCTATCAGTACAAACACACATTTCTTTTGAGGGGCCACTTGCAAGGTCTTCTGTCGTAAGCTATTTATAGATCGCCCGCAATCTAAAATTAGCCCAGTCAATCTGACCTCTTGAGCAAAGCCACAAGAATATGCAATACGGAGAATTTCAGTCAAATCAAACAGAACCTCGCTGTCATGACCTGATCGGCCCACTCCAACATGCAGTGTCTTCACTAAATCGTGAAGGTTCACCAACTGCATGTGCAAGGTTGGGTTATAACAGTTCAGAACGTCCTAATTCCATGTCATAATGTGTGAAAATTGGAACAATACAGGTTTTGTTGATATTCTTAGTAAATTGTAGTGCACATTCACTACAGCAATCCAGGCCTCTAGTCCTGGAGAACCTTTGTCTATAGCAGGGGTGCTCAATGCCAATCCTGTAAAGCTGTTTTCTATGGCACCGATCCCTAAATCCAGTCTTGGACGGCTAGTGTCAATAGCAGGGATGTCCAGTCCTGGCGAGCTGTTGTCCCTGCTCAAACATCACTGTGCTGGACATCAAACATCAAATGAACTGTGCTGGAATGGATGAACCTCCTGGACTGGAACTGAGGACCGCTGTAGGGTGCCATCTTAATACTAATTTCAATATGATGATGTGTTTCAATCTGATGATGATGTATTTGATGTGTTTAACATGTTGGAAACATTAAACGTAAAATGTGCCTTACCTTTTACACAGGCCACATTCTTTGTTTTCCCCCAGATTGTTAAACTAAGCAAATAAAACCTAATTCTACTCTTAATGACACTTTGAAAATCAACAAAATGTCATCTGATCAGGTGACGAACAATTAAATATATATATGGTTAAAGTTCTTTCTGGGAATTTAAAGCCTGTCTATATTATGGATTGAGGTATGCAGCTGGAGGAAGATTTGAGGGTCAGTGAAGCATTCCCTGATGTTTTCCACATGGATGAGGCCTAATCTCATCATCAAAAGTCCAAATTACCAATTGCTTAAATGGTGACAGAAAACATTGTTCCTGTTTACATAAAGGATGAGTGTCCCCAGTAAGCAAGGAAACGGACTGTCACTAGAAAGGGTTTAGAAATCCCTGTTTAAGATTTTATATGAATCTGGAGCGCTCATGTTGAGGCATCATAAGGGTTAACGGATAAGAGTGAGGTAGTGACGGTTAATCCGTTACCAGGGAATCGGCAATAAACAGTTTACAGCAGGGAATGAAGTTGTAAAAAAAAAGAAAAAAAGAGCTAATTGGATACCCCATCACATAACTGCAGATCAATGGACTGCACACATAAACCAAGAATATCTTTTCATCCCTTACATCATGTAATAATTTACTTTGGAAGCCATTACATCTTAAGGTTCTAATGTGATTAATGTCTAATGTAGGGTTTAGTGACCCATGTGCTGCTTATACCAACCACGGTGGTCAAAGGTGCTGGAGCAATGCCAGGGCTGCCGGTCCACAATCATCCAGTACAGCTTACTAGCATTCAAGCTGCAGTGCAGTGAGAGCTTACCTGCATATTAAATGCAGCATAAAGTGCATTAAAAAGTGTTAAAATGTATAAAAGGGGTGTGCATCAGTTGAGCTGGATAATTAAGAGAACCGTGCAAGTTAGGTTCGTTAGAGATGTTAGGAGAAGCGGTGTTCCCAGAAGATAAGGAAGACGCAACTGTTCTGGGAACAGTACACTGGTTTGTAGCTCGTTACTGACACACAGAACAGTAACGTAGCATGTACATTTCACCAAAGCAGCTCAGACACGTGGAGACCTCCTCACAACCAGGAAGTCTGAGCTGCCTTGGCATCACAACTCAGAGATCCTGCGTTCTCCTCTGGAAAGCAAAGTGGTTTTATTCACACTACAGGGCAGACGTTTAGGCCCAACCTTGGCCCAATCAGGTGGCAAATAACTTTTCACAGCTTATTATAAACTGCGACTGCAATGAGGGAATTTAAGTTACAGTTCAAATGTTTGGAATCAATGTCTTCGATAAGATGGCTTACATCTTACAAAACACTTTCTCTCACTCACTTTCTGAGCCACTTGTCCTATATAGGGTCGTGGGTGGTGCAGGAGCTCCCAGCTGCCACGGGGTGCAAGGCAAGGAAACACCCCGGACAGGTTACCAGTCCATCACTTACTATAAACTGTAGAATATAAAAATTAGGTTGTAATAAATGAATAAAGTAAGAATAAATGAAACTAATATGCAGGACGATGATGACAAATCCTTGACATGCTAAAAACACACTGCATCTAAATCATTACAGTGCAGAAGAATCATTGCTAGTGATCTGAGGGTCAGAAGAGGGATAAGGAACAGTTGGATTGGGATGGTTCAGAGGAGACATGATTGATTTCCAGCTCTTACTGGTGTGAAGTGTGTTTAAATTCTTAAAATTGGCTTTCTTTGGCTTTTTCTTTTGGCAGTTTAGTAGTTACATCAGAGCCCTGGATGAAAGGATACATGTTAAAATGTGCCGTGGATACAGACTTACACTGAACATGATGAGTCTGGCATTGAGATGTAAAACATGTCTGAAGCTTTAAAAGTTCAAATGGTCAAACTAACCGTTGCTCTTTAAAACAGAACATTCGTGTATACCAGCCAATGTCCTGCATAAAAAAATGCTCTATATAGTGTTAATTTATTTATAGATTTTTTGGGAAGTCACCCTACTGCATCCATTAGACTGGGTTCCAAAATGTTGATAGGGTGAGTAACTACCTAATTAGGATCGGAAAACACGTAACACTTTATAGAGAAACATTACAGTTTTTAAAAATATAATTTTTTTTTTTGCCACATTACAGTTTGTACTGAACACTTAAACCAGTATTAAGCTGGACTGGTCAAATGTTAAAGTGCATGCAGTCGCAGTTAACGTTGCATCAGCTTGGTAAATGATTGATTTCTGTCTTGTTTTTTTGCCAGAAACTGAAGCATGAGAGTCTGGTAAAGCTCTAATTGTGCTTGAGCTCATGGAGACAATCATAATAACAGAGTCTAGACGTGTTAAATCATGTACGGTGGAACCGGAAAAGCCCTAACATGTGCAGAGCAGGGATACTGGAATCGGCTGCATTACACAACTAACCAAACACGTTTGGGTTTATGTTTGCCTTCCCTGCATGCAATAGACACCATATGTTTCTTGAAGTGAAAGTGACTATTTATCATAGTGAACACACCACAGCATGGCAGACACAACTGGAATCCATGACATTGTGATCCCTAGTACACCACTGCTCCAGGTTAACCTCCTGGATTTAACACGAAGCACCTTCAAAGCCCTTAAGTTCTAGACTGCAGTGTGTGGGACAGCCCCACAATTCTTCCCACCTAATGGAAAGATAGGAAGATGGGGTAATAACTATAAATGAAGTGACAAAGTGAAGTGAAAGTGACAACTTGTCATTGTGAAACACAGCACAACACACAGTGAACCACAACACAATACAGCATCTGCATTTATCCCATACACGCACGTGCGGCAGCGTGCAGCTATTGAAAGTGCCCAGGGAGCAGTGACGGGGATGGTACCTTGCTCAAGGATGCTTCAGGGCAACCTATTAGAACCCACAATCTTCCAATCCTAGGGCAGGAATTTTGGCACTTCAAGGTTCCAACAAGTCTAACATTAATAGTTTTGAACCTAACTATTCCTACATGCCATTGTAAGTCACTCACCATAATAAATAAATAGCTCTGCAACCATTCCTATGCAGTAGTTCCAACCATCCCAAACAAGTGCACGCATCATTATCAGCCGTGTTTTATCCCTAGATGTCTTACAATAGCGACTTATCAACTTGACCCGACACTTACGTTTTCACTTTGTGCTGTGATGATATTCAGAGTGCACTGAATCCGATATCTCTGCCAATCTTTGCTAATAAATTTGCTGCACTGGATTGTGACGCTCGTTTATTGACTAAAAGACAAGAGATATAAAGGCTGGGATGGTGGCTTGAGTACACCCTGTAGACCTGTCCATATTTGAAACTCTAGAGAAGGTAACCATGGAAACATCTTCCAAACTTATATATATTTTGAACAGTGTGCATTATTCCTCCCTGGATCCAAAGTGAAGTGAAAGTGACTAATTGTCATTGCGTGACACAGCACAGCACATAATGAGACACAACAGAAGGCTTCCATACCAGATTCAAGTTTCTTGTAACCTCAGCCATATCTAATATTTAGCCTGCCAGCTGGTCAGCTTTTCTTTGTGTATCAAGGCCCGTTCTACCCATCAGGAGCTCCACTGGCAGATGGCATCTCACAGTGTCCCGATAAAAGGGTCAGTGTTTAAAGAGCTGTGGCACTTTGGGGCTGCTTTTTTAACTCTAGGGTCCACTTGCATGACAGACATTAAATATAAGTTAATTTTTCTGCAATTACAAAATGTGAAGACAATACCTAATGAAATAGATGAGAACAGTGCATTGCAAAGTGTTGCAACTGTAACTTTTATTAAGCCCACTTGAAACACTAGTCGTTGATGATACACTGACATTTATAAATGTTTATGACATTACTTTAAAAGAAATCAGATTTATTTGTTCTGTATAGCATGGTTACCCAGCAGATGGCATAATAAAAGTCTGAGTCTGAGGTAATTTTATTTCTGAGATAATATCTGCCAATACTAATAATGATTCCAGATTGCACTCCTACAGAGTGGAGACACGCTTTTATTCCACGACTGTCTAATGAAATGTGATATTTTTCCTTTTTAAAATCTGTATTCAATGTCCTGTTGTCAAAGTACCATCAATATTAAAAAATTGCTGCTTGTCCTTGCACGGTAAAGATGTGGACATATGTATAAAGTATATGGGATTAAGCCATTGACCTCTGATAAGGGCACGAGTTCTGGAAAGAACAATGGCAAGGATAGCTTGATATCATCGTGATGCCTGGGATTGTCCCTCATGATTTTACAGTCGCTATGTCAAAGGTGAGATAACCTTGAGGACACTGTTAATAAGAAAGTGATAAAGTGCCACGCAATCAGACTTCTGAAAGGTTTTGGGATGTAGCCGGGACGCCAAGGAGAGCTGAAATTAGAGAGAAGTATGGCTGATATAAAAGACGGTTGATTGCAGTACTGTAAAATGAGCAGTTTTAGAAGAGGCCAGTGGACTTCACTTCAGCGAGTGACGCAGAAGAAGGTGGAGCAGATACCACAGAGCATATTTTTCTTGTGGGTGACTGAACACAATCCAGCTTTCAAACACTTGCATGACCGTAGATAAGGTATATAAATATTTAGCCTGGGTAATATATCGCTTTGGTTATTATGTGCCCTAAATGCATGGAAGAACACTCAGGGATAGTGTAGTGTGGATGTTTCAATACTTTTATAGTTTTAGAAAGTCTGCTTAAAAATATGCAGTGGACACATTAATATATATGACTTGCATCATGTCTGTTGCAGTTCCTGGTCAGCGTTTGTGTTCATGTTCTTAACTAATAATGACTTTAGTTTACCTTTTCCATGGTGTGTGATTCCATCCCTCATCTCCCACCGTTCATGGCTGCAGCTTCCCCCCCCTCCATTGTAATTCAAGTCTGCTTCAAGATGTTCCCAGTTTCTTTCAAGGTGATGCCTCACAGGCTGCGAATGTTCTTACATATGGCTCTTCCAGTGTGCTATTTTCACATTAATTGTCATCCGATGGCTTAAGATAACCCAGCCCAAAGCTGGTGGAAGTGGTGTGTAAAATTCTGTTATCGATCAAGCATACATCTGTAAACCCCATAGTTTTAGAAACCTATTGTAAATGTACATTTTATAGTTCTTCATAAACTGAGACTTTTGCATGGAGGATCAAAATCTTTCTTTCTTTCTAACTAGCCAGAAATATCAAGATGTCCACACATCCTAGCACCAGTGACATGTCCAATCCCATCATTCTCTTCATTCATATTCCTTGTCTTGGTTACCCCAGTGTTGAATCCATTTAGTGAGTGAAACCAACATCCATGCTCCAGAGAAGAAAGGTTCCGTGGGATCCTTGCTCACTGGTCCCGTGTCTTCTCCATGCTCGTCCTTTGCTTCTTTTCTTCTGCTCAGCTTGACAAGAGGAAGCTGCTCACCAGTCCAAGACCTTCAACGTTGTCTCTAAGGTTGTCCATCTGATGAAAAATGATCCCATTAAACAAATCGCTTACATCTGGAATTTGCTACAATCCTATCATATAACTTTCCGACTGGCATCGTTCTACCACTGATTTTCTTCTGGACATCTCAAAAACAGCCTTTCATTCATAACTTTCTTTAACCCAAGGTGACTATGGCAACCCAAATTACCTCCTCCACTCATTTCGTCGAAAGCATCTCGCACCTGTTGCTGCAGGTGCTGCTCTCTCGTCGCTATGGTGACATCGTCCCTTTGGACGTCTGTAAAATCTGCGCACTTGATATGGAAAACACTTACCTTGGCCTGAGGTAAGTGCTCAGCTGGATTTGCTAAATGAGGCAAAATTGCCAAAGAAAACAGTGAAGGAGTGTGACTCTTGTTTGGTGAGAGTCAGTGGCATCCTGTAGACCTGTAGCAGGTTCCTCACAGAGGCAGCATGTCTCTTTAATAGAGAACATGTCTGTGAGAACATATCTTCAATCTCTTGCACTAACCGTGAAATGGTTCATATTTGCTAGGAAAGATGTGGCTGGTAATAGAAATATATGTCCAGTGAACTGTCTCTAGGTGGTGAAAGACCACACCAGATCAATTTTAGTTTGTTGTCCCAAAGAAGCGTCAAGAAATTAAGCTCTAGCAGCAGCAGGAACATCAGGAAGAGCCACTGAAGGGAGGCGAAAAGTGAAAATAAATTTGATAATAGGTGAACTTCAATAAAATGCTTCTCTGTATCTAATCCATACACACAGTGCAGCAGGGGGACCCAGGACCAATGCTGGGAATGGTACCTTGCTTAAGGGTACTTCAGGTCAACCTACTGGTCTGGGATTAGAATCCACAAACTTCTGATTATGGTGTATTATCTCTAACCGCTTGGCCACCGCTGGCCTTAACGCAAAAGAAAAAAAAATTATGATAATAAACAACAAATGAGAAGAATACTATACATAAGAAGTCTCTAAACACATAAGCGACAACAACTAAGAACCCAAAACTTGAAACACAAAAGCACTCAAGAGCATTAGGAAGATAAAAGAACCAATATTCTAAAGTGGAACCCATTCTCCACTGGGCCACACCAGATTGGAGAGCCATTTTCCACAAGCTGAACTCAAATATTATTGACCAAATTCAATCTGAACTTGTGTGCTGATGAATAAAAACTGTCTGAACTCAACCGTAGTCTACAAAGTTTGGTCTGAACTCAGCTGTAGTTGACAAAATTCTGTTTGGAAGCGATTATATCAGATAAAAATAATGACCGAACCACACATTTTAGTTCAAAATGATGTCTGTACCTAACTACTGTTGACAAATCCTCTAGCACAGGCTCTTCAGGCCATTTCTTGGAGATCTACCCTAAAAGTCTAACTCTAACCTGCCTCTGATGTTTACAGCCCCTGACCTTTTTGATTAGCTGAGTTTAGGTCTTAATCTGACGGCTGTTAGATTAGAGATGGAACCGGGCTTCCTGGACTTCCTTAATTTAGGACAGTTCTTGTTTTAGACACTCTGGCCACAAACAGCCTGACACCACCTGTACAAATCTGTCCTTGTCCTTCCTTTCCCTGATTTTGTTCCTTCAGTTTTACGTCTTTTGTCCTCTTCCCCTCCCTCTTCTTCTCATCACTCTCGCTCTGCCTCATGTTCTGCTTCTCAGGCATCTGGATACTTACATGCTTATCATGGCTGCTGTTCAGGAGAGCATCTGAGTGCCCTTTTAGGGGGCTGAGAGAGCCACCGCATTCTTTTTATAAGCAGCTCAGTGATAAGGTGTGCCACATAAAGGCCTAATCAGCAGGACCACCATCCTGAGGACACACGACCCCACCAGTCCAGTTAACATGGTAAGCAGCTTTTTGACTTTCCTCCCATCTGTTCACATTGTCTAACTATTCCTTCAAAATCAGTAAGTAAGTTCTCTGCTGTAAAATTGGGTGTTTTTATAAAAATGTAACGATGAAAACCACTGTTTGGTGAGGAATATGCTCTTTATAAAAGTGCATAGCAACGATTAATGTGCCGCTTTAATAAAAATGACACAAATGAAAGGATAGAGGATGAGAAATCCCAACATTTTCAAGAAAATGCTTTTACAGTTGTAAATGCAACCAAGGTCCCTGGTTTCTACAGCACAGATACAGCCAGTTTATTTACTATGTAAACCTTCAAGTGAACCACAGCTTGTCTTCTGAATGTTCATGATGGTAAAATACTGGGATACTCCAAAAAACAGATCTTTCCTCTGGCACCTTTTTCGCCAAACAACACCCTATTTGTATCTCCCCGTCATGAAAAAAAAAACCATTAATATATTTTTTTGCCAAAATAATATTTCCAGAATAAGGTATTTTACATCGAAAACCAAGGTGATTCAATTGTTCAAGCTCAACCAGTTGTTAATGAAGACAATAAATATCTGCACCATCCCCTTTTTAAAGGATCTTCCAGGACTCTCATAACGATAGATGAACCTGTAAACTTCTACTAGAGATACACCAGCATGGCCAGATGCAGATATCCTGTATTGTTCATGTACATGTCTGCCGATGCCTATACTGATGCTGTTATGAAAAGAAATGCCTGAAATGCCTATAAAATAGCTTGAATATTAAATTATATTTTTATTTTTAAGTTTAAAAATGAGGTAAAATCAAAGAAAAATTAAGCATTTTAGCATAGTCACCTAATCGTGCTCTTCCCGAGTGAGATAAATTCATTGTTTAATTTCAGTTTGGAACAAATCTAAATATCAGCCCTATGTTTAATTTTCATGCAAATATCTCCTGATACCGATACGATTCTGATATCATTGTTAGTACATGGACTGCATGGACTTGAATGGCACATTTAGAAAAATGAATGCGTTTTTATGTTCTGCTTTCTAAGACGGACTGTCCGCTGTGTTTCTCTGCTTTTTGACCAATGAGAGATCTGGCACTCCTCATGACCCTGGATAAAAATGAGAAACTTTTCCATGATATAAGCCCTTTAGACAGTCTGATCCACAAAGAGATTCTTGTCCTAAACTCTGAATGTTGCATTGTGTCTTCAGTGTCAGGGTTAATCATGGATGTGAGGGGTGTTAGATGAATGAATCCAAAACAAAATCTAATTTTCTTGAAAAATCATCCTTTTTTTGGCTTTATCTTCAATCAGGCTAGTAAGAAAGCAGCTTCTAAAAGGAAGAACGCCCAGCGGGCCTCATCTAACGTCTTCTCCATGTTCGAACAGTCACAGATTCAGGAATTCAAAGAGGTAAGAAACATTAGGAGTGGAGCACAGAGAAGAATATTCTTCAGTATTAGTCACGTACGGTGTATCATGGGACTCTTTACAGGCCTTTGGCTGTATTGATCAGGACCGAGACGGCGTCATTAAGAAATCGGACCTGAAAGAAACCTACTCACAGTTAGGTATGAAAATCCTCCATCTCTGCATAAAGCACCTTTCACCTCTTTCACCTCTAAACACTGGGTGACACCACATGCATTTGGAATTCTGCTAAACTGTCTCTGGTTGCCTTGGGCGTTTTTTGAGCATCAAAAAGTGATGATACAATATATTTATTATTTATTATTTATTGATCCTAAGAGGAGAATTGGACTAAGAGCAGCAGTGTGTATATGGTTGTCCCAGGCTACAGGCTTTTAAAAAAATGTATTTTTAATTAATTTTTTTTATTATTTTTTTTTATTATACATTCAACAACAAAAAGTACCTGGAAACAGAAAATAATAGAAAAATAAGAATTTAATCATTCAAAGGTGAGGGCCTTCAGTCTCAGTGGATATAAAGAATAAAAATGTTTAATAAAGAATGAAAAACTTCACATCCTCTCTATAGAACACATATCTGCACATTATTGCACAATTACTGTTGCTTTCATAAATTTAAAATAATGGGAAAATTGTATATATTTAAAATATTGCCAAAAAATATATTATTTTCTGCTTGATATCAAACTTTTGTGTGTGACATATATATATTATATATAAATGTATATAATTTATGTGTGTGTATGTGTGCGTGTGTGTGTTTGTGTGTGTGCGTGTGCAGGAAAACTGAATGTAAGTGATGAGGAACTGGAATCCATGCTGGCTGAGGGGAAAGGTCCCATCAATTTCACCGTCTTCCTCTCTCTGTTTGGAGAAAAACTCAATGGTGCGCAAAATCGCTTTGGATTTTAAAAGCACCTCAAGTTGAATGGGTTATTATTGACTTTACAATATTGTATCGTACAATAAGTTAGAAAGCCTAATGTTTTTGCAGTACCTTTTCAACTTTGTCATATTGTGAACATTTTTTGATTAATGGACATGAACGAAACTTCATACACTGCTAATGACAAGATGGTGCCTTGAAACAACATCTTTCTCTACAGGAACTGACCCAGAGGAGACCATCCTTGCTGCCTTCAAGCTGTTTGACCCAAATGGCACAGGCTTTGTCAATAAGGATGAGTAAGTGTGTGAAACATAGCTTGTTTCTTACATAAATATCTGTGTTTTGTGCAGTTTTACTGCATTGTGGTGTCTTTATTCATCCTCAGGTTCAAAAGGCTGCTGATAACCCAGGCAGAAAAGTTTACTCCAGAGGAGGTTTGTGTGCAAAAGTTTGGGAACCCTGTGAAATTATACACTCGGCTGATATTAAATAAGTACACCATCCTAAGACACCCACTTCTGCACAATTATACTCACACTGCTGAAAATAACACACTGCGGAAAGAATAAGCTGCCAACTGTAAAGTTTGGAGGAGGAGGCACAATGGTCTGGAGTTGTTTGTCAAGAGTTAGACCAGGCCCCTCGGTTCCAGTGAGATAAAATATTAACGCTTCAGCACAACAAGACATTTTATACCATTCTATGCTTCCAACTGTGTGAAAACAGTTATGGGAAAGTCCTGTTTTGTTCAAGCATGACTCTGTCCCAGTGCACTTAGCAACTCATAAATGAGTTTGCTGTGGAAGACCTTTGGCCCGCCCTGTCCTGATTTCAACCCAATTGAACACCTTTAGGATGGACTGGAGCTGAGATTGTGAGCCAAGCCTTCTGGACCGACATCAAAGCTTGATCTCACAAATACTCTTCTGGATGAAGGGGCGAGAATTCCCTCAGACACACTCTAAAATTTTGTGGATAGCTTTCCCAGAAGCTGCAAAGGGGGGACCAACTCCATTATAATGTCTTTGGATTGAGAAAAGTTCCTGTTAAAAGTTCCTGATTGTGCAAGGGCCACGTGTCTCAACATTTTTGTCCATATAGTGTAACTTTATTGTTATAAACTTTATTTTATCTGTGCATATATGTTTGCATTTTTACATATAAAAACGCCCCCAAAATAACTCAGATATGTGGTGATGTGCTGATATTTGAATGCTCTTGGATAGGACCATGAGCTTATTCGTCATTAAGTGCTCACAAAAAGTAAAAGGCAACTGGTGTTCTCATATTTCTTCAGTTTAAAATGAAGAATTAACTAAACATCTGTAAAAATAAACTCAGCATAAGTGATACGAAGCACAGGAACCGATCAAAGTTTCACAAATTAAAGTGGGTGTTGTTAGATTTGATCATGGGTAAGAATATCCCAGCCTATTGAAATATTGAATTCAGTCACACCAGGTAATTTTTTTTTTTACATAAGCATTCACCTTGTTTTCCTTTGGTTTCTGTTGCCCCAGGTGGAACAGGCCTTTGCAGTGGCTCCTATCGATGTGGCTGGCAATCTAGACTACAAATCCCTTTGTTACATTATCACACATGGAGATGAGAAAGAAGAATCGTAAAATGAGAATAACAATAGGAATAAACTTCATTAAATGTCTTGCTTTGGAATGGACTGTGAGTGTTTGCGGCTAAATAAAAAATTGATATTCCCTAATGATGAACGGTTTATTGGGGAATCAGCATTCTGTGAGGATGTGTTTTCGTTGTCAAACTGGAAACAGACCACCAATCCCTAGGATTAATGGTTCCCAGTGAATCATCCAGGTTCTGTATTTTTAATATGGACATTAAAAGGCTGTATTGTCCTCTTTCTAAAGCAATGGTCCTTGTTCAAAGTCAATTTCCCCAAGAAACCAGAGCTCACTCAGCCACAGAAAACTTCACATCCCATTTTCACACCACTGCAAAGGTTATTTTATGGTGATTCAGAGTTCACCAGATGGCAGCAAAGACCTCTAAACTATGAGAGCAGGGCAGCCTACACCCATCGGCTTTGTTCCAATGTGCATGCTTGTACACTAGAACATTCAGCTAGTTAGCTCGGGCTGCCTCAGCTAGTGTCCACCAACAATCCAAACACCAAGGATCCCTGAATTATTTGCATTCTGGCAACTGTGGTGCTCACTTTTTAGGAGACACCTCCAGGTTTTACATGTTATTCTTAGAAAGTCCAACACACTCCTGACTTTCAGAAGCAAATGTTTGCTGCAAATGTTTGTTTCTTTCATTTTAGCTTTGCTATTTGCCAACCAACGGACCATGTCCATCCATCTCATATGAGACATTTAAGGGAGTGATGATGTCCTAGTGACCATCATAAAACCTAAAGACCTCCCACAAGAGTAAAGAGACTCTATATTAATGTTGAGGACCAGTGTTACTCCTTTGAATAAATTTGTGACTTTATTCTGGCAAAATGAATGCCTTTCAAGTGATCTTTCGCACAATCTTTCTCCCCAATTCTTCTTCTTCTTTCGGCTGCTCCCGTTCATCACAGCGGATCAACCGTCTCCGTTTCTTCCTGTCATCTGCATCTTTCTCATTTAAACCGACCACCTGCATGTCCTCTCTCACCACGTCCATAAACATCCTCTTTGGTCTTCCTCTCCTCCATCCAACCTTTCATCCATTATCTGAGATGCTTATTCTAATACCCTAGACAGGTCACTATTCCATTGCAGGACAGACAGACAGACATACACACACACAGTCAAACCTAGGGAGCAATTTGACATCTCCACCTACATTTATTTTTATTTTTTTAAATTACATTAACAAAAACAATATTTTATGCCTGTCAAATGGTCTTTTCTTTGGCATATTGAGTAGGTGAAAACACAGAAATGAAAACAAATGTTTTAGTGCTCCAGGCAGCAAAGCATCTAAATATACAAGGTTCTAGATAAAGATCTGGAATCATCTGCACCTGTTTCTTCACTGCTTTGTGTCTTAAGTTAGACTAACCAAGATTAACCAACACAAAACTATCAAACTGCTCAGGTACAGAGACTGTACTGAAAATGAGAGACAAAAACACTTTCCTTCATTATACTTCAGTGTTTTTAGTCTATCACTTTTAACACCAGCTATGCTAAAACAACAAGACTAGGTATATTTTAAACACTTCACTGTTTTTTCCCCCCAGCTCACTTAGTAGATTGCCACAGTTCTTACAAGTGTGCACTAAATAGTGTACGAGTTTAGAGGGCGAGTCTTCAAACTGGAACGCCACCAGGTGGAAGTGCGCATGCGCAGATCTGTCACGAAGGGATAGGCTTTTTGGCAAACTGGGAGGATGACATTTCTGCACCAACCTCGCTGTTTATGGATTATTTTTCCTCCGCAACTGTGAATTAAAACGCGTGGGAACACTGATTTTGAGGGAGCAAAAACGCTCGTCGCGGGATAATCTGGCCATCTAACTTTTGTGGAGAAACGGTCCGTGTCCCAAATCGAGGCTGAGGCTGCGTGAAGCTAAGCTAACCGACCAACTGTACACAACTTTAGAAGAAAAAAAAACACAGTTTGTGTGTGATTAATTTCTCCTGACACAGAAGCAGACATTGGGAGCGTGTTTACTTTTCGTTGTTGTGCGTTTTGGGAACTTTGCCGACGCTAACGTTACCCTGACACGTCGCAATGCTAATGTAGCTGCTAAACGTTCGCTTTCCTGTCAACAAACCTGAGGTAAAACAGCTGATCAACTGCGTCAAACTTTCGGGAAACTGACTTTAACCGTGACATTTCCATTCCACTAGACTTTTCAGACGCATCACTGCCTTTTCCCAGCGTCTGAAGTAAGTCTTCTGGTGTAAAATGAGGAGACGAGCCCTCTGTGACAGTTGAATCTGGTGAGCGGTTTATGTAAAGGTGATTTTAGGGGCCCGGGCAGCTGGAGGCGTGTTGTTTTAAAGGGAGGAAAATGAGCTGCGTGGTGTTTTAGAGGAGCTACACCGCGCCGCTGGTTCAGGGGGGTATTTAGGAGTTGCTGTTGATTACTTTGGCTGATGTTGGCCTGAGAGCGCCGATGGCTCATCTGGAGAACGGGCGGCAGGCGCCGGACACCGTGAGTCTACAGACCGTGAGCAGCCAGCCGGACGAGGAGAGCTCCCTGGGGTCCGACTCGGAGATCAACGGCTTCGCGAACTCGAGGGTGACGGACAAGTACGGCTTCATCGGAGGCGCCCAGAAATACACAGCAGAGTCGTAAGTGACACACCCACCCACAGCCTTTAGGCCTGAAATGAAGCACTGAAAGCAGTGTGCGGACAGAGTGCAATCAAAAATGACACCCAAACACAGTATACACACACATTTAGGCCTGAAATGACACCCAAACGCACACCCTTTAGGCCTGAATTGAAGCACTGTGCAGAAACACAAAATACCAAAAATGACACGCACAAATCTAACCGCACGTGTATAATATACACACATTTAGGCTTGAAATGACACACAAACACAAACGCACACCCTTTAGGCCTGAAATGCTGTGCTGGAAGCACTGTGCAGACACCGTACAACCAAAAACGGCATGCACGTAAATATAATTACACATATGGCACAGGTATAACACACACACACACGCATGTTTAGGGCTGAAATGGCTGCGCAGACACACAGTGCAACCAAACATGAGCAAAATATAAGACAGTGGATTAAGAGATTAAGAATGGAATGTAGGTGGATAGAACAGTCCAGGTCTAATTGTATCTGGTCCCTCTCTCTCGCACACACACACACACGTATATAAAATCACATACATTCAGGGCTGAAGGGGCTGTGCAGACTCACAGTGCAACCAAAAATGAACAAGTTTAGGCACTGGGTTGAAAATGGAATGGAATTGGGAACGACAGTCCGAATCGTCCGAATTGTGTAACGCACAAATATTCACACACATTTGCATGTGTTTATGCATGTAAATAATGACATATATGTAAATATACATACTATTATAGTGTGTGTGTACGTGTGTACAACCCCCTCCAAAGTTATTGGAACTGCAAAGCCAATCCATTTGTGCACTTAAGACATTTGAGTTTGAGATCATAAGATAAACACACAAGTCTGAAGGGTTAATATTTTGTATCACTAAATGGTGGTGTGTGTCTAGTCGTCATGTCCTGAGTGTCAGAAGAGATGAAGTCTGTAATTTGAATGATTTATTGATCTTATTTATCTATTTTCTTGGGGGTTTTTTTGTTTTGTTTTTGTTTTTTTTTTTGGGTCTCTGGCCCAGACTTTGCAGCCTTTTTCTGTACTTTCACTTCGTCTATTATATTTCATTTCCCCTCACTTTTAAGCCTCACGTTATATTTGACGAAGCCGTAGAGCTGTAATTATTGTTGTTTGACTGCAGCAGCAGGAAAACACCTTTATGACTCATCTTCGTGGAGATCTGTATGTGTGTATGCCTCACTGGATGTCGATGATCTTTTCTGTGTGTGGTACTCTCGAGGGAAAAGTTGTTTGCTTACAAAAAGCAAATGCAAGTTGTGCGGTGAGAGATAAGTTCAGAGTGACCCAGGGGGCCAACCAAGTGTAATCTTCCCCTCGTTGCGAGCTAGATATCGCAAGTGTTTATATTGTGGCATAAACACTATCTAACCAGCTGCTGATGGTGCCATCATTTAAATGAACTGTGTTTCTGGCCTTTCTGTGTTTGATATGACTCAGGAGTTGCCAGATGTGGTGCTTTTTGCTGTGAAAATATTTGATGTATATATGTATAAATTCCAAGTTTCAGTTATCACTCATTTCTGTGTGTGTGTGCGCGTGTGTGTTTGATTATTTATTTATTTATATATATATATATATATAACATTTCAGAGTGGTGTGGCATTTTACTGTTGAAGTATTTTTGGAATTTATTAGTCATGAACATGATATGAATCTGTATGATGGTCAAAGCATGCTGGTTTAACAGAAGTATCACAAGAATTTCTAGATGCCAAGGTAGCAATAATGATACCATGTAAGAAGAAAATGCACTTTGAAGCAACAGGTTGGCGTTCTTTGTTTTTTTTTTTTTTTTTTCTTTTTTCTTGTAGAAGCTTGGATAATGAATCTCAGTGGAACTGTTTGTCGTTTGTCCAGATGAACCAGTTTTCTCTGATGTTAACTTTTCCCCCACTGCCTGAGCCTGTAAGCTCTCTTTCTAACGGACTGAGCAGTCAGGGTAGGGAATATGGCACAGACATGATATTTTGCACGATTACATGCTATTTAGCTTTTATGAGGTTTTTATAAGTTGGACCAAATGCACCAGCAGGACAGTTGTTCTGTGTTGCATCCCATGCTTTGATTTTTTTCCAACAGCTTCACAACTAAAGGTGCTCCATTTCAGATAAATGGAGTAAGATAAATAAGCCTTTTCATATTAAATGGTCAAGCATTCTCAAAAAAATTGTTTAATGTTGTGATTGTCTAAAAACTGGTGAAATAAATATTATTTCAAAAGGAGCAACAATTCCTGCCACCACCAGCATCAACATTCTGCTGATTGCAGAGCTAAAAAAAAAACCTTCCGTCAGGAGCCCAGATTTCCCACCCTCTATCCTCGGTGTCAGCAGTGGAATAAACTTAATGCCGGTTTTGAGCATACTGCAACGTAAATGCTGCTCTGAGGCTCGGTGACGGATGTAGCATTCAGAATTAATCAAAGACTAACACTTACATTAGGTATCGGCCATCAATAATCCTGTAAACTGGATTAAGTGCAGTGTCTGTGTTATTCTTTTATTCTTTTTCTCAGAACTGAAAAAGTAAACATTGTACACTTGTTGTGGATTTGTCTCATTGGTCTGTTTCTGCCCCATGACCCACCGCTACCTAAACTGACTGTCCTCTGGTTTCTGATGAGTGGCTGTTTAGTGTGTCTTTTGTATGGCCTGTGTGTGACGAGTGATCTTCTATTTTTACATCAGAGACTTTACAAAAACATACAAACCATTCTGCTTCTAATACTGCTTCCAAACATTACAAGATACAGACAGTATGTATCCATGTATCGCATGTAGTCTCTGTGTCATTAAAAGGACAGATTTAAAACTATTTTATAGAATTTGTAGACAAACACCACCAGCATTCGCTGCATAACTTCCTTAGTTTATCTGATTAAACAGCAGTTCAGTTATCGGGCTCAGTTTTTTAGTTTGCAGATGCATTTTGTTATTCAAACATGCATGCAAACCTCTTAAAAGGAAATATTGTGAAATTTTGTAGACTATAGTTGGATATTAGATTTGATACCACACTTTAGACTTGCATTAGGGCCTGGATCTGCTCCTGGAGTTTGGGATAAATGATCAGGGCTTGTGCTGCATTGCTGAGTGGACGGTAGGCTTCCTGTTTCCTCTGCTTTATGGGCTTTTCTGCCCTGGGGTCATGCCAGCCCGGCCCAACTGAGAAAGACTTTCATTCAAAACAGGCTAAACTTTTGAAGCATTTGTTTTGTGGTTTGGTCAGTTATTTGTGTTCTTGCTCATACTATATTAAAAGGCGGGGACAATTTTGGAAGGACGGTGGAATGTGATTAAAAGGGAACCATGGCTTTCGTCTAAAGCTTCAAAATGCGTTTAATAAAATTATTTTGGGACATTATTTATTAATAGGTTAGGTAAAAATACTTACTGAAAACTTAAATGCATAAAATGCCATAAAATGTCATTAACTGTGATGTTTGGGTTTTTTGTGGGTTTTTGTTGTTTTTTCTTTTTTGTTCCACAGTTTGATATTGAAAGAGGAAGTGTATAAAATGTAAGCTGTGTTTTTTTTTTTTGGGGAAGTCAGATTAAAACTACAGTTTTGAGGCTAAATGTGCAAATTCTACACTGTAGCTCAAATGAACCACATTTTTGCACTTGGGCATATTCGTGTTGCTTTCTTAGACATTTGTCACTAACATGAGCAGTGAACTTTATCATTTCTTTTTTTTGCCTTCACTAAATAACCCTAGGATGACTTTAGCTTATTTGCACAATGTTACATATCCACAGCGAGCAGTTTCATGTTAGGAAGAGGCATAAAAGCCACAAGGGATAAGTGATGTAAATGGACATGTCAGAAAGGCAACAAAATAATCCTGGTTGTGTGCTTAGGATATCATTGATCGAATTGTGAGGTGCTAGATAAAACCTATAGGAGCCAAGACTTATTAAATGCTATTTTGTTTAAAAGTAATTGCTAAAATAGCAAACAGCACTGTGTAGAAGTCTTGAGACGAAATGAGGGCCTCAGGATTGCAGTACATTTCAATGAAGTTCACACTCTGTCACAATACCACGAAGTCTGTCTGCCACTACATCTCTTCCATGTATGTATATTATTGGTGGAAGGTTTCGAGCACTCCCAGTAAAATTGTCCACTGGAAGTGAGAAGTTATTAATTCAATTCAATTCAATTCAATTTATTCTTATATAGCGCCTTTTACAACACAGTTGCCCCAAGGCACTTTACAATGGTGGTAGATGGTGGAACAGTTTACAGTGATAGATGTTAAAGCCGGACAACTATGAAGGAGAGGAACCAAAAACTACACTGTGGAGAAAAAAAACCTCTGAGGGTCCAAGGTCAACCGGCTACCCAACCCCCTTGGGTCTACTAACAGTACAAAGTTAGTTTGGTTTTAAACTACAGGATCAGTGAGGAGTCCAAGTAGCGCATCAGATGCATCACACAGACCAGATGGTAGCTCGGCATTGGACTCAGGTGATGACCACAGCGGGCCCCCCCGGACATGTGGGGAGAGAAATGGAATGGGGATGGTCAGTAATGAGCTGGATCCAGTAGTGACAGACACAGAAATGAAAAAATACAGTGCGATGGCATGTACAGCAGCACCAGCGACATTAGTAATGGTGCACTATGGTGATTGGGGCGGGTAAGCTAAACTAAAGAAGTAAGTCTTCAGCCGTGATTTAAAGACTGAGACTGAAGCGGCATCCCGTACAGAAGCAGGCAAGCTGTTCCACAATCTAGGGGCCCTGTAACTGAAAGCTCGTGCTCCAATACATTTATTTATGCGAATGACAGTTAGAAGATCTTCAATTCTGGGATCTAAGTGGGCGATTAGGTGTATAGGTATTAAGCAGTTCGGTTAGGTATATTGGGGCAAGACCTTTAAGTGCCTTGTAGGTTAAGAGGAGGACCTTGAAGTCAGCCCTGTACCTAACAGGAAGCCAGTGAAGGGAGGAGAGTATGGGAGTTTTGTGGTCGTACTTCCTGCTCCTGCTAACGATCCTAGCGGCTGTGTTCTGAATCTGCTGTAGGGTGCTTAATGTGCCCTGAGAGCTTCCAGAAAGTAGGGCGTTACAGTAATCTAATCTGCTGTATGCAAATGCATGTACTACTTTCGCCGTGTCTTCCATTGACAGAAAACGCCGCAGTTTGGCAATGTTCCGAAGGTGCAGGAAGCATGTCTTTGCAACTGCATTAACATGAGGATTAAATGAAAGATTTGAATCGAAAATGACACCAAGGTTACGTGCCAGAGTACTAACTGAAAACTTCAACCCTGCATCCCGGATATGCGAAATGAAGTTGGCCCTTTCTACATCACTACTACAAAACAAGACCAGCTCAGTTTTTTGGGGGTTTAGTGAGAGGAAGTTGTTATTCATCCAATCCCTAATATCACTGAGGCAGCTAATTAAAGTGCCGGTTGATGCTTTATCGCATGATTTAACAGATAGCTGAGTGTCATTAGCGTAGGAGTGGTAACTAACATTATGCTTCTGTATAATAGCGCTTAGTGGGAGCATGTAGAGGGAGAAGAGCACTGGGCCTAACACCGACCCTTGTGGGACTCCATAGTTAACTAGTGACATAGGTGAGGGGGTGCCATAATCATCCATTTGGATGAAGTAGTAACGGTTTGTGAGATAGGAGTTGAACCATTTAAGGGCTGTTCCGCTAATGCCGACAGTGGAGTGAAGCCTATTTACTAAAATGGAGTGATCTACCGTGTCGAACGCAGCACTAAGATCTAACAGAACAAGAACAGTGATGTTTCCTGCATCACTTGAGACCATTATATCATTCACCACTCTAGTTAGAGCAGTTTCTGTGCTATGGCCATGCAGGAAGCCTGATTGGAATTTATCTAAGAGGTTATGCGTGTCTAGATATGACTGCAGTCTCGCAACTAATTTTTCTAGAATCTTAGAGAGAAACGTGACGTTAGAGATGGGTCTATAATTACTTGGTGAGCGAGGGTCCAAGTTAGGTTTTTTAAGCTGTGGTATAACCACTGCTGTTTTAAACTGATTGGGGACTACACCTGAGGTCAAGGATGCGTTCATGATTATGATTGAATGATTAATGCAACTTCACCTTCTAAGCATTAAGTGCCCTTGAGTTTTATGATCCGTGTTGTGAAGAGCTAAACTTATCTGATGAAACGACCTCTCTTGGGTGTTGAGGTTTGAGGTGACGCTGTAATTCTGGGTGTGGTTCGCCTCTTTAAACAGACGACTTGGTTTAGTCTGATGACAGTGGGTGGAGAGGCCTGACTCGAAACACGTGCCACGTCCTCATCTATCCCTTAATTATAGGAGCATAGGGTAGAGTGTAACTACTGGTGCGAATGGAAAAAAAAAACAAGTGTTTCATAAACTTTCAAGTGTAGTATGAAAGAAGACCAATTTTTCAGACCAGTAGCAAAGCCTGTGAAGGTTATTTCACTTACTTGCTATCTGTCAGGTGAAATGTTTAGTTTTCTTGGGTTTGTGAAAGGCATTTAATAAGTTAAACTTGTTTTAGTTTTTTATTTATTACTTATTATCTTCCAAAAAAATTTGTTTATATCTTTATATTAGCCTGTTTTGGTTAAAGATGGGCCTCAGCGTTAAGAAGCACAGGCTCATTATGCTTGGAAGACAAGTTCACCTCAGACAGGCGTGTTGCAAAATGGTTTATAGAAATCCCTGGCTAAATTCCTGAGCTCAGGAGGCTGAGGACATGTCTTCATGTTGCCCAATGAAAACAACCAGATAGGAATCCACCCCAGTAGGTTATTGGCAAAAGGGCAGGACGGCCTAAATTTGCAAAAGAGCAAACTTTAATTCCTGTGTTCTCATGCTTTGAGCATTATATCAGATCCTAAATTAATTAATGTTTTCTGTTTTGTGGAGAAAAGTCACTAAAAAGATAAAGGATTTTTTTTCTTTTTTTTTTTTTCCCCCCTCATACAGTGTGAAATTTATTAAAATGGCTGCAAGCTAATCAGAAGGTCACACATTTTCACTTTAGTGACTGAAAGGAATGAAGTCATCCCTTATTATTTGTTTTAGATTAATAGGAATCGATTGTCCAACATGTTTTGTGCAATTTTTTATTTATTTTTTTTTTTTTTTAATATAATATTCTTTCATTATTTGTTCCTTCTCCATTGCTGTGTAACAGTAAACATGCCCCAGATTTCTCCCCAAAGAACTCCCTGCCAAGACCATAAAACGGAAAGTAAAAATGTTTTTAAGGGAAGCTTGTTTCTATCACACTCACTGTGTTTATTTTTCTCTTGCTCTCTCATTTCTCAAACAATCCAAGGGCTCAAGACGTTCCCCCAGAGGTGCTGAGGCAGAGAGAAGTGAAATGGTTGGATATGCTAAGCAACTGGGACAAATGGATCACCAAGAGATTCAAGAAGGTAACACTTTCATTTTCAATTTTCTACATCTTTCACTCGCTCCCCTGTTCACATCAGCATGTGTTAGTACATGCATGATGCATAGTTTTAGAACAAATCTAGACATCATGAGCATTTTTCTCTGTTATGATGATCCCCTACTGATTTTCTAGTGTAAGACTTTAACTGCCAGGAGTTTGGTCACAAATGCAGTAGCCTGAGTTTAGTTTAAGTTGCTTTAGGACGTTTTGTGTTATTAGGAGAGAAAAAAAATCCTAATAGATGATAGTTAAATGCCATCATGCAATAATTGTCTTTTGTATAGGTTTTCTTGAGGCAGTGCGTTCCAGAGATTTCACCATGTCAAACCCACTATAATGCATGACTATTTGTGGTTTTCTCTAGAGTATCACAAGACTGATTGCGAACAAACCCAAATAGAACAGCATGATCGAGAAAATTCGAAAGTTTGGTGAATGTCATCAGCTGTTCAGGTTATAAAACAGTGTGAGCGCTAAGCTAGCCAGAACTAAAATGCTGCATTTTCTGCTGAGAACCAAACTGCATGAATGCACCCTAAGGTCTCAGATGATGTAAGGTCCTAACTTTGGGCCTTTATGCATTTTCCTGAGGAGAGTAAATACAGAACTATAGCCTCATTCCTCATCACTGTTCCTTTTTTTCCCCTCTGTGTTTCTCTCTTCCTGTGCTTCCTCTTTTCCTCAATTATATTTCAAAAGTGACTTTTTGTGCTGATCTGAATATCAGAAACCTTTAAATATATGATCTCTATGAATCAGCAGTTGAGTTGTATCTGGACAAGCATCTCGGAGGATTGTCCTTATACAGTTACACTGTGTATGCGTGTGTTGCAATTGCTTACTCTTTCTTTTCTTAAGCTCTAAAGCTTCCACTGGGTGTGAAGAAACCTCAGGTAAAGAGAACCGTATCGTATTGAGGAGTCAGTAATCGAGTGTATGATGGAGTACAGTTTTCCTGAGCTGTTACCTTTGGACAACTTTGCATGTCTGTCAGTCCGTGTGCGCTTGCGTTGCTTTACAGCTGAAAGCAGTTTCATTTGTTGATCAACAGAAAGGCGCCATCACTGCTAATCGTTGCTTTGTCTTTGATTTAAATGCCTTTTTTTGAACTGTGAACACTTACCAAAGCATGTGCATCAGGTCTTGCTGAACTTTCTGTTGGTGTTCGAAGAGAGATTTGAAAGTGCATCATATAAGCATATACACAGCATTGTGTAAACCTGGGACTTTTTACGAAAGTGACCATTTAGAACAACAGTTTGCCAAACTCAATTTTTCAGACAACTGAAGCACGAATTCGCTTGTTTAATGAACCAAATTAGTGTCTCTTACCAGCCTTGGGGAAAATAAAAATGTATGTTAATTGTCAACTTTTTGTTTTAGAGCTGGGGTGATGCAATTTACCCACATTATAATGTTATGACAAATTCATTGGGTTGGGGGGGGGGTGAGAAAATGGTAAAAATAGATACTTGAGGAAAAAATGCAGTCATTGGATTTAGCTTAATAACACGTTTTGCTTTTCCAAGTTAAAGCAGTGTGCCAGTAACTTGGGAATTTACAGTAAACTGTCGTGCCATTTTACATGAGTCAGCCAAGTCATGCACTTGAGGCAGGAGTTTCTCACAAACCAGTCCCCCCAAAATGCATTGCACACACACATATACACTCGCACATACACAGACTCTGCATGCTTAAGAAAATAACTTTCTCCTCATAATAGATAACAACATTTTTACAGAAATATCAATTGACAAATATTAAAGCTCATTGTATTTAAGGTAAAAGGGGCTGGATTCTTAACTGGGCCGCTGTCAAATGACTTACATGGCAGACTGGAAATGAAATGCCCAAAAACGAATATTTCAGATGGGTTGTAATAACAGCAGCACACTTATTAGTTGTTTAGAAGTTCATGTTTTCAGTTTAAACATTTAAATGCCACACCTACCATTGCATTTTGCGTGTATGAAAACAAAAACCGATACTTAGCTCATGCTTCGCTGTTAAGGCTGTTTAATGCATCACGGCGTGTGTGGAATGAAAGTTTGTGAATTTCTTTGAGCCTGTTTAAACCTGGTGTTAAAATGAATATTTTAAAGGATATTTTCTATAATAAATGTTTAATATTTGTTGAGAAATGGCAGGAAGGGTAATTATTGTCTACCATTCTGAAGTTTTGAACAGCTGTTTGGGATTGAAAATATTCAAATACTTCTTTGTTAAAATATGAGCGTGTGTGGTTAAAATGATGGAAAGAGCTGTAGATTAATATAAAATAACAGAGAAACCTTTCACGTCAACATTAATCAGCAATAATTAACATCCAGATGGAAGTTAAAACTAAATCATTTCTCAGAATCTTCAGAATGCCTCAAAATTAAGAAGTGGTGTTAAAATCTTAAGCCAGATAATGATTTTAAAGACCCAAAACTATGAATACACGGCAGATTCTGAATTTCTGAATGGTAGCGCGTGGTGTTGCCTTTTGGGAAATGTTTTAAAATGATGTCTCAGTGCCTGTCTAACCAGGTATGAATACTTTAATTGCTTCTGAGTGTTAATAACAAAGTTCATCCTCTGACACACAGGTGAGGCTGCGATGTCAGAAAGGAATCCCTCCCTCTTTGAGAGGCAGGGCTTGGCTTTACCTCTCTGGAGGAAAAGTAAAGAAAGAACGAAACATCAGCAAATTCAAGGTCTGTGACACCAAAACACACACACACACACCCAAACATAGCCTCACACTCCTTAACAAGGAGTGGTCTACTGAATCTTTTCCATCCCTGGGTCATAATTCTCTCTCCGTGAGGCAGAAGGGCATATATCTGCTTTTTCATTTCCTAATTTAAGTAATGTTTTCATGGTTATTTTAAACGTAATTACCTGAACACGAACGCTGCTACTAAATTTGTTCATAGATGGTAAGGTACCATTGTGGGCAAGCCACTAAATGTTTCTAGGAATAACCAGCATCAAGAATGTATTATAAATATTTTTACAGATCTGACTATATGATGACGTATGATTTCTGCTTCCTTTTCACACTTTTGATATTTTAACCAGCACAAAGGCATTTGTGTTATAGCTGCATTCTTTAGCTGCCTTTTGCACTACTGAGACAGACCTGTTTGTCTTCACACTTTATAAGTAAAAGTTTCCTTGACCAAGTAACAAATTGTGGTGTGTGTGTGTGTGTGTGTGTGTGTGTGTGTGTGTGTGTGTGTGTACCTTCTGTTGCATTGTAGGAGTTAGACAGCATGGAGGGTGATCCAAAGTGGATAGATGTGATTGAGAGAGATTTACACAGACAGTTTCCCTTCCATGAGATGTTTGTTTCAAGAGGAGGACACGGGTCAGTCTGCTTTGTTCATTAATACTTTAAGTTTTAGAAACCAATAAATGGGCTTAAAGCTGCTTATAGCACTGAGGTTGAAATTCACGTTTATGTTTTGCTCACTTTTATTTATTTTTTTAAATTTTATCTATTGAGGACATTCAGACCTGTAATGCAGTCATAAAGAATTATAAATATTGTACAAGTTGTTTTAAAAAACAAATAAATAAATAATTAAATTGTGCGTAAA
This sequence comes from Hepsetus odoe, assembly GCA_017165825.1. NCBI lineage: Eukaryota > Metazoa > Chordata > Actinopteri > Characiformes > Hepsetidae > Hepsetus > Hepsetus odoe. The sequence goes on along the minus strand of CM029373.1, from coordinate 2,479,470 downwards.
AATGTTTAAGAATGAAATGAAAGATGGCGCGCGTGTGTGTGTGTGTGTGTGTGTGTGTGTGTGTGTGTGTGTAGGCAGCAGGACTTGTTGCGGGTGCTGAAGGCCTACACTTTGTACAGACCAGATGAAGGCTACTGCCAGGCACAAGCTCCTATTGCGGCAGTGCTGCTTATGCACATGCCTGCTGAGGTCAGACCCAAATTGCACTCATTCAGTCTTGTTTTCCTTTTTGGAAAATACCCTTTGTTTATTTATCAGTTCATTGCCAAACCCTTCATAAACTGACCTGTTTCTGAGTTAAAGGGCTGGATTACTTTGCTAGAATACAAATGTGAAAGAGACATGAGAGAGAGAGAAGTGACAATTTTGTAGAAACTAGAGTGGGTTCCTACCCCTCCAATAATGCTTCTGTGTGGTTAACACACATCGATTTGAGCATTTCTTGGCAGCCTTAAAAGTTAACCTCCGAGTTCTCAAAGGACAGATATATCAAATTTGACTGAATTTAAGTTCTCTTTGCTCCTCCTCTCTCCAGGCCAGTTTAAAATCCCTACTCTTGTACTGTTGCATAGTTATGTTGATTGGTATGATTGTTAGAATGCCAGTGGCCATCTGTCAGCTGTTGATAAATCTATTACATCAGGATTAGCATGCCCATGTAACATTACTTAATTCTTTCTTTCTTTCTCTTTTTTGTTTGCCTTTGTGTAGGATGCATTTTGGGGGCTGGTTCAGATTTGTGAGAAATACCTCCCTGGTTACTACAGTGCAGGCCTGGTGAGTCGGCGGGGGGTACACGCACAATTCAGCGCTCATAATGACTTCTTTGCCTTAATTTTCTCTTTTAAAAATTCTGCCTAAAAATGTCAAGGTTTATTTTACAGAGTGATGTTTTAGAGAATGTGATGGTTATTATACACTTTTGCACTTAGACACCATTGTAAACTAAACTAGACACCAACTAACTAAGCTGCCAAGATCTTTGATTTCATGATTTGAAGCCCATCTGATAAAAGAATGAGCTGTAATTTCTGGATGACAGCCATCACAATAACTTTTTACGCAACACGGTTTAAGCAGCCAAGGATTAGGTAGCCGGAGAAGGAATGTCATGGAAATGTGAATTCCTTTTAGGAGGATCTTAATTAGAAGGCTGTGCTTTTGTGCCAGCTTTTTTGTTTTGTTTATCCAACTATTAATTTCCTCCCGCTGGTTCCTCATTCTGAAGACAGGAGACAACATGCGTAAAGAATGGAAAATATTCATCTTTAATAATTCACCTGAGATTCTCTTTTAAAACTGATTGTGCTACAGTCTAGAATATCTGCTTCAAAGGTTCTGAAACAAGTCTAGAACCAAATCCTACACATTCTCTGGGCGATGTGTAATTGGTGTTCATTCACCAAGGCCCTTTCTTTTCATTCCTTTCATTACACGCATCTCAGACATGCTGTTTTCCTTCCAAAAAGAAAGTAATGCTCCTGTGTCTGTCTAATGCACTGTAAGTCCAAAAATATGTAGCCACCTACTCATTCAACCATTTGATTACATTACAAATATATCAGGTAACGGTGTCAGATGATTAGTTCGGAATCACACATGCCATTCCAGTCCATCCCAAAGGTACTGAAAGAAGATTTCGCTCCAGCTCTAAGAGGCTTTATGGCCCTCTAGCTGACATGCAGCATTAGGGTTATATTCTGTTGGTCAATCAATCGATTTGTCTGATTGTGAGTTATGTGTTTTCGGACCGAGCACCTTCAAGTAGCTGAATTTAAAGGAGCTCTTCAGAAATTTTCAAACAGCATGTTTTAAGCAGCGGGAATTTTCTGTTACGTTAATGTGTGCATTCAGCACATTTTATTCATTCAGCTGGTAGAAAGTAGCCGAAGGGTTTTGTTTGTTTTTCCCACAGTATTGGAAATGACGTAAATCCCACAATCGGTAGAAAATGATATATTGAAGCCAAATGCAAGATGCCGCCCAGCCGCACTTTAAGTTTATTCAACAGCGCCATCTGGTGTTGGCCTCTGTATGTGTTTCTCTATGTGCAGGAGGCCATTCAGCTGGACGGAGAGATCCTGAACGCATTGCTGAAGCGTGCATGTCCTGTAGCATACAGACACCTGGAAAAGCACAAGATCGAACCCATCCTGTACATGACTGAATGGTTTATGTGCGCCTTCTCCAGAACTCTGCCCTGGGCCTCAGTGCTCCGAGTGTGGGACATGTTCCTGTGTGATGGTGAGAAACAGACACGCTTGCACACACCTCTTTTCATGTCCTGATTATGCATTACTATTCTTTTTACCCTATTTTTTGTCTTTGTTCTAACTTTGTCACCGTTTTTAATTCTGACCCTTGACCCCTTCATGTTTTTATTCTCTATTCAATGTCTTTTCAGTTTTCTCATTCTGTAATGATTCTTAAAGATTTTGTCTGCCTTTCTGTACCTCGGTGTACCCTAGGTGTAAAGATAATATTCCGTGTGGGTTTGGTTTTGCTGAAATGTATGCTGGGCACTCGCGAGAAGCTGAAGACCTGTCCTGGTCAATATGAAACAATGGAGGTACTCAGAGCCTTGGATCCAAAATACATGCAGGAGGCCTTCCTTGTGCAGCAGGTAAAACATGTACACACTCATGCCTTTATCACTGAATAAACTATGATAGCCGTGAAATTTCTGCAGTAATGATTTCAATGGCATTGATTCTGTAACTAAAGAAGAGGGTGATTTTAACCATAATCAATAATATTAAGACTGTGTAGGACAAAAGATTTACCCTCCTCCTCCCGTTAGGGCTCGCCAAAGCGGATCAACCATCTCAATTTCTTCCTGTCCTCTGCATCTTGCTCTTTCAAACTAACTGGCTGCATGTCCCTTCTCACAACATCCATAAACCTCCTCTTTTGGTCTTCCTCTTCTCCTCTTTCTTGGCAGCTCAATCCTCAACACCCTCCTCCCAATATCCTCATTTCTCCTCAACCAACGCAACCTTGCTTCTCTTACTTTGTTTCCAAAACATCTGACCTCAGCTTTTCTTCTAATACACTAATTTCTAATCCTGTCCGTTTTCCTCACACCCAACGAAAAGCTTAACATCTTTAACTCTAATTAACGGGCAGCAGAGTAGGAGGTGTCAGAGTTACCCTCAATTACCCTAAATGTTGCATGACGCTAACTCAATGTTAAATCTCAGTAAGACTTGCTTACATAGTTTTAGACACTATATGTCAGAGGTGGGCAACTTTGATCCTGGAGGGCTTTTGGGTGTGTATTGAGTGCGTTCGAAGAGGCGCCTACCAAACTGTGCAGGACACTTGCTCTCCAGGACTGGAGTTGACCACACCAGCTGTATGACGCTGTATTATTCATAAAAACTGACCAAAGTACAGACACTACCCAAGCTTTGGTGTTGCTTCTACTGTTCTTCTTAAGCTCTGAAAGTTAATATTGTGTAAATATTATTTTAACTGATTGATATTTAAGAGTAAACAAGAAAATTGTGTAACTGTATCATTTTTTTCGCCCGTGTCTCTGTTTAAACTGAACGGCTACTCTGCTGTTCTATAGGTGCTGGAGTTGCCCATCACAGCGCGTGACGTGGAGCGTGAGCACCGTTCACAAGTGAAGCGCTGGAAGAAAAAGCACGGTGAGCTTAACTACAAAGGTGCTCCCAGAATGCATGGCACTCGAGTCATCATGGATGCTGAACCTCATACACGGCAAGACCTCCGTCAGAAGCCTACCATAGTTGTCCATTACCCATCAGTCCCTGAGCTCAACACTGAATTTAACCGCAGTAAAAAGAGGGGAACACTCAGGAAAACGGCACCCTCTCCAAACATCCCAAACCCTTATGCCTTACCCACTGATCTCCAAGCTCCCCAGCAGACGACCAGTGCTGATCAGCTTGACAACTCATTACCAGCACAGCAACAAAGCCAGGCACCTCCAGATCATGCCACTCAAAAGGAGCCACCTCTACCACCGGAGCAGCCTTTACTCACTAATCAGCAGGAACCCATCAAAGAAGCGCTTCCTCCATCGAAGGGGCCTGAACAGTCTCCAAACTCTTCAGTCAAACAGAATTCCTCTGAATCTGCCCGAAACACTGCTATCTCCGAGTCGGCTAAAGCACCCGCTCAACCTTTGAACCTTCTTCCACCGCCAAGCCCCTCTCTCATCCAGCCACCACCACCCTCAACTCCACCTCCAGCACCTCCTGTTGTTGGAGAACCGCTTCATAACTGGCGCTCGCACCTGCAAAACTTTCCACCAGTCCAAGCCTCATCATTTGCTCCAATCCCTGGTGACTCAGCAGTCCATAAAGTCTTGGCAAACACACCACTTAATCCAGATCCACCAGCACCTACAGATTCGGTTCCTCTTCTTACACCCAGTCCGCCTGCAAAAGAGGAGCCTGCTGCGTCGAATGAAAACGGCGGTATATGCAACTCCACTGAAAGCATCAACAGTTCAGAGGATACTTACTTGTAATTTTGTAATGGTGTCCATGGGTTTTCATGCTCTGCAGTATGGGAGAAATTTTGTGCCTTAATATATAATGACAGGTAAAAGTGGAGAAAGACTACAAAGGACAAAGGAAAGCGGTTGAATAACAAGTAATGAAATTGGAGCGGAGCAAAAAAGATACAAACATAACCTGTGGTTGTGCCCCTCTCTGCAGTTTGCCACTTTCAGACTGACAATTTCACCATTTGTTCATGTGGCAGTGTCGGAAGAACATGTAAGGAATCCATACTGTATGCCACCTTGAAGGTTTTTGTCCTGCAGCATTCATCTCTGACAGATTTATAATTGTATAGTCCTTTTTCTCTCAGGCTTGTCATAAAGGACAATGGCTATGACTAAAAAAAAAAAAAAAAAAAGGTCTTTAAGGGCTGTCCAGAACGCCAGAACATTTCTTCTGCTATGGGAAGATGACTCTTGTGCACACTGCTTTGGAATAAGTTTCAGTATCAAAGCAAGAAGATGCTACCTTTAGCTATTTTCTGTGACTTTTTTTTTTTTGCTGCTCCAAAAATGAGGTCATTCTAACACATTTGTACTCGGATATTACCTAATTTTAAATGCGTAGCAAGGACAGCAAATTTCCTTCTCTTGTTTACATACATATTAAAGGAGCGCTCCATTGTTTTTTTTTTTTTTTTTTTTTGTTTTTGTTTTTGTTTTGTTTTTAGCCTGATCTCCACAGTGCAGTCACTTTTGGCAGGAAATTCTGTGTATTAGAAAATGGGAGCTAATGATTAATATTTAGTATACATTATATGAGCCTGTTCTGCCATATATAAGGAGAAAAACTACATGCAACAGAAGGAGACAAGCTTGAAAAGCAATGGAGCATTTCTTTAAGTGTGATTCCAAAAAATCAGGGATGGGTGTTTTTGCAACTTCAACCACTAGAGGGTAGACTTTGTCTAAAAATGTGCACAGCAGAAGCTGAAGTGCCTGATTTGTTGTTCCTCACTACAGCCTTCATAAGGGAAATACTTACATTCTTTATTACTCTTCGTATATCCGATATGCATACCTCACTCGAGCCTTAACCCACATTCCAGTCAAATCTTTCCTCCGTGCGTATAAACGGTCTCGTTCCTGAAATGGTTTGTGCAGAAAGCATTGCCTACATCTCATTCACTACCCAGCACGTCACGGCTCAACAGCGACCGTTTCGGAGGACTGGGCTGAGGTGATTCAGTTTGGAGAAAGCTGTTACTTTAATTTTATTTTATGTTTTTACTGTTAATAGCTGGAGCTTTGTGACACTAGTTTTTCTTTCCTGAGAACTTTCTGAGCACTTTTTCTTTTCGATAAACCAGTATAGGAATCAGAATTTACTTAATAACATGATTTTGTATCACAGTTTGCAAAATATGCATAAACCTTCAAAAAGATTGCTTTTGCGTCTGATTTAACCTGCCTTTAATCACACTGTTCTTCTGCAACGATTGTGTGTAATTAGATGCGCCTTAATAAACGAATAACCCAACTGAAACGTTCTTGATCACACTGGCCCAGTGTTGGTCATTGCTGTTGGATTCTCTGGCTTTGGAAACTGTTGTTATTGCTCGCTGTCGCCTAAAACAATCTGTCTGTGTCTTCGCTGGTGGGATTGCGGGAAAAGGCAGTGGAGGTCAAAAGGTTACGAGGGTTAGCTGCAATTTTGTTCGCAAAGCGGACAATTACGGAGCACTTTTTGCTTACTTTTGAGTTTCGGATTTCAGACGTGTGTGTGTGTGTGTGTGTGTGCGCGCGCATCCACAGATTAGCAGGGAGGACTTGCCTGCAGGCGAAGCCGGAGCTTAACACAAATGGCAATTTTCACACCATTATTAAAGGAAGACTGTTTTGTTTTAGTCCTTGAGAGACGGTTCTGTGGGCAATTAAAGGGTCAAACAAGGTCAAAGAAGACGTAAAATTAAAACTGCACAATTTGTACTCGTAAACTTTAATGAAGCGGCACCCACTTACACCATCATCACCCACTGGCACAGTTTCACTGGTAGTTTTTAGTTTTTAGCACTTACCGCATTCTAGCATTTATTTATAAGTGGGGCAGCGGTTGTTGGCAGCGGTGGCCTAGTGGTTAGGGAGTTGCCCTGCATCGGAAGATTGTGGGTTCGATTCCCTCAAAAGTAGGTTGCCCTGAGGTACCCCTGAGCAAGGTACCGTCCCCGTCACTGCTCCCCGGGCGCTTTCAATAGCTGCCCACTGCTGCACGGTGTTTGTGTGCATGGGTTAAAAGCAGAGGTCCAATTTCGTTGTGGTTCATGGTGTGCAGTGCTGTGACCTCGCAATGACGAGGGTTGTCACTTTCACTTCACTTTTTTCACTTTTATATTTATTTAATAGGCCACGGGACCCCTGCTTCCAGTCAGCACCACTCTTCTGTCCCGATATACCTGAACGGAGTTTGACGGTTGCTGTTTCACTTCAGCAGATTCTTTTAGTGGAATTTAAGGTGCACCCGTTGCTGACGCAGATGTTAAAGTTCACACTGCTTGTTTAACCTCCACAGCAAAACACTGCCGGAAGAACTGGCCTCCCTGGAGAATCTACAGCCTAAAGTCAGAAAGTGTGCTTCTAAGTCCTGACTAGAGAGGTTTAAGCAGCCCCAGTCTCTAGAGTGATGGAGCTCCTTTTGGGGTGAGTTGGACTGCTGTGTTTGTGGTCCAGAACATCCGATTCTGACCTCGCTGCTCGGGCCGGCATGCAATCAAACCCTCACAGCAATGTGCCAGCTGGTTTAAAGCCCTCCTAGAAAAGTAGAGGCTGGTAAAGCTGGTCGAACAGGTGTCCGCAAGATTTTTAATGTATTGCTTGTTTTCCAGATATGAATGATTTGATCTTAGATTACATTTTCATGTCAGTGTATAAAACTGCGCACCCCCCCCCCCCCAACGGATGGATATCCATCCGTTTCCATTCATATCAGCCAGCCAGCCTTTAATTCATCCCTAAATATCCATATCCATCCATATACATATCCATCCATCCATATACAGGACTGTGCAAAAGTTTTAGGCAGGTGTGGAATAAATGCTGTAAACAAAGAACGCGTTCAGAAATATAAATAATTGTTTATTTTTATCCATTTACAAAATGCAAAGTGAGCGAACAAAAGAAAAATCTAAATCAGATCAAAATTTGGTGTTACTACCTTTTGCCTTCAGACCAGCATCAGTTCTTCTGGCCCCACAGAGCCCTGATCTCAACATCATCCAGTGTGTCTGGATCACATGAAGAGACAGAAGGATGTGAGGAAGCTACATCCACAGAAGATCTGTGGTCAGTTCTCCAAGACGTTTGGAACGACCTACCGGCCCGAGTTCCTTCAAAAACTGTGCGAGTGTACCTAGAGGAATTGATGCTGTTTTGAAGGCAAAGGGTGGTCACACCAAATATTGATCTGATTTAGATTCTCTTTTGTTCATTCACTGCATTTTGTTGATTGATGAAAATAAATGATGAACACTTCCATTTCTGAAAGCGTTCTTTGTTTACAGCATTTTTTCACACCTGCCTAAAACTGTATATCCATATACATTCGTATCCATCCATATATATCCATCCATATACATTCATATCCAGCCATCCATCCAAGCCACTTATCCTTATCAGGGTCATGTGGAAACCTTGAGAAACGCCCCAGACAGGCCACCAACCCTTTTAGTTTCAATACAGACCAATATTGGATTTAGCACCAGGCCTTATTTATTAGTCACCCGTAACCAGAAGCTATAGGCGAGTCTGACCTTACTTGGCCCATTTCCTGATGAGATACTGTGTTTACGGCTCCTGGAAAGATGAAGTCCCAGTGTTCGAGAGTCTTTTTGTGAGAACATATTAGCTTCCTCTCTTGTGACCATGTCGACATTTAAACGTTTACGTTGTCTCTCGGTGAAATACGCTGCATTCCACGCTTCAGTAATTGCATTTTCCACCCTGCGCTCTTTTCGGGCTCCTAATGTAAACAGCCAGCACAGCCCCTAAGTCTCAGAATCCCCAGCAGCCGGGCCTCCCAAACCGTCCCGACAGCATCAGCCCTTTAATGCTGTTTTTATTACCCAACGTTGTAGTTCAATGTCTTTTAATATGTTCAGTCTGGCAGCTTGCCCAGCGGGGTTTTCCTTGCTGGGCTTCTTTGGCATGGGGGCTCTTTAAAAACACACAGCTCTGCGCTGCAGGCCCTGCGGATGAGAGATGTGCTATTGTCTCCTACACGGCTCACACGGTCAGGCTACTTACTTTAGAGGTTAACCTGACCTGAACGGTAACAAACAGGAACACCCCGGGGTGCTTTAACAGCCGTCTTTTTCCAAACAAGCGAGACCACCGCTCTGTTTGCAGTGAGGCCTTTAGAAAATCGGGTGTCAAAAGTGTGAGGACACATTCCTTAGGGATTAAAGGGTCGTTAGTAATAAAAAAAAAAAGCTCCACAAACCAGATAATTTCTAATTTTTACATTTTTACGGCTCAGATTTGTCTTCCTTAGTATGAATAGCACTTGAGGTTTTTGACGAGCGATGTCCACTTTTTCATTTCATGTACCAAAACAGCAAATTTATTTATTTATTTATTTATTTATCACCACCTTTAACCATCCTGCATTGAGCCACTTTTTAAACCCTTTTTTAAGTCAAGTAGGATTTACATAGTACATAGTGAAATGAAATAACGTTCCTCCAGGACCCTGGTGCTACACACAAGACAACAGAAGACACAACATAATACACAAAACAAGGCAACAAGACTTAAGACCCATTTTTAACCCTTTAAAGTGAGGATGTTTGGTTTTCCATTATTTGGACCCTTTCTGGTAAGTGTTAAGTTGTTGCTAATTGAGATTATATAGGGTAATATTTTAATTTAAAAAGTAAAGAGGCCAAAGTGAAGACGAACGCAGATGCAGAACAGTGGGAGAAATGGTAAACTCTAATGGGAGTGTCAGAACTAATTGCATGTCTTCGTCCCTCAGCCTGCAGGTATGGCCAGGTGTGAGGGATTGTTGTGACAATTTACACGCTTGAGCAGCAGTACTGATTTCATTTCCAGTCAAAACAGTCGTGTTAATCATTTTTAGTGGCCAAAGCCTTAATATATGGACAATTGTATCCTGACAGCATTTGCTGGCTTAAAGTATCCAGCCAAGGGTCAGAAACTGACCACTGCTGATGTAGAACAGGATGATTAAGGCTATTCAGAGCTACAGCTTTTCTCAACAAGGTGGAGCAAAAAGTTTCCAATAAAGTGGCCTGTTTACACCATTCATTCTTACAACACAGCAGATTCCTCAGATGTGGCAGGCACTGGCCTAGTGCAGTTTGTAAGGTCCCACTGAATGCTGCACATGAGTCTCTGCTGTGACCCATTACAGTCCCTTCAAGAAAAATGTCCTTCTTTTGGCCTGACGCTGCTTTTGACGGCCAATCTGAAGAGAAATCTTGCTTCTTAGGTTTGCTGTATGTTATCATGGTTATGATGTAATGGCTGAAGGATGGTCAAAATGCCAGAGCTGTTATCATCTTCCGGAAAGGCTGAGAAGGTGCAGGCTAAAGCTCTTTCCCTACAAAAACACAGCTGATTGAGCTAATCACAGCCCTGCAGAGAAGCCTAAGTAGAATCAGATGGTGCAACCAGGGCTGAAGGAGCAAAAGAGAAGAGAAATCTCTCCTGTTGGCCTTTGAAAGCTGGATTAAACGCACATACGTGAAGTCTACGACCAAAAGAGTCTCCCAGCACTTCTTCTGAAATCAAATATTGCTGCCACGATTTGTTAGCAGCTTGAAACTGCCCTGGCAGACACTTGGCGCTGGGCATGGTGACCCTGGTCTTGTGTGTGGCTGATCGAAAGCATCTCGTTTTATTGGTCAGTGCTTTTTCAATTGAGATTATTCAAGATGTGTGCAGAATCTGAAAGCCTACACTGAGCATCAGAAATGGGTAGCTGAATTTTTAGAATACTATCAAGCATCAAAGTGTATATTTAAAGATGTTTTGGGCAGAAACCTTTCACTTTCAGTGACCAATGCGATATAAAGGTGGCTCTAATTTTTCACTGGCGTTGAAAGGTTTCCAGGTTATAATATAGAAACATTATATAAACTACATGCCTAAAGCATTACAGCTCACCTCAAGCTGACTTTTGTGGACTTCAGTGATTGGTAGTTAGGGTGCTAGTGGTCTAGTGGAGGGATACTCACCTACATACTGAGAGGTCGCAGGTTCGAATCCCACCTCCGGCACTGGGTTCCTGAGCAAGACCCTTAACCCTGAGTGTCTCCAGGGGGACTGTCCCTGTAATTAGGAAATGGAAGTCGCTCTGGATAAGAGCGTCTGCTGAAATGCCATAAAAATGTAAGTTGGCTTTTGTTTTCAGCTATGCAGTGTCATTTTTCACACGTTTATTTGTATAACTGTATAACTCCATTACCTGGATCAGATAGTTTGGTGTGAGTTGTGTACATTAGATTTTTTTTTTTTTAGATAAGCAGAAAATCACACCGCTGACTTAGCAGTTGCTCAGATTGAGCGTCTGAGTAATTTTGTCTCTTCCTGAGGGCAGGGTGAGTGAGGTGGACAGGCTGAACAGAGGAGGTCAGAATGGAGTGAGGTATATAGGTTTCTGTTTTTCAGAGAATTTAAATCAGAAAATTTCTCAGAAGAATGGAATTCAAATAAAAATGCAGTGTTTCTTACATTAACTGCTTTATTTCATTTCATATTTTTTCTTGTCAGCTTCATTCTTTGGTTAATTTGCAGCCATTCCTGCATTTCAGGCCTGCAGCAGATTCCAGAAGAGATAGGGATGAGGGCAGTTAAGGGTTAATAAATAAAAACAATAATTGTGTGACTAAAAATTCTTTGATAAGTGAAGATGGACAGATGGATCGTCAGTCTGTCAATCAATGCATGATAAAAATATTGAAATGTTTAAAAAAGACCAGGCTGAACATCCATGATTTCTGATCCCTCAACTACGTGAAGATACTGTTCGTAACGCTGTTTATAAAACACACCAAGGAATTACCTTTTTTACAAATCTTTTTTCAAGCTTTATGATACAATGTTAAATTCACAAATGGCACCTAAAACATTACTGTGCAAAACAGAAATCTATGTTAACCCTCTTTAAAGGAGGTACTGTCTTGGGTGTCTGGGGTGGACCATCACACAGTGGAAGTGTGTGAAAGTGAAAGTGACTATTAGTCATTGTGAAACACAGCACAGCACGGAGTGAGACACAACGAAATAATTCCTCTGCTTTTCACCCACACACATCCTGCAGCAGGGGGCAGCTATTTAAAGTGCCCAGGGAGCTGTGACGGGGACAGTACCTTGCTCAAGAGAACCTCAGGGTGACCTACTGGTCTGGGATTTAAGTCCATGCCTTCTGGTCCTGGGGCCAACTCCCTAATCAGTGGTGGGGTGAAAGAAATCAGTATTCCAGATCTTCTTTTGGAAAAAATGGACGCGGAGTGCTCTGGACCAAAGATGAAAATTCATAATCCGCAACAAGTCCAAAAGCCAGGGTCTGCCATGGTATGGGCTTGTGTCAGTGGCACCGTTAATGCAGAAATATACGCTGAGATATAAGAGCAAGATATGCTGCTTTTAAGTTGACAAGTGTCTGCAAAAACCTTGGTTTTTGATGTGTTTCACCTAGAAAGGGGAGAGGTACATGCAGGATGCTTTAATGCAAAATAACATACAAAGAAAACCACTATTTATAAATATTATACTTTATTATCCATATTAGCTGATGACAAGGGTCAAGGTGGGCCCAACTCAGAGAGCATACGGTAAATGAATTCCCCTTTCATGTCCACTGGCAGCAGCCCCACCTGAAGTCGTTTGAAGAGCATTGTAGAAGGTTAATGGGTTTGAAAATTTTTAGACCTTGCAAAGTTGGGCCTTGCCTGTTATTAATGTGCCTCCAACCACAGGTCACAATCAGAGCTTGATTAGTTTTTTGGGAAACATCCTGCAAAGAGTTTCCCAGATCTGTTCTCCTCATCACCCCCTCATCCCTCTCTTCCTCCTCCTGTTATTCTGGTGTTTGATACCTGATATACGTATGATTTAATATGGATATTCCATTCATACGGAAGCGCTCCAATTGAGCCTGTGGTTGTAAGACTGTGAAAGTGTACCGAGTGAAATAACACACTTCAAAGGCCCTTCCTGTATCTTTTCTCCTTGCCTTTACACCAATGCACACGCCTTCTCACAGTTAGCTGGTGCGTGCAGACAGAAGCTGGCAGGGCTGAGACACCCGGCGAATCACTAAAATGGCGCACTGGACAGGATGTGAGTACAAACACACTTGGGCTTAAAGGTCATCCCAGTGGCATTGTGCGGGATGACAGAGCGGATACAGAGTGGGCAGTGAGATGGAGTCCTCCCCATGTATTTGCATGTGTTTGGAGGAGCATGCACTTGTAGCAAAAAGACAATAACCATAGACAATGGGAAACGTCTTGCTTGTGGTATAAGGATTCGTTAAATCTCTGGCTGGACTTTATGCTTGGCCAAATGCCTTCATTCATCCATCGCTTCTTGGCGACGCTTTGTCTTTATAGTTGCTTGCAAATCAATGGGAACATCCTTTCATTGTCTGTCTGGCCTAGACGTGTGTTTGTGGGTGTGTATGTGTCATTGAGTTTGCCGAGGAAAAGCGATAATTAGGCCAACATACACATTCACACAGTTTGCCCCAAATATACAGTACTGTGCAAACGTCTCCAGCCACTCGTTTCTTTATATTTTGTAGGAGAACGAGACAGTAGGTCTGGCGATTTATGCGCAAACGGTGCAAAACACAACGAACGTTTGTAGAAATCTAACCAGCTTTAAAATCAGTGTGTTTGATTTGGCCACAGATATTCTTCGGCACCGCCTGAATTCATTTAGATGAGCTTTCTTGTCATTCCTTTAAGCAGTCTTCAGAAATCGTTCTCCGGGCTTCTTGATGGCCATTCCAAAGCTCTTCTTTGGACCTCAGCTACCTTTTGTTTCGTGGAGTTGATCCTACACTGGTTCTGCCTCTGAAACTGCTCAGGTAAAGGGACTGTACTGAAAATGAGAGACAAAAATTTTGTCCTGCAGGATGGAGAACTGTTCCTCAAGAATTTGAAGTGAGGGGTGGCTCAATACTTTTGCACAGAACTGTAGTTCATCAGCTATGGCATGTTTGGTGTCTGGAGTTTTGATGATAATGTATTTAAAAAGTGTATATAAAAAAGTGTGTGCTTATATATATATATATATATATATACAGTTATATATATAGTTGAGGCCAAAACTATTAGCCCCCCAGGAATTATGGAACATTTTTCTAAACTTCTTCCCAGTGTTTGCAGCATTGATGAAACTTGATATAAGCAAACATTCACCAGTGCTATTTAGTAGCTTTTGGTACATTTTGTAATATAAAATACATTTTTAGGCTTGCTTCATATCAAATATTGTAAAAAATGGGGTGGTCAAAAATATTTGCACCATGTGAATGTATGCTTTCAAAACACACCTACAGTAATGAACCAATCAGCTTTGAAACCACACCTGTGCAGTCAATTGGCTTCCTAAAAACATTCAGTCAGCATAAAAAGACTCATGAGAGGGATACTGTTACTCACCATGCCCAAGACAAAGGAAATCAGTCTGGAGCTCAGAAAGAAGATAGAGGCTCATGATCAGGGGAAGGCTACACTGCCATTTCCAAGCGGTTCACAGTGTCTAGAACTGCTGTACGTTCATCATTGCCAAGTACAAGGAGACAAATTCTGTAAGAAACAAACCTGGCCGTGGCCGTAAGCGCAAGATTTCAAGAATTTTGGAGAGGAAAATAGTCAGAGATGTCAGCAAGGAGCCCCGGACATCTGCCAAGATGACTGTTGCTGACCTGGCCTCTTCTGGAGATGATGTTTCAAGGAACACAGTTGTGAGGGTTCACCATCGTGAGGGGCTTCAGGGCCATCGTCCCAGAAGAACGAAGAGTGAATGTCCATGCCCGGAAACCATGCAATTTGGACCAGTTAGAACAATTTGCAATGGAGGAATGGGCCAAAGTCCCTCAGGAGACCTGTGCCAACCTAGTAAAGAAAGGCTACACTATTGACTATTAATGGCCAGGGGGTTAATAATTTTGGATGTCTCATTTCTGCCCTTTCTTGTTTCAACTCGGTGTATCAATAAAATATCCTAATTAAACTTATGGGATAAGTTGTGGATATTGTTTTTCATAGTGTATTTGTTTCCAAAATAACAAACACTGGTCATTTTCATGGAGAAATCAAGAGTGTTGTCTAATTTCATAAGGGGGGCTAATAAATTTGGCCTCAACTGTATAATTCGGGTTGCATGGTGTGTGTGTGTTTGTGTGTGTATGAGACACATTTTGGTAGTAGCATCAGTGATGACACAGATAAAGGTGTTTCCTGTTAGCATCTTTCCCACACTCATGAAGCTGTTGCGCTAAACTGTACAAACACACACCGGTGTGGAGAATAATTGTTTAATTGGGATTCAAGATGTGCCCTCCATCCTCAGAGGAAGACCACTCATGGAGATCAGTCTAAATATCTAACAGGTGCATGTTTTCTCTCTCTCTGTTTATCTCACCCTTGCATTCTCTCTTATGCACACACACACACACACACACACACACACACTTAGTGGCACATGTATTTATTCTAATCACGTTCTTCTTCATTTTCTGCCACTGATTGCAGACATATGCCAGCAATGCTGCAACGAAAAACAGCTTTCTTCAAGTGTGTGTGTGTGTGTGTGTGTGTGTGTGACTGGGCCTCATGTTCAGTTGACCATAAAGAGTCATCTGGTGTTCAGGAGCCTGTAATCAGCAGAACAAAGACTGAAGCACGAGCTGATGTTAATCAATAAAACACTATTTCCCTTCTGTTTTGAGACCAAACAAGCAGCCTCTCTCTCTCTCTCTCTCTCTCTCTCTATCACACACACACACACACACACACACACACACACACACACACACACACTCACACAGCTGGTGTTATGGGATACTGTCAAGAATTCTCTGTAAGTCAGTTGGAGGCCCACTCATTAAAAGCCCTCTAGCTTCAGGATAGAGCGTGAGTGCGGATGAGTGTTCAGTGAAGGTTTATCTGGTGGAACTGAATGGTGCACATGAACTGCTGTATCAGCGATCAATTAAGTTTTTTTACCAATGAAGCAGCAGATGTTTCCATTTTTATCAGTACAGTTGAAAAGCAATGACTGGTTGACTAAATCAATAACTAAATCAGAGTCACTTTATTGTGTGTGTGTGTGTGTGTGTGTGTGTGTGTGTGTGTGTGTGTGTGTGTCTGTTGCTCAGGCTTGTCTCTGTCTGACCCTGCTTTACTGATTAGCCTGCAGGTGAGGGGTCAGAGCGGAGTAAAAGAATGTCTTGCATTTTGAGGCTTTCTGTGTGTGTGTGTGTCACTGTGCGCTGCAGGCATTGTGTCTTGCAAAGAGTAGGGCTTTGTGTCAGAGGTGAATTTGAGCCTTGCTCGTTTTTCTGCTTCACTGCAAATGTTCATTAACGAGGGAGGCAAACAGACGAGTGCGGGTTCCGGCACGCCTTCCTTCCCAAAGCTCAAACCTGTGCTCTCAGCTTCGCTAGAGAACATTTGAGGGTCGGTTTTCTTCAGCGCACCGAGCATGTCTCCATTCTGTGTCCAGTGTCTGCGGCGGGTCTGATGGGTTAAAACTGGACACGTTACACGGGAAAGAGACATGACAGCTGGGTTGGAGTGTTTGGGACTAAACCAGACACCTTTAATCTCACAGCCCCTGTTATAGAAGTGAGATGTAGGGGTTTGAAGACAATTAGTAGCAAGGTAGTGTTACAAAAAGGTTTCAAAAAGTTCAAAGAGAGAGGAAAGGGTAGTTTGTAATTATCTCTGGTAAAGCCAGTGTAAACATCTAGATGAGCATTTCAAATTCTTTTAATTCTTTTGAAGTTTTTATGCATAAAAGGAGAAATATTTCCTTTTTTCATGTTTTTTCCTACATTAACAAAACATTCCTGCTATGGTTCATCAATTTGTTACAAACATTAATTAATAAATAATAAATAATAATAAATTAATAATTCTGTATTAGAAGCAGAGGTGGCAAACGTGCACACATTCTTAACACACAGTTAAGCAAAAGTATCCAAATGGTCTATAAAAAAAAAAAGAAGTAGAAAAAAAAATAGTACGACTGATTCAATTCCTTTTCTCACTTATGTCCTGTTCCATTTGTCCTGCACCAGGGGACACACCAAGGGACTGTCCCTTCTGTGGGTTTTTGTCAATTTAGGCTGAAATGCAAAAAATCCAATAAAACTTATGTAAGGAGTCTGTTTTGAGAATGCTTGGATTAACAAAGTATTTGTACTTCATGGCCTCACTCTCTGTTAAGAACCAACCGTTGTCAATTAATGGTTCAATGTTTATATTCATAATGATGACCTTGTTTATTAGAAAAGGCTAAATAAAAATGATTTTACTGCCGAGCTGCTGTAAACACATTAGAAATTCCTTAGGGCCGCCACTGGAAATTAACAATGGTAATCAAAACTATGAATATTTTAGTGAATTAAAACACTTTTTGCTTTAAAGACTGACAAAGAATGGTTCATCTGTTTCTCTCTATACTTGTAGTTTAGCCAGAAATGTTCCATTTAAGTTCATGAACGGATTTTTTTATATGAAAACACGAAATCAGCAGTAGCCTAGTGTTTAGGGACTAGGCCCCAGGATCAGAAGGTTGTGGGTTTGAATCCAAGAGCAGTAGGTTGCCCTGAGGTAACCTTAAGCAAGGTACCGTGTGCTGTGTTTTACAATGACAAAAATAGTCACTTTCACTTTTAAAAATCTAAAGTTTCATTCAGTCTGGTGTCTTGATAAACTTCTCTGGTATTTAAAAGGATGAGACTAAGAAATCCTGAATGAAAGAAAGTAGCATGGAGCTTTCATGAGGTTTCCATTTGGTCTTTTTTGTTCATTTGATTGAATTTGTTTTCAAAGTCACTGATCGGATCTGCAATTTATGACATTGCAACACATGTGTTTGCAATTCTGCACGCAAGCTGTTTCACACACACATCACTGCCAGCTCTGCCCTCAAACAGACAAACAAACATCTGATTCACACACGACCAGCATCCAAGTACCTGTCACTTTTGCTAAATGCCCATCCTGCCATTGTACCTACAGTGACCAAAGATGGCTTCTACATGATCACAAAGAGTGTGTGTGTGTGTGTGTGGTTGTTTGTGTGTGTTTGTGTGTCTTTTGTACAAGCTGTCCCACTGGTATTGTTCTACAGTATCGCTAATTATGACTGCAGGGCAAACAGTGTTTGCATGTGTGTGTGTGTGTGTGTGTGCATGTGTGCATGTGTATGTGTTTGGATCTGCCAGATTAACCTGAACAAAATATTAATACATAGTCCATCACAGGTAGAAACACAGACACACACACACACACACACACACACATGCCAAGGGGACGATTTAGCATCCCAGTCCACCTGATGTGCATTTTGGATGTTAGTTTTAGATTTAACTTCATTTTGGATGCTGTACAGCCTCCTCAGTCATTTCTATCATCGTCTACATTTCATCATTATGGATGCATCCAATATTAGATGACCATTGTTATACAGCAGCTTCAGACATGGAAGTGCAGTCAGAGCTTCTGTAGAGGCTTCTTTACTGAACAATACCTGATATATAGATTTATAGCAGCGGTAAATTTGGCTCTCTGGCTTGCCGTGGGACAGTACGTCACTCTGGTTTAAATAGACCACACTAACACTCTGATCGTTCTTATTGTTCTCTTCATTATCAGACTTCCACCCAGAACAGCACCTCGGCTCTGAGTGTGTGTGTGTGTGTGTGTGTGTGTGTGTAACCTAAGCGCTGTTGTCCATCGCACCGCACCCACACCCACCCCCCACATCAATTCTCAACCTGACACCAATCTTAAGGGAGGATGCCCAATCAGCTTTGGATCCACTGCAGGAAACAACTGCTGCCATAAGACTCACACAGGAAAATAACATCTCAGAGAGAGAGAGAGAGAGAGAGAGAGAGAGAGAGAGAGAGAGAGAGAGAGAGAACTCTCTTCTTTATGTGCTGTAATTTCAAAGAAAGTAAGAAAGGAAGAAAGAAACCTTCTGTTTCAGTGAAAATGAATGGGTGAGTGAATGAATGAATGAATGAATGTGTGAAGCAATTAAATAAATAAACAATGCTTGTCAGCGCAAATTTGCTGTATGGGGAGCAGTCTAACTCAGTTTGGTTATTTTTCTAGTTATTTTTAAAACATTTGAGGGACTTTATTTTTTTTTATAGAAGCAAGGTACACATCTCTTCTTGAAACTCTACCATTTACACACATCATCCACTGAGTGCAAACCACCAACCAGAAGAGTCAGACTCACTGCACTCATTCACCCTGATCAAGAAGACAAACAGCATTTCAAAATAAGAACAGTCCTGTCAAAACTACAGGACTGTTCTTATCTGCTGCAGCCGGAGTGTCACAGTGTAAAGTGCTGAGCAATGGCTGGAGACACTTTCCCACAAGCCTTAGTGCATCTGGAGCAGTTAACTATTATATGATGCACAATTTTTGCAATTAATGACCCTTTTAGAGGTGCTGGGGACAAAAGTGTGCATTTGGGAAAGCAGTGGGGACAAAATCAGACTTCTCAAAAAGTCACGTCTGACTTTTTTAATCGACCATATCAGAGCCTTATAGAGAAACCTACAAGCTGAGATTAGGAGTGGAGGGAGGTTACAGACCGACAGAGACTGAACCCACTCCCCTTCTAAATATACAGTGAGTGCAGTATATATATAGAGAGAGAGTATGTATAATTATGTTGTGTTTATTATAAAAATGAACAGTTAAATCATTTGTAAATGTGAATGATTATATAAGAATAAACTGTAAAGATAAATGCCTTAACAAAGTCTGTGTGTGTGTGTGTGTGTGTGTGGTCCAATGCCAAATGGCTTTGGCATTGACTTTGAATGTGTGTCTGTATGTGTGTGTGTGTGTGTGTGTGTGTGTGTGTGTGTATGTGTTGTTCACATGGCTTTGGCATTGACTTTGAGTGTATGTGTCTCTGTTTGTATGTGTGTGTGTGTGTGTGTGTGTGGTACACATGGCTTTGGCATTGGTTGTGTGTGTGTAAGATTGGGGGCTTGGAAGGCTGGATTGGTGAGTGTGTTTGGTCTTGACTCTGAGTGTGTGTGGAGTGTGAGTTGGCCATGAACAGCAGGCACAGATAGAAACAGAAGGAACGATCCAGCAGGTTGGTAATCAGATGCTTTTAAACATCCTTAGCAAAACAGAACACACCCTAGGGTGAGTAGAAAGCGCTCCGAATCACAGCAACGTCTCACAAATTTGAAATCAGAGGCTCAAAATCCTTCTGTCCCAGTATGTTCATGTTTCCCAGTATGGACCTGTAAAAATTAATAATAATAATAACAATAATAATCTTAGCATCATCATCATCATCATTATTATAATTGGAAACTTACTGTAATGTGAAAAACATGTGTGGACTGTGTTTGAACTGTGTGTGTGTGTGTGTGTGTGTGTGTGTGTGTGTGTGTGTGTGTGTGTGTGTGTGTGTGTGAATTGAAGAGAAGAAAAGAAAAGAGAAGCTGAGGAAGAGCATGATGAAGAGAAGAAAAGAATGGAGGAGGCAGACCTGATGGCTTGATTAGAGGAATAATGTAAATGTGGAAATGGTGACTGTGTGTGTATGTGTGAGTTAATTTTATTTTTTTTTTTTAGGTTTTACAGTTTGGCTCATCAAAGCTGCGTCCGGAGGGATGAATAGGCTGTTAGTGCTTTTATAACTAGCCTCCACACACACACACACACACATACACATACACATACACACTCCCTCTCTCTCTCTCGCTGAGCCATTGCTAATGATTCATCATTAAACCAACACACACAGGAGCAACAACACACCTGGCAGCACAGAGTCGGGCTCATTTTTCAGAGAACAGTATAATAAACACTTTATTTCAGCCACTGCGTTACCGCAGCTGTCGTCGAGTGCATTTGAAGCCTTAAGTACGCTGAGCTGCTCGCTCACACCCCCCCACTGAAACATGCGTCTGTCTTTGTTTAGCCCAGTTTAGTGTTTAGCCCTGTAAAATGGCCCATTTGGCACACAAGTGTTGCCAAATTCCTCCCTGTTCTGCAGGTTCCCGGTGAGTTAAAAGCTCTAATTCTGGTAGAGAGGCGGAATGAACACCTGTTAGTCCTACCAAGATCTTGAGATGTTTATGTGTGGACTTTGTCCCTTAAGTATCTATTGAGTTTGGATAGACCTCTGAAATTCGTTCAAGTTCTTTTTTGGTCTTTACCATCTTTTGTCTTTAGTTTTGGTCACTTCCTAAATGTTTTGGTTCTTCCCAACTTTATCACCTTTAATAGGTTTAATCTGTGCCAGAGTCACTCGAGCTGTCAGCCACAGTTGGGCTGAGACTGGATTTTTAATAGCTGCACTCAGATTCCATATAATTTTCTGGGCTACGATCAGGTTTAGGGGCCCAGGCCCAGGCCGGGTTAGATCACTGTAGGGTCTGATTTGGGCAGAATGACTCAAATCTTCAGAGGCCCATCCCTGATTCAATCCCCGGATTGACCTTCCTTTTCGCAGATGGGAATGTATCATCAGAAGTGGCCTGAGACAACTGGGGACTCTTTGATTAGCGCTTGACTTAACATGCTGCTTTGATGGATGTTCTCATGCCATGACCTGGGTCAACCAGAGGAAGCTGCAGTGTCAGGTTTACAGCTTAAGAAAAGATAAAAGTACATCCCTGCAATCCTTTAGGGATTATTAATTTGGATTTTTAACTGAGGAAGTCTTATAAAGCTGTCAGGAGAGCTACAGTTCAAAGAAAACTTGAAAATCCCATTTTTGGACATCATTATCCAAGGAAAGATGTTTCGTTTTTTACAGATGTGTTAAAAATGTATCATTTATTCTGCTTATCATTTATTTTATTATGATTATTGAGCATTACCCCATTCACATTAGTTATTTGAGCCAATTTAGCCCAAAGGTTGTCTATGAAACTAGTTCTAGAACCAATAGCAGTCTGATTAGATGAATTCTATTTTGCTCGAATCAGAGCCGTGATGGCACACTCCCTCTTATGCCCCACTGCTTGTTTGCTGCCCAGATCTGTAGATACGAGCGTGGATGAAGATGAGGATAGCGTGGTCTGCAAGTGGTCTTTGGGTATTTATCCATGGTTACTCAATTCCAGAGCAAAGGAGAACAGTTAAGGATCCACCTGTCGGGCAAACAGCCAGAACCAGCTTTGATTGCAATCTGTTTGAAAACACACATAGCACTCAAATCAGCCACATTTAGCATCGTAGTAAACCATATGGTGAACGAAGTTTTGACAGATTGCAAAAACAGTCTTCTGTTGGCACTTCCCCCTTAATAGAAACAACCTTTTGTGCACTCAAACCACACACACACACACACACACACACACACACACACACAGCAGGAGCGTTTCACTGGGAACAGGGAGAGGTTTTGAAATACATCATTCTCTGGGGGACTCTAAATACAGTAGCATATTCTTGGAGTTCTGCTTATTTAAGTGTCACGGCCTTGTTCTGCTGTTTTAACATGATTAATGCACTTATGTACCTCATTTATATATTTAGTATTTTTCAGCATCACATCAACTTTAAGATCTTTGGCCACTTTAATAGAAACCCCTCTCTGTATTGCTGGTGTACACTATGGACTGCACCTGATCCGTTGGTATGTCTGTATTAACCATCCTCTCGCCAGTTCTCACCACAGAGTTAAACTTGGCTGGGTATTTTTGGATGGTGGGCCAAACTCTAAACAGGGCCAGACGTGATCTCGTGATGTCTCAACCAGTTTTGGGCTAAACATGACTGGGGTTGTTATTGGGGCTGCAATCCCTGATGGACAACAGGCCTGTCGCTTGACCATGGCTGTAATGTGAGTCAGCATTTCAAACCCCAAATAAATAAATGAATAAATATAGTTTAACTAGACCATGTTTTAACATTAGATATGTTTGCTAGGTTGTTTTGAAGTTTTAGCATCGATGTGGCCATGCACAGAGTTCATAGGAGAATCAGTCTGGAGTAAATGCGATTGGAAAACCTCTGAAACTTGCAGAAATGGGAGGTTATGGTGTATAAATGCTTTGTTAAAAAGTCGTTTTCTACTTTTAGCTGCTTTTAGTAGTTTAACAGACCACAGGCTGTATATATATATATATTGGTTTATTATCATCTTAAAAGAACATCATCCTCTAAAAATAGCACACCTTAACTTTTTATTTTAATGGATTCAACGCAGTCTGGGTAAAAGGTTTGACACACTGTTTGATATTTTGTCCTTGACATGTGGCCAGTTCTGCCAAAAATGTCATTTAAACATGATCCAGAGGAAGAATTTGTGGTGGAAAAAAATGCAAAAGTTTGCATTCGACTGGACATCTTCCTTGTATCCACCCTGAACCAGCATTTTATAATCCGTGCAGGTGGTTTCTGTAGGCTTGCAGTTGCAGACTTTAGTCCATCTGTTGCTACACAATCTCTAAACCTTGACTATTAATATAATAATATGGACAAATGGAAGAGCATCTCTGTGCAGAAATGATTTGTGTGGGAGACATTTCTCAGCACAGCCATCATGCCATAGTGTTTGTGGCTTCTGTTTTGTGTGTGTGCGTGTGCATGTGTGTGTGTGTGTGTGCGTTTCTTTGGTAAAGTGCTAAAGCCTTGGCCAAACTTTTGTTTTCAAAGGGATTTTAGGTCCAGATGTGTTTAAATTCCTGCCCCCTGCCCCCCAGGAAAGAGGTAGGTAGGTGGCTTTCAAGCCTTATCCTTGCTGTGTGTGTGTGTGTGTGTGTGTGTGCGTGTCCATGTCTGACCTTGCTCTCTAATCCCGCTCATTATCCTTTCCAGCCTCTCATCACCTTTATCTTCCACCTCTTTTTTTCCTGCTTTTTGTGTTTTTCTTTCTCATGTTTTTTTCTCTCACTTCCTCCCACTCCCTCTCTCCCTCTGCTTCATTCCCTCCATCCATCCCTCCTTTTGTTCCACAGCTTCCAATCTGCTCATTAATGCCCTTCATCAGGATAATGACATCGTTTCTGCTGCTTTCTGTTTCTGAAAGAGCTCAGTGAGTGAAGACCGCTGGCTTCTTCACTTCTTCAGGGTTTGGATGGAAACGGAAATGTTGATGTTTTGGACCTTCACCTTCAATCATTATCCATTTTGAAGCAGAATATTCTGGACCTAAAATCTGATCGTTGCTGTACAACCTTGTTGGCGTTCAACACCCCGAGGTTTAGGCCAGGTCTCTGTGAAGGACCAGACTCTGGTCCCGACCAGACTTGGGGAGCAAAGAGGAACAAGTTCTTGATTTTATTGTACTGAAGCAGACTTTTCATGTATTTTACTTGAGCAATTTTTTTTTCTCTTTTTTTTCTCTCATTTACGTTTAAACCCAAATATCTTTACTTTCTACTCCTCACATTTTCAGAACAGACTATTTACTTTAGTTTGAATGCGTTTCGGGGAATTCTCTCAATTTTATTTTACATTCAGCAGAAACTGAATGGAAAAACAGGGAAAGAAAAAGGGCTTTGTACTTTTATAATTATTTCAGAGCCTGTACTTTTCACTTTCTAAAAAAATAAGTTGAATCTCTATTTCTCCTTAAGTAATTTTCTTCGACACCAAACGTGTCCAACCATGTTTTAATAGTTTAATAGTAAAGTGTGGTAGAGGGGGAATAATGGGCTGTTTTACATGAAATGGGATGATACTAATGCCACGATGTGCAAAGACATTTTAGACAATGACATGCCTCCAATTTTGAAGCAGCAGTTAGGGAAAAGCCCTTTCCTGTCCCGGCATGACTGAGCCCCTGTGCACAAGAGTCCTGACCTCAACCAAGCTGAGCATGTTTTGGGATGAACTGGAGCAAACAAATGCTCTTTTGACTAAATGGGCAAAAATCCCCTCTCTAATGCAGCGGGGAAAATCCCATTTTTTAAAGAAGTAAACAAAAAAGTTTCTACCCTTGTCTGCTATTCATTTCTGGGGGAGCCACAGCATTATTCTTATTTAAATCAATACAGGCATAGCAATTTATGTAAGATATTCAATTTATCTCCAATTCCAAGCAATAAATACACCATATATTCTTGAAAAACTTTTTTAGTCTTACTGGATAGCAGGCTCAGCTCGGGTTCGTGCTGTCATTGAAGCAAAAGGGAGACATCATGAAATATTAAGAAACTCGTTTTAAAAATGCTTCTGCTGAAGATATAACTTGATATAAATAAAGTGATATAAAAAGATATAAATAAAGTGATTTGTTTCTATTCCATTCGGTCAATCCGTGGATAATCCTAACGCTTGTCTATGTATTGCCTCAACATCTGTGTGTGCAGTTGGGTGTGTTTACGTGGCTCATGACTGATTCCTATTTTAACCTTGCAGCAAAAACATGCGCATCTTCTTTGGGACGTCCTGTGTTCCTTGGTACTAAAATAATATTTAGATTGTCTGCCAAATCTTGCAGAACACTAACAGGCCTCTTGTCCCGTGAATAAAGGTGAAACGTACTTAAAGCACAAACACACACACACACACGCACACTCCACCATCCGTGCATCTTCTTGTGTCCAGAATGCCGGATCTGCTGCTTTGACCATCCAGGGAGCAGAGGTCAGGAGGAGAGTAAGAGAGGTGAGGTCAAAGGTCACCGAGCCCCCACTGTGAGTAAGGAAACACCTTGTGGACTAGACTTTTCTTCCTGAATTAATTTTCAAACACAAGCAAAAACACACACACACACACATAGCCAAACACATGGTCACTAATAAGATGCATCAACAGGAAGCAACTTACAGATCAGAGAGGGAGAAAGAGAGAGAGAGAGAGAGAGAGAGAGAGAGATGGAGCATCAATGCTTAACCCCACTACCCCGGACTAATTATTCACTTACTCACTTGTTAGTGTTTTTTTGGTGGATTTTTAAAAATAATTACGATGGATTATTCAGTCACGTGCACACCTTTGGCACCCCCTTTCACATGACAATGTTCTGTTGATTTCCTAAGTGCCAATTAGGACACATCCTTACAGATTACACAGATTACCTTACAGATTACACAGGAGCATTTTCCCGTATCATTCCAAATATTAATAAAATATACACAAGCACACAGCCTGCACAGTTATTGTCTTCATTTACCAATCTGGGGGGTAAAGTGTCCTGTGCAAATGTTATGGTATAATTATAAAATATCAGGGGCATGCAGTCTTTTCCAGTAGAAATTTTCCATTTAACCGACACACAGTGTAGCATTGGTGCAGCTATACATCCAGCATGCGGCGAGCAGGGTTGGGGACGGTACCTTGCTCAAGGTAACCTTAAATTGACCTACTGGTCCAGGATTTGAACCAATAGCATTCTGATCTTGGGTTTTAGCCCCTAATCACCAGGCCAGCACTGCCCCAAAACCAGATTTGCACCTCAGTAACCAAACCAGTGCTCTGAAGTCACGTTTTCAAGCTGCACTGTCTCAATAAGATTGAAAGGAAATCTTTCATCCCCATTTTGGTGTCTTTTGTTTTCAATTGAAATTCATGGAAAGAGATACTGAAATGTCCTTGGCTGGGCAGCCTTAATGTTTCTGCCAAATGATTCAGGATAAAGCTTCAGTTTTGTTTCAGAGTTTTAGGACTCTACATAATTTGCATTTATGTTTGCGGCATTTAGCAGACGCTCTTATCCAGAGCGACTTCCATGTCCTAATTACAGGGACAGTCCCTCCTGGAGCAACTCAGGGTTAATGGGTTTTGCACAGGAATCCAGTGGTGGTAGTGCTAAATTTGGGATTGTAACCTGCAAACTCTTGGTGCATAGGTCTGTAGGCAAGTATCCTACCACTAGACCACCACCACCACCACCTAATTTCCTGTTGTTCATGTTTTGTTGCTGATGCAGTTTGATGCATGCAGTTTGTTTGGCTGGCTTTTATTAGCCAGGGGCTTCAAAATGCCTTCCATTTTAAGCATATTTTTAACTCTAAACACTATATAAAAAACTGGGCAAGTCATTCTAAGTGTAAGGTAATAAAGCAAGACCATACTAACATGATTTTTGTTCTGCTGGCCATTTTTCAGATCACATCTCTCAGGGCTGCATGGTTACTCAGTCCATCCATCCATCCATCCATCCATCATCTTAACCACTTTCTTAACCAGGGTTGGGGGTGGGGTGATGGAGCCTATCCCAGGGACCATCGAGTGAAAAGCAGAGAAACACTCTTGACAGGTTGGCAGTCCATTGCAGAGTAGACACACACACACACACACACACAAACACACACACACACACACACGTACACACACTCAGTCACTGGCAATTTAGCATCTCCAGACCACCTGATATGCATCTTCAAGAAAAAGTGCAAACATGGCATTAAATAGAGAAAGGAAAGTGTGTGTGTGTGTGTATGTGTGTGTGTGTGTGTGTGTGTGTGTGTGTATGTGTTTTATTTTACATTTGAATCCAAAATATTAAGGTCTTTCAGAGACTAACTGTTCAGTCCAACTCGATTCTGATTTGCCGAATGGTGGATTATAGAAGCTTGCGGGCCAAAGTTAAACATGTTCAGCTCGCCGCGACTCATCATGACCTCATTAAGTCCAGGAAGGCCTCAAAGAGGTGCATTAAAGCGTTGTTAACAGCACAGAAGAGAGCGATCTTAAACTGCATTGTTTTTCATGCTCGTCTTGGCAAGCGTACAGTGAGGAAGGCTGATAAGAAGCAAACAGAAAAGCGTCCCCCGCAGTAACACTGTCTCCATACACACACACGCCGGGCACTGTCTGTCTGCTGTTTGGGTTCTGCTAGACAGATCTTCATTGTTCTAGATGATTCGGCGGGTGGCGCTGAGAGATTCCTGGCACATACAAACATACACACGCAGCACTGATTAGGATATGTGTGTGTTTTTGCAGCAGCACACATTGTGTGAATGTTTGTCTACCAGCCTCATTTGTCTTCTGCATTGTCTGCATGTGCATTTGTGTGTGTGTGTGTGTGTGTGTGCGTGCGTGCATATGTGTGTGTGTGTGTGAGAGAGAGTATGTAATGCCAACATTCAAAATGTGATATTAAAAGCGATACTTTGAAAAGAGATGATTTGAATAAATTATCCAATCTCTATGCCTCTTTCTCTCACAGGCAGGCTTGTGTGCATGTGTGTGTGTGTGTGTGTTATCAGTGTGATCAGATCAGGTTGGGGGTGGCAGGCGCCTGCCCTTCTGTCTGCACCTCCAGACCATCTCCGTCTGCAAGGAGAGCCATGGACGTTAAGCTGCACTGAATATTTTAAACAACAGTTAATAAAAACAGAAGGATCCATACGAGCACATACACCTCGCCTCCTCAATCGTTTCCTACATGTACTTATACTCCTTGGAGCAAAACCCTGTAGGTAAACTCTTTGAAAGTGTTCAGGAGATATAATGGAGGTTATGATGACGTTCCTATGGAGAAGTGGACTGCGTCAAGGAGACATGAAACATTTGGGTCTAGATATGAAATGATTACAGTCACTTACTGAGAACGGCGCTGGCTCTTAGCCTTGGATGAGAAACGGTTGAATTCATAGTGATTCCTGTCTTAAGTTCAGCTGTAGATAAAGATGAGAACACACAGGAGACATGGGTGAGATTACTCAGGACCTTTGCTCAGGAGAGACATCTGAGCAGCAGGAGACTCGCCCAGTCATCCCCTTTGTCTTTCCATCTGATCTCATTTTTATTTTGGAGAATTTACACCCAGACAATGCTGAATTTAATGTTTTAATCCACTTAACAAACATGTGTCACTAAATGAATATGTGGTTCAATAAACTGTAGCTGTTTTTTTTTTTTTAAGAGTGTGTGTTTTATTTTTTGCATAGCGTGAAATAAAACTCAGCATCTTTCGAACATCCTTTAAATAATGTTGCATTTATCCTCCCCCTCCTCTGTGATTTGATCCTAGGTGGGCAGTACAGGAAAGCGCTGCAAAAACAACCTTTTATTTAGTAAAAGAAGAGAAAGTTCTGAAAATAAACGTAATCATTAGCAAGCAAAAGAATCTGCCAGTTGGGAAACATTTGCGTAGTATAATTTAATCAAATAAGCAGGGTTAGTGAAGAAATAAGCAAGAATATCCATCCATCCATTCTCTGAGCCTCTTACCTAACCTGGGGAGGGAGGGGGTGCTGGAGCCTACCCAAGCCTGTCCCAGACAGAGAAACACCCTGAACGGGTCACTTACAGATCAATAAAGAATTCTATATCCAAAATAATATTTATTTTCATGAAAGTGAGAATGCCATATCCTTTTTTTAAAGTGTATGCCAGATATTTAAAGTTTTTGCTCTTTTTTCCAGTAATCCAAAACTGATTGCCAGATGTTTATATATGTAAAGATATGAAATATTTTTATCTTTATTATCTTTTTGCAAGGACTTGCATTTACATTCGATTTTTTCATTTGAACACTTCTAATCTTTTGCCTGTTTTCATGTCCAAACAGCTGCATTTTTGATTGAAATTTATGGAAAGTTCCTTTTTTTACTCACTTTAAGCTAAGATTGAGAAATAGTTCATTTGAGATGACAGCGTGCTATTCGGATTGCTGGAGTCATTTCAAAAGGGTTCAAAGTGCAGTTTCCAAACAAAGCGATTCATTTTCTGCTTCTGCTGCTTCAAAATCGAGTGGTTTTCAGAACTACTCTGAGAACATCCAAAAGGAAAAGTCGGCAAACTCAAATGCACACGAAGCACCAATCCATGCCTTTTAAACCTTCCGCGGATTGACTCACTTGCATAAGACAACAGGCATGTGTGTGTGTGTGTGTGTGTGTGTGTGTGTGTGGAGTAGCACATGGGTGTGATATTATCTGACATAGACCAGCCATTCAGGTGACTAAAAACACACACACGTTGCAGCTGTCCACCTGAATTCCTTCTGAGGTAGTGCTACTATAGTGATAATTTACTTGAACGTGAGTAAAGAAAGGAAATAAAAGAAAATGAGTATAAAAATAAGAACAGTTGTGAACTGAAAAACAAAACTTTACTCAGGTTGCTTTCTACTTTATAATTTCTAATATTAACCTCACAGAATGTGGATACAAGGCTCAACATAACCAGAAATACAGCCCATACACACCCTGCAGCAGGGGGCAGCTATTTAAAGTGCCCTGGAGCAGTGATGGGGACAGTACCTTGCTCAAGGGTACCTCAGACCTACTGGTCTGGGATTTGAACTCATGACCTTCTGTCCCTAGGGCCTAGTCCTTAAACGGTAAGCCACTGCTGCTAGTAACTTACAAAGGCTAAACCGGGAAACAGGTTCTCGTAGTTCAAGCAACAGAATGCAGGCTTTCAAACTGATGCTCATTTTGACTTTACAGGAAGTGGCACGTCAAAGCAGGACATTGTGTCCATTTTCACCTCCACAATGTAGCTACAGAGCTGGAAAAGGAGTTCTGCACTTGTTTTTTGACTGGTGACTTTGTGACATGTTCCAGTTCAGTGTCTAAATTCAGGGTCCAGGTCCTAAAGAATGCGGTCTACAAAGGTGTAGCCCTCCGTGAGCGCCACAGATGGATTGGGCCATGAACCAAATGAGATTTGCATCGCAGCCTGCCTTATTGGTGAGATCTGTACAGTTGGTTCTATATAGTACATCATAATGTTTAAATAAAGTCAGTCAGTCGTTTTCTGCCGCTTGTCCCAAGCAGGGTCGTGCTGGAGTCCATCCCAGCTCATACAGGGCGATGGATGGGGGACACACCCTGAACAGGTCGCCAGCCCATCGCAGAGAGGAGCGTGACGGGGACGGCACCTTGCTCAAGGGTACCTCAGGGCAACCTACTGGGAAGGGGTTCGAACCCCCGATCCTCCGGCCAACACCCTAACCACTAGGCCACTGCTGCCCCGCATATTTAAATAAAAGATTGAAATGTAGAGTTTACTCCCTGCGATGGGCTGGCGACCTGTCCAGGGTGCGTCCCCCGTCCTCGCCCTGTGTGCGCTGGGTTGGACACCAGCACTCCCCCGCGACCCCGTTTGGGACAAGCGGCAGATAATGGATGGATGTAGAGTTTAATGGAGTATTTCATGAGAAATAAAGTAAATGTGCTTTAATTATACCCAAAAATAGCATTCCAGAGAAAAAAATATTAATGTCATTAGGCTGGAATGTGTTTTGAAATGTTTTCAGATTCCTGGCCTGAGTCTTCCCTCAAACTCTCGCCCTTGCACGCACTTTCCAAGATGCCACTGTGTGATTTGTTGGGTCCAGGGTTTCACAAATCAAGCTAAGTCAGATCAGATATGTCTGCTGGCTCTGACAGCTTTATGATGTCATGCCTCTGAGCTATGGCTCACTTTGCCCAGCCTGCTTCAGCTATGCAAATAACTGAACTGTGTGTGTGGCGTAAGCAGACATTTCTTTGTGTGTGTTTGAGATACATCGGGAACACACACACACACACACACACACACACAGACACACAAAGAAATGTCTGCTTACCCTTAGTTTAGTTTTACACTCATCAGCAAATTGCACGCACACGCACACACACACACACAAAGGCTTCTGCTTTATCTGACCTCAGGTGTGTGTGTGTGTGTGTGTGCGATCCTTACTGTCGTGTAACTCAGGGCAGCCCCTGCCATTCAAATTAACAACCTGATTGCGCTCTAAAGCACCTCCTTCTAGACACAGAGGCTCTATTATTTGGCCTGCAGTCTGTGGTAGAGGTTTGATTACTCTGTACAACGTAAGAAACACACACAGCCACTCTGAAACACCCCCCCCCCCCCAACTCACACACACACACACACACACACATTGCTCCTGCAGAGTGGAGAAAGCCTACCAGGGTGTAAATCTCTGACTCAAAAGTTAAAGACTCTGAATCAGTTCAAGCAGGGATCTTAACGACGTAAGTGATTCATGAAGCCAGTTCATTTCATTTATTAAACTAATTCAAATATTTTGGCACCCTAAAGAATTACCAACACAATTATTTAAAAAATACCACACTAATGTGACTGGGGGACTACGGTATGAACAGTTTAGACACTAGGAACAATATGCATGTTTTTTTTGTGGGATTTTAAGGTCGGAAAAGGGTCGAGCACAACATCGAATATGACCGTTATAATGATTGACTGAACTGTTGAACTGAAACACCACCATCAAACACACAGAATATACAGAAAAACCTCATGTCTCCAAAAATTATTTAAAAGAAGGATGCGACCTTTTACAGTAAGTTAAGGTAACAAGCTTTAATTCTTGTAATATTCTTGCTTAGAAGTCATTTTAGACTTTTTTGATCAAGGACATTTTACAACATTTTCTACCATGCATTATAATGTTGCATTAATTTTTATGCCATTTAAATGTGCGACTGGAAATTGAAAGGAAATTGAAACAGCAGACTGAATGTAGTCAGTGCCGTCTGAGTCACAAACCTTTTTCTTGTGTTTAATGAGTTTATTGGTAGATGATGGTAGCCTAGGGGTGAGATTATCAGCTGGAGACTAAGAGGCTGTGGGTTCAAGTCTGGCTCTGTCCTATCTCCAGCTCCATTTGAGCCCCAGAGCAAGACCCTTAACCTTAATAGCTCCAGGGAGACTTTCCCTGTTATTAGGCGGTGTAGGTTGCACTGGATAACAATGTCTAAACACTGTAAATATAAAAGGAACAGATTTCACCCTGATTTGACTGCTGGATCTCCAAGAAAATGATCCCAATAAGCCAAAGTAGAACTGAACTTTTAGTGAATCAATTGCTTATTTAGTTTTGCACTGTAGTGAAAGACGTCTCAGGTAGTGATGGACGTCTCACGCTTCCCTCAGACTGTTTTATCTGATACTATATGGCAATTGGCTTTATATAAAACATGAAAAACTCTCACAGCTCATTTCAAAAACACATTTCAGACCCTTCAGCCTTTGCTGCCTGACCACGGTTAGGGAGGAGAACTTTCTGCGTTTGATTTCCGCCTGATTTATCGCCTCTATGCGGCCGCTGCAGGGTTGCGGAGTAGAAGGGCAGGTTTGTGCCATGGGCCACGGTTGGGATTACAGCCCTGATCCTGCTCTAAAGTCTGCCCACACACTCCTGCCGCTGAGAGTCTCGCTTATTTTAACAAAGAGTGTCGAGAATTTACCCAGTTTAATCTAGGAGTTAGAGATGTGTGTGTGTGTGCGTTTGAGAGTCGTCAGGCTAATCTGACCATCTGTTTCTTATCAGCCCTCCTTTTATTTTTAAATTTGCGAATTTATTTATTTGTCTAAAGGATCCCCGTGAGCCACAGGCATCCCCCTTTGCTCTGTGGGGAGTTAGATAGCCTCGGACCCACCTACAGAGACCTATGTGTGTGTGGGTCAGCTTTATTCTTAACACAGGAACTCCCAAGTGACGACTGACATGTCAGCAACTCTTAAACCTCCTGCTATATCCATCTACCTGACTGTGTGTGTATGTTAGCACTTAAGCTTTAGAGTATACACGTGTGCATGTGACAGCACACACTTACTGGGGTCCCAGTATGCTTGTGTGTGGCTGTTTGGAAAAGTATTCCGAACACAGTCTCTCTAAAAAAATTACTGAGCTCTGCTACAGCCTAAGTAGACTGATTAATCAATGAACAGTTATATATCTTGCTGTTACTGAGCTCTTCTCTACTGAGCAGTCTGATAAACCAGTGATTAATCATACCTCGGTGTTAGGGAGCTTTACTAAAGACTGAGTAGACTGATAAAACGGTGATCAGTCATTGATCAGATCTCAGAGCTGTTTTGACATCAGCCTGATCGTCTGTCCATTTGTGTACATGCTCTT
Source organism: Hepsetus odoe (assembly GCA_017165825.1). Taxonomy (NCBI): domain Eukaryota; kingdom Metazoa; phylum Chordata; class Actinopteri; order Characiformes; family Hepsetidae; genus Hepsetus; species Hepsetus odoe. The sequence goes on along the minus strand of CM029373.1, from coordinate 2,445,935 downwards.
GAGTGATGAGCTTACATGAGCGTTAGACTGGACACGTGTTTCATGTTACGTTAAGAGGAAAGCTGCACACTTGTCAAGTTTAACAGTAGAATTTGCGAATGTGCTTGCATCTGTGTGTGTGTGTGTGTGTGTGTGTGTGTGTGTGTGTGTGTTTCCTTTAGGGGGCGCTGTGTCTGCTGGCTCTTTTCCAGCTGGAGCAGGAAGCACTATGTTGTTTTTGCAAGGCTGTAGTATGTGTGTGTGTGTGGTGTGTTATTTTCTACTGATATGGTGCATTTGGGATTCAACAAAAACAGCTCGCAGGGGAAGGGAGCTGCAGACTGGGCCGGGCCGGGGTGGAGGGTAATGAGGGCAAGACGTACCCTGCAGGAGCTTCCTACTGGCTGCAGCGAAGACTCTACAACCACTTTAAAACTTTAACACTAAAAAACACTGCGGATCATTCACTCTTCACTCACTCTCTCTGCCTTTAGCTGTTATAGATGATTGAGTTTTGGGTTTTCTAATTGCCATTGTTTTCATTTGACTATTTTTACTATAATACCCCCATCCACACACACAAACACACACACACATACACACACCACACACATTTCTCCTATATCAAGGGAAGGACTAAAATTAAAAAAGGTCCAGGTAATTATATAGGTCTCATATATAACTTCAATCAATCAATTTGTCTTTTGCTATCAGAGGCTATTTTAATTTGATCTTATTTCCTTTTATTGTATCATTTCTAATTGATATTTTAACGTGTAATTTCTATTATTCCTTTTTTTGTTCTTGGATTCTTTATATATATTACACTGTTCACTTTTGATTTGGTTGAATATTTAATTTGCAAGATGTGTAGTAAATACAACACATTCACATTAGTGTGCAAATGAGAGTTGAGCTTAAAGTCGGGTTTAAATGAAAGATTGAATAAATGCATTAACAAATACACCAGCAGTAACAAATCTATATAAAATGCCACTATCAGGGTAACTGCTAGAACATGTCTAACTTCTTAAACTACAGGTTTTTGAGTCAGTTTTCAATTTAACATTTATTGTTCAGTAAGTGTTATTTAATTAATTCGTTAAGCTACTATGGCTCTAATGATTAGCTTGTGTAAATACCCCATAGGGGACCTTTGGGGTTTAAAGGGTTAAAGTGCTGGATATGCTGTTAAATAGTGAGGGGAGGAAAATGTCTTGTTGGCTTAATATCCCCACTGGGCCTGATTTACCTGCTGCTCACCACAGGTCAGCCTACATCAAACAGCCTCGGAGCTGACCGAGTTCCCTGATGGGTGAAAGCCAGTGATCCGTTGAAATAGGGTGCTGTTGTCTGACGTGCTGACAATTTTAACACATGTCCGAGTCTTCGGCGAACCCCTCTTTTGCAGTAAATGTCACGAAACGGCCCAAGTGCTGTTAATAAAGTATAGCAATGAGCTGAAACTGGCGCACGCAGATGTTCCCCCCCATCCGCACTTTGCACGCAAGATGGCTAAAAGCTTAGCCTGCAATATCACTTGCACAAGTTCAGGCTAGAACATCTAACCACTTCACACATTCAGAGCCAGTTTTGCATCTAAGTGAGGAGACAGTTCAGAGACAAAAGGGTCAAATTTGAATCCCAATCAGCTCTAACTGGTGCGCTACAATGTCTAAAATAAACAGGATCAGCCAGTTATGTGTGATTTGGCAGGTGTGTAAAAGTAACTCAGCACATCTAAGTCACCTTAAAGGCCCGGTCAGGAAACACAGGAACTGCCAGGTCAGTCTTTATGAATACAAAGACTTTACCATGCTGTTAAAGCAAAGTGAAAGTGCCTATTCTTGTCACTGTGAAACACGGCACAGCACACAGTGAACCACAACGAAATTCAACCTCTATATTTAACCTACACAAACGTGCAGCAAGGGACAGCTATTGAAAGCACCCGGGGAGCAGTGATGGGGATGGTACCTTGCTCAAGGGTACCTCAGAGCAACCTACTGGTCTGGGATTTGAACCCCTAACCTTCTGATCCTCGGGCCTAATCCCTAAACACTAGGCCACGGCTGACGCCTAGGATCACCAAGCAAAAATCTGGGTTTTAGATATCAAGCCAATATAACAACAACAACAATAACAATAATGATAATAATAATAATAATAAGAAGAAGAATCTGTTGTTGATGTTAATAAGAGTAAAATAAAGACAATCCATTACTACCACAACTTTGTACACATAGCAAAACGCTTTGTCCAGATGTATCCAGACAGCCCTTCTAATAACTGAAATCATCATTATAGGAGAAGTCCACTCAATTTTTTTTCAAATTTCTAAATATTTAATAGGTAAACAGTCTGTAAACTGTCTTTCTGAGTGATTTGGTGTGACCTACTTTGTTATAAGAGAGACCAGATCAGAAAAATGTTCTTTTGGATTTAGTGATATTTTACAATCATCACCATTAGACGTAAGACTAAAGATAAAATGGCTAGTTTTAAACATTGTGCCCTGGTTTCTAAAAATAAATCTTTTAATTCTCTATCCATTCATGCAAAAAACACCCTAAATGACTTGGTTTATATCTCAAATTGTGAAAGATCGGTGGCTTTTCCCTTAGAGGTGCACCCATTGCTGACACAGGTGCACATTTGTGCACACTCAGCTTGTATAACCTCTGTAAGCCGGTCACCACGGCTGACTACAAGGGTAAAAGCCCCCCAGCACTGGGCGATGGAGCAGTGGGGCTGCGTTCCATGAAGTGATGGAGCTCCTTTGGGTGCTTGAGTTGAAGTGGCGTTTGTGATCCAGAACTAATCCAGCATCAGCACCTGACCTCAGACTATCATGCCTGAGTGCAAACATATTAGCAATGTTCCAACGTCTAGTGTACTTCTAGTACTGTGCAGAAGATTTGAGCCACACTCATTTTATGGTTTGCATTTAAAGAGCCAGACATTCTTGCCATTTTAATGTATTTTTGAGCAAAAAACCTTCAGGATTCCTAACAAAGATTTGAATCTCGTTTTCATTATGGTCCCTTTACCTGAGCAGCTCAGGAACAGAAGCAGTGTGGGATCATCTCCACAGAGACTGAAAAAAAGGCAGGCGATGTCCAAAGAAGAGCTTTGGAATGTACTTCAAGAAGCCTGGAGGACTGTTCCTGAAGACGACTTAAAGAAAAGAGAAAAAACTTGGTCTAAGAGAGTTCAGGCTGTGTTAAAAAACAAGGGCGTTCAAATCCAATGTTGACTGGTTTGAATTACAAATATATTATATTATATTATATTATATTATATTATATTATATTATTTGCACATTAAATCACTAATTCTATTGTTTAAATTTGCTACAAAATATTAAGAAATAAGGCTCACGTACTAAATGTCCCTGTCCCATCAACAACAACAACAACAATAATAATAAAAATAATCAACAGAGTGACAACCCTAAAAAAAAAAAACCCACAATGGCAGCAAAAACATACTCAGAAACTGTGTAGATGATTATGTTGTTGTTATTATTATTATTATTATTATTAACAATGATGATGATGATGATGATGATGATTACAATCCTTATTACTATTATTAACAACAACAAAAACATCAATAATAATAATAATAATAAAATCTTAATCTAAAAGAATAGTTTCTGTTGTTCTTTTTACTGCCATTGAGCTTTTTTTTAGGGTGTGGCGTGTGAACAGCTTGTCGTTAAGGGAGCACTTACAGTTCAATGCATCGTTTCCTTTTTCTTTAGTTTTCTTTAGTTTATTTAGTAAATTTGTGTTGACCTTTATCATGTTAATCGGTCCTGTGGGCTGAGAATTAAACTCTCAGAGGCTCAAATCGCCTCTAACATTTCAAATGATCTTCAGAGCTCATTCCCCAGAGTCAGAGCCTCACCCTGCATCTGCAGACTGTTCTCACACGCCGAGCTAAGAAGGAGAAAGAAATATCAGGTTAAGGGAACAGAGAGAATGGAACAATTTACTGGATATCACAGTAAATCAGCCCGAGACATTTCGGCTCCATTCCAATCTGCAGCCTAGGGTTCTAGAATGCATGGTTACTAGAAGGCTGTGCTCCATTTATAACATGAATGCCTAACATTCCAAATGGAACACTTCACTCGTGCACCGAATTCCAGCCGGAATGTCTTAGGAATCTTGATTAACACATCATCAATTAGTTTAATCTGATGTAATCAATCTTTTTTCAAACCCACACTTGTGGAAACATCCCATTTGAATAAGTCCTCGCTCTACTGGAGGCCAAGGGGATCTTACTAATCTATCATCTCATCTCACACCTCATTAATGTGCTAACATCTTCTTCAGATCATCTCACACTGATCCCAAACCCTCTGATTAATTCGCTGAGATTCTCCCCACTCCTCGATTCTCCTCTGGAGCCAGCAGTTATGAGCATTCCCATATTCCCGTATTCCCAGCAACAAGTATACTTGAGTATAATTGAACTCTGTACTATGCAAACACGTTGTTTTTAGCAGCACCACATGACCAAGCAGGCTACTTAAAGGTCTGAGCGTATTGGAACACAGCCACAGTCCTTGAGCATAGGAAACAAGGTGCTAATGATTCCTGCCAGCTCCTTTTACATTATAATTTAGTTCCTTTGGTTTCAAGGTTTCGATGGGAACCTGTCCTATACCTGTCCAAACTTGATTTGGGGGACCCTTAGCCCTCCTATATATACAATTTTATTATTATTTTTTTTTGGTGCTGAGGGTTCCCCAAATAAAGTGCAGAAAGGTATAGGACAGGTTCCCACCGAATGTATACTATATATATGCATATCAAGATCTGCTTTAAAAGAAGACATCAAACCTATGTGATTATGCATACCGGGACATTATTTCAAGCATCTTGGTGGCTTAAATACATGAACTATTTATTTTCTTTTTAAAACTTTACAATAGGGGAACAGAGCCTAGGCAGGAGCGAAGCAGGGCGCCCTTCTGTCAGCAGTCATTTCAAATCTAACATGAATGAAGCCCAGACCATTACTTTTTCATTAAGAAGAAAAACAGGGTTAATTCTACAGTGTTGACACTCTCTGAGGCTGGAGGTGGCTGCTGGGACATCATGGTGGGTGGGAGTGGGCCAGGGGCATGGGGGTGGGTGGGAAGGGAATGGGATGGGGGTAGAAAGGGTGGGCGAGAGTGGGATGAGGGTTTTGGAGGTGTGGTTAAAAGAGAACAGGGGCTCTAACCGCCACAGAGGGAGGGGTGGGCTGGCTAGGAGGGGGTTTAAAAAGGCGACCTGTTTCTCCTCCCTCACTCAAACAGTCTCTCCTGCTCTCCACGTGCACAAACGTCTGCCTGTCCCAGAGTTAAGGAACAACTTTGTTGTTTGTTGACATTTCAAAGACTTGATTAAACGCTGGCAAAGATTTGCAAGAGTTTGAGAAGGTCTGGGGACTTTAAGAAGGTTTGAGGACTCTGAGAAAGTTTGAGGAAGAAATTTTGGAGACTTTCCTTGAGAAATTTTCAAGGTCCCCATTTCAGAATGGATCCCACGGAATACCCTGACGCCTACGACTACTATGAAGACAACGAGACCGTGTGCGACTATTCAGAGTGGGAACCGTCCTACTCCCTCATCCCGGTGCTCTACATGCTCATTTTTTTCTTGGGTCTGTCTGGGAATGGGGTGGTCATCTTCACAGTGTGGCGCTCCAAGTCAAAGCGCCGTGCAGCTGATGTTTACATCGGCAACCTGGCCCTGGCTGACCTAACCTTTGTGGTGACCCTGCCGCTTTGGGCTGTATACACGGCTCTTGGGTACCACTGGCCCTTTGGCGTGGCCCTCTGCAAGATCAGCAGCTATGTGGTGCTGGTCAACATGTATGCCAGCGTGTTCTGTCTCACCTGCTTGAGCTTTGATCGCTACCTGGCCATCGTCCACTCGCTGTCCAGCGGCCGTCTACGCTCCAGAGGAGCCATGCTGGCTTCATTAGGCGCAATCTGGCTGCTGTCCATGACACTGGCCATCCCGACGCTTCTCTTCCGCACCACAGTGGATGAAGTGGAAAACAACCGCACCAGCTGCGCCATGGACTTCAGCTTGGTGGCCCTGAACCGGCACCACGAGTCACTGTGGATTGCCGGCCTCAGCTTGTCCTCATCTGCCCTGGGCTTCCTGCTGCCATTCCTAGCCATGACGGTGTGCTACTGCTTCATCGGGTGCACCGTGGCACGGCACTTCAGTCATCTGCGCAAAGAGGACCAGAAGAAACGACGCCTCCTCAAGATCATCACCACCCTGGTAGTTGTCTTCGCCTTCTGCTGGACGCCCTTCCATGTCCTCAAGAGCATGGATGCCCTGTCCTACCTGGACCTGGCACCCACGTCCTGTGGCTTCCTGCACTTCCTGCTACTGGCACACCCCTATGCCACCTGCCTGGCCTACGTCAACAGCTGTCTGAACCCGTTCCTGTACGCCTTCTTCGACCTGCGCTTCCGCTCGCAGTGCCTGTGTCTGCTGAACCTGAAGAAGGCCGTGCACGGCCGTATGAGTTCCATGTCGTCCACTCTCAGCGCCCAGACCCAGAAGTCCGAAGTGCAGTCACTGGCAACCAAAGTGTGAGAAAAAGCAGCTTGTTTGGGGGGTGGGGGGTGAGGGAAGGGCAAAAGGTGAGAGGACCCTGGGGTGGGACATGCATGGAAGCGGCCAGACGGCTGGTTCCAACCTGGCTGGCTTGGTTTGGCTTGGCTGGGCCAAGCCCTTTACGAGGCATTAGTGTTGCTTTGACTGGATGAGATGAGATAAAGCTTATCTTAAGTTTCAATCTTACTCTCTTCACCATATCTCCCTTTCCTTGCTGCTCCTTTCACAGTGACAAAAGGGGCCAGTTTCTAACTCCAGAGCTACTGAGACCAGTCAGCGTTTGTCTCTGCACAAGCGAAGTGATGAACTGATCAGAGAAATGAAAAAAAGAAATAGACTGCCTTGCGCTATATGTACATCATGTAAATTACACTTGAGTTCTTTTGTATGAATAATGATGTGTGTGTGTGGGTGTGTGCGTGTGTGTGTGTGCAACTTTCTCCTTCCTGCTACGTCTCACACACAGATGTTAACAGGGAAGAGCAGACAGACATGCTTAACGGAGAAAAACATTAATGCAACTCTAACAAGACCACAGAGATACTAACTAGAGATGTCAGTGGGTTGTATGTGAACTTGCGTGTGTGTGTGTGTGTGTGTACACTGGTATAAAATACATAGATTGTACAGTATTTTCTTACTATTTTTCTGCTAAATTGACAACTTCAGAGATGTAGCACTTGTGTAAATGAAGATATAAAAAAGTAAACTGCTGGTAAATGAAGACTGCTCCGTGGGTGTGCTTGTGTTTGTTTTTCTTGATGAAAGGCTCAAAAGTGTGTGTGTTGGTGGGAGGTTGAGTGTGTGTGTGTGTGTGGGGGGGTGAGTAACTGAAGCAAAGGTGTTGCAGCTTAATTAGATAGTTTAAAGAGTGGTCAGTGAGACGCGGTGGGAGGAGACGGGGCAGACAGACAGATGGCAGCTGACAAATGTCTCCGGGAACGAGAGAGGGAGGGAAGGAAGGAGAAAAAGGAGGGGTCCAGATTGAGGATGCACTCAGAAAAATGAGCCCAGGCTTTTGCTCGATGTTTTGTTGCATTTCATGTTCAGGCAGCAGCTAAATGTGTGGCAGAACTGAAGTCAAAGTTCATCACACTTTTGAGTGTATGGTTTATTTTTCTGTAACTAACTACTGTATTAAAGACAAACTATGAATCCAGAACCGGCTTTGGCTTGTTATTGCGTATTCTTGATGTTATAACCAAACCTTGTATCTCTGAAATGCTAGAAAGGAGGAGAAATTTTTCTAAATATTTCCATAAGATAAGCATAATACACTCACTGAGATAAACAAAGTTATTTGGTGTTTAATGTGAGATGGTGTAAAGAAATGAACAGGTTCTTTACAGTAGTGGTAAAATGAACCTGGGGTCACAATGTGTGCAAAATAAATAATGCCATTTTATTTCCCATCCAAACCCAAAAGTGAATCTACATGTTTCCTGTGTGTGTTCTTATTGGATGATGATGGTAAAATAGTATCAAATCTGAATAAAATCACTTTTTGGGGGGAATTATTTTGCTCTTCATTTAACCACCCATCATAAATGGATTTTAAAATTAACAGACAGGTTAAACTGGTAAAATGACGGCATAGGCATCAATTAATGACTTCATAACCATTTAATTTAATAGCTTACTGAATAAAATCAGTTTTTGGAAGACTGTTTACTTATAACATAGTGAATAAAATTATTTTTTGGACACTACTTTGTCCTGCATGTACCCGACTGCCATGACCGAACAACAAAATACCATTTTTAAGACCAAATCCTTTTACCAAACTTCCGGGAACAAGTTCATAACCATTGAATAGGTTACTGTAAGGGCTCTTCTAGAGTCAGATGTCTGGTTCTGTTCACTACCATTGTGGGACATTTCGTTTCTCTGAAACGGAGCATTTAATGTGAAACCATGTTCGGCCCTTTCTATTGGTTGATTCATCATGAAACGTTCAGACACTGCGAACAGGTAATCCTTTCAAATAGTGTAAGTAAATATATAAAACATCGTTTTAAATGACACGACATCAAGGATATAAAAGCTGTTTTGTGTCCCTCCCTTTACGGGCCATTTTAAGAGGTTACTATTGTGCAATCAGTGCATCGTTACTTTCAAGTGATCGAATAATTGCTAAATATGTTTATAACTAAACACGGAGACGTGCTTAAAAAGACCCCACTATAGAACCTGAACTGAGTGTTTATGATGATATAAATCAGATGGGTTATACGAGTTTGTGGCGTTGTGTGCTTGCTGTCATCATGTGTGTGTGAGAGCTTCACAGGCTTGTGGGACGGCCTGTGGTGTCAATCAAGAAAAAAAGTGTAACAGTCACACATTCCCGCACTTCAGTCAAGCAGACTGGTGATGCTGTTTATCACACACACACACATGTGCAAGCATGCGTGAATGTTTAGTCAAATGCGTTAGCACTTACACGTTTGTTAACCAGCTGACCTTGTTTTGCAGGGGTAAGGAAATTAAGGATGAATAAAACATTTAAAAAGCATAGGACGTCCGGTCTTATAGCAGGATTTGGCTTGGCCATTTTGGACAGTTTCTATTGGTTCGTTAGTTCTGTAATGTACACACTTGTAAAGAGCAGCTGATGTTTCCAATTATATGCATTAAGCACATACATACACACACACACAAAAAGATACCATATGAACCTCATCAAGACTCCTCTTAACAATTTCTCATTAAGTGGTGAAGATATGAAGGGAGTAATTTAGAGCGGTTTGATATGAGATGTCGGAATGGTGGTGAAATGGACCAGACCTCATCTTAAGCTTAAGTTATTACATCAAACAGCTATAAATGCTTTTTTTTTTTTTTTTAAATTTCCCACTATCATGTCATCATCACCATTACATTTAAACACCCAGAAGGTTCACTTAGGTTCACTGTAGGGTTTTGGATTAAATCAAAGAAAAGGACCCTGAGACAGCAAGTCTTCCCACAATGTGTATCCCGCTCAGTTTTTATTTAATTTTATAAAAAAAAATGTTTCCATTTTTTAAATTTAAAAATATTGAATGGACCAATAGAAACTGTCAAAAAAAAAGTGTTTCTTAAATCAAAGGACGCATTCTCTTTCTCAGATAATGTTCATGTGACAGAAATAAATAAATCAGATTTTCTGAACAAAAGTGAGGAAAAAAAATAGAAATCCATAGCTTAGCAGTTATAGAGCTTTAAAATAAAATAAATGCACTTTGTTTCATTAAATGAGTTAATGTCCCGCTTCAGAACACTGGCCCATTGACTAACAGCGAGAGACTTTAGTCCTGCTTTTTGCACATCGTGGCTATCATGAGAAAACACGTGTGTGAGCTGACAGTGCTGATATGGCCACATCAACAGAAATGAAGTCTTTCTGCCCAAAAGTTCAACGTCTGTAGAACAGCTTGCTGGACGCTTGTGTAAACTGGTGTAAACTGAAACGCAGCAGTCTGTACTGGACTGGAAGCATTTGTTTTAATGCTTTAAAGTCAGACTGAAGTCTGGTTGGTGTAAGACTTCTCTCAAATGTGGCCGAGACCCCCTCACCCCCCTCACCCCTTTCCTTTTAATCTACCATGGAGATGAAAAGTGGCTCTATGGGTGGGGTACCGCCGCTCCTCAAGAGACGCCAGTTCAAGATCAGGTCCTACAGCACCACTCACACACACACACACACACACACACACACACACACACACACACACACCTACACACACACACACACGTTCAAACAGTGTGAGGTCAGAGACATTTTTGATTTATTGAGAGTGACACTCTGAGGCCCCATCTGATTCAGAAGTAATGAGCTGAGATGAACATGGAACATCACACACATACACACACCAGTGCACACCAGTGTGTGTGTGTGTGTGTGTGTGTGTGTGTGTGTGTGTGTGTGCGCGTGTGTGTGTGTGTGTGTGTGTGTGTGTGTGTGTGTGTGGTCAAAAAAAGGCCAAGTTTGTAACCCCAGTAGAGCTACTGGGGCCAGTCAATATTTGTCTCTTGACAAGAGGAGTGACCGTTACTGAAGAGGTGCTGACAAACACACGCACGCACACACACACGCAAGCACACACACACACGCAAGCACACAAGCACACACGCAGATGTGTGTGTGAGAATTACAGTTCTGCGTGTGTGTGTGTGTGTGTGTGTATATATATATATATATATATATATATATATATATATATATATATATATATATATATATATATATATATATATACACACACACACACACACACACGCAGAACTGTAATTCTCACACACACATCTGCGTGTGTGCTTGTGTGCTTGCGCATCAATCAACAAAATGCTGGTGAATGAACAAAAGAGAATCTAAATCAAACCAATATTTGGTGTGACCACCCTTTGCCTTCAAAACAGCATCAGTTCTTCTAGGTACACTTGCACACAGTTTTTGAAGGAACTCGGCTGGTCGGTCGTTCCAAACATGACTGTGTTTCAACCTCCGTGTGACATTGATGATCATCGGTACCTGTTTGGTAAAACTGGTTGATCAGACACCGACTATAATCCTGCAGAATCCCTGACTCTGTGCAAGTGTACCTAGAAGAACTGATGCTGGTTTGAAGGCAAAATGTAGGAACACCAAATATTGATCTGATTTAGATTTTTCTTCTGTTCGCTCACTTTGCATTTTGTAAACTGATAAAAATAAACAATCATTCTTTATATTTCTGAAAGCATTCTTTGTTTACAGCATTTTTTCACACCTGCCTAAAACTTTTACACAGTGCTGTAGATATACACACATACACACACATGGGGGGGTGGGGGGGGGGGGGCAGAGAGAGAGAGAGAAAGAGAGAGAGAGAGAAGAATGCAAATAAGGGAGAAGATGGAGAAATATAACGAGATGTAGAAAGAGGGGGAAAAGGAGGAGAAATAGAAATGCATATGTGTGTCTTTGTATGTGTGTCAGTGAGAAAAAGAGACGGAGGAATACAAGAGGTGAAGCAATAGAAAGAGAGTGGGGAGAGAGAGAGCAAGAGATGAAAAGAGACATAAGGGAGAAAATGAGAAATATGGAGGGAGAGAGAGAGAGAGAGAGAGAGAGAGAGAGAGAGAGAGAGAGAGAGAGGCTATAGTGAGACTTCCCTTGAGAGCAACAATTCCCAAGATAAACATCTGTGGATTGTTTTTGGCAGATTTGTCTGAGACACACACGTACACACTGGGCCATCTGGGCGAGAGAGATATGATGAGCTAATCTCATTAGCCGTGTAATCTGGCCACTGATGTCATCGGAGCAAAAATAAAGCTACATTACTGACAATAACTTAGTGGTAAGCCCGTTCATGTTCACTATGGGCTGATTTGAGGGAACAGTGAAGAAAGAAGGAAAACAAAACAATGGTGTGGACCCACCCTCACTGTCCAAACTGCCAGAGATTTAAATGCATAGATATAAAAATATTAGGTAGAAGGGTATATCTGTTTTTGGTGGCGATAGTTTTAAACCGTGTGTTTTGGTCAACAGGGTGGGGTCCATCTATGAGTGTGTGAGTGTATGAGAGAGAGTGTGTGTGTTGTCAGTGTTTGCAGCTTAAGTGCCCTGGATAGAAAGGGTGCTGAAAAAGAGTTGGAACTTTCTTAAACAAGCTTTTTTTGTCAAGTTCTTCACGCTTCTTTGAGGACATCCCAAAGGTCCACTTTGGACATCAGCATCCTTTTGTTCTGTCCTCTGTGGAGATGATCCCACACTGCTTCTGTCTCTGAGCTGCTCAGCTACAGGGACTGAAAATGAGAGACAAAAACGTTGTCCTTCTGGAAGCCTGGAGAAGTTTTGCTCAACAAAATACTAAAAAATACAAAATACAAAAAAGTTTGGCTCTTTGGAAGCAAAACATGAGGAAATGAAATGTGGATCAAGATTTGCAACAAACGTGCATATATTAAACATATCTCCAGTGAACAATTTCTTGGCCTCTTGTCCTGAGCAAGGGTCAGGGGAGGAGGGTTGCTAGAGCCTGTCACAGGATGCACAGTGCAAAAGGCAGATAAACACCCAGGAAAGGTCTCCAGTCAAACACAGGGCAAACAAACTTACATCTAAGGGGCAATTTAACATCAGCCACTCACTTGACATGCATGCCTTCGTATTTTGGGAGGAAAACTACACAGACACTGGGAGAACATACACACTCCATACAGAATAGACTCAGACTTGGGAATCAAGCCCAGAACCCATCTGTGAAGTGAACACTGACCTCTGGACCAGTCATACCACTGGATGGAACAGACATAGTTAAATATATTTATTTATTTCTCTCTCTCTCTCTCTCTCTCTCTCTCTATATATATATATATATATATATATATATATATATATATTTTTTTTTTTTTCATTTTTTGAAAAACATGTGATTGGGTTGTCTTTCATCAGCCCCAGCTCCACCCTCGCGCCACCCCACCTTAACCAAGCACACCTGCAGGTCTTTTGGACTCCTTGACAAACCCTTCACTTTGACTTGATGTTTACAGAGTCGTAGTGAAAGTGTTTGCATTTCAGTTTGGAGTCGGTTTCTTTGTTTGGCTGCTTCCTGATGTTGACTCCTGTGTTGTTTTGTCATGGATTCTCCTGCAATATGCCTGCACTATGATCAATCCCAGCTGTTTTAACAAAAAAAGGCTGCTTTGCACCTGCAGCCTGCCTCTCAGTCCATTTAAATGGAAAATCTTTAAAAATGCAGAATGGCAACAGTGGCCTTGTGTTTAGGGAGTTGGCCCCAGGATCAGAAGGTTTCTAGGTTTGAATCCCAGACCAGAAGGTTGCCCATGAGCAAGGTACCATCCCCATGACTGCTCCCTGGGCGCTGGATATGGCTGCCCACTGTGTGTTGGAGAATGCATTTCATTGTGGTTCACTGTGTGCTGTGCTCTGTGAACAAAGTGTCACTTTCACGTCACTTCAGATTTCTTCTAGATTTATTGGGAAGTGTTTCGCAGCTGTTAACTCTCATAATGATGACCAGTAGCAGCAGCTCATTCTCCCCAACATCACTGCACACATTCACGCACACCCTCCACAGGCCTCAACAGGTGTGTTTCTTTGGTTGGTGGTCAGCAGTCGCACTCGAATGGGTTTTCTGGATATCCTGTACCCCACATTCACATCCCCACACCAATATAGTGTGCAGATGGTCCCATATAGGAATTCTATATATATTAGACATTCATGAGCAGTACATATACAGTATTAGTCTGTGGCACCTGAGAAACTTATTGTAAAACGTGATTATCTGGGCTTTAAGCCTTTTTTGGTAATAAGTAGTAAAACAAGTAGTAAATGTTTCACTTCTATAATCTCTATGCCTCTCCCCCTGGAATGAGTCAACTGTAGGTCGGCCAAACTTGGTTTGATTAATTTGTTCTTTGTTGAGCTTGATGAAACTGAAACCTTTTTTTATTACTTTGTCCACTACTTGTGTTAATTTGTAAACTTCAAATAGTGATTTTACGGGCAGAGGCACAGTTGCTGCTTCAATAAATAGGCTACATGCTGTACAGGTATATGTTTATAGAAGTTTAACCTTTAAACTGGCAATAAAGTAGCACTTTACAACAGTGTGTGTGTGTGTGTGTGTGTGTGTTGTCTGGGTTCAAGAACTTTTGCTCCTTTCATCAAAGAGTATTAACTATCATCTGATATACACACCACACAACTGAAACAATTTGTTCTCAGTAGTGGAGACAGTGGTTGGAAGAGGGTGGAATGAAAGACTTACCAACGCAGTTCATTAAAAAGCAGAGATGCTTTTTAAGAGAGTGTGCGTGTGTGTGTGTGTGTGTGTGTGTGTGTGTGTGTGTGTGTGTGTGTGTGTGGACTGATCCTAGGTCCCATTTTACTTCTAAAGTCAAACTCTTACACACATATATACAGAGAGAGAGAGAGAGAGAGAGAGAGACAGAGAGAGAGAGAGAGAGAGACAAATTCAGGTTAATTCTGTGATGTGTGTTTTTGAGCTCAGAACCTGTCTAGACAATCGAGCAGACTGGCCTCTTATCCATCAAAACAAAGAGGCCAGCCTGGAGCACTGATCTGCTCAAGGACACACACGCACATGCACACATACACACACACACACACACACACACACATCCATGGGGGGCTGGTGGGGGGGGGGCGAAGAAAGGACACTCTTTTTGGAAACAGAGAGTGGAGAGAGAGAGAGAGAGAGAGAGAGAGAGAAGAACAGTTTTCTGTTTAGTTTTACTGAGTTGTGCTGGGGTGGCACTTGGACTTCTGCGCTTCTGTGCTGTGTCTCTCTGTTCACACTCCAAACCTGTAGTCCTTTAATTTGAAGGAAGGCACTGTTCTTTTGTAGATACAGTACTTTGATTAAGTCTTGACCCATTCCTTATTTTTTCCATATTCTTCTATCCGAAAGCAGACTTTCTTGTATTTTTAAATGTGTTGTTGAGGAAGAGTCCCCTGCAGTTCTATAGGGGGCTCAGTACCTGTGGAAATGGAAAGGGTCACACAACTACTTCAGTTCCCTGCCTTTTTCTTCCTCCACCTTCCCTTTTTTTAGTCTCCCCTCCATTCTATGTCCATCCGATCTGTCTCTCTCTCTGTGATCATCCCTGTGGATAGGTCTCTTTTGAGGCTTCATACAAATTCTCCGCCTCCTCCATTTAAGCTGTAATGAGTTTTGGGGAACATTAGCCTAAGGACAAATAGATTGTAAGTGTCCACAACGGGGGTGCTAAATGTGTCTGATGTTCTAAATATCTGTGTAATGTAAAGATGATTGACGATTTAAACATTAACAGATTGGCAAAATGGTACTAATTATTAAGAAGACACTTGTTTAAAAAAGAAAAGTTACTCTGGTAAAAGTAAAAGTACTGATTCAGCTTCTTTACACAGAAAACTCTTAATTCGAATAGAATTAAACGACTCTTAAAGCCTGGAACATCAACTCCAATAAAAACAATCTACTGAAAATAATGAACATTAACTTCACCGCTTCACTTTTGTCCATGTCTCTACTAGTTCTCCCGTCACGGACACACACTCCACACACGCCTTTTCTCCACGGTCGAGTTTCTCCTGTTTCAGCTTGTGAAGTCTTTTACATCTCGTTACATCTGTTTTGTGTGATCTGCATTGATGGACACACCAAGGGATCATTTTATGTGTGTTTGTGTCCATTCGGCTTGAAATCATTCTTGATTTTGTGAAGACAATAATGGAAAATTCCTCTTTTTTTCATTTGAACTAAGGAGAAAACCTACGAATCAGACATGTTTTTTTTATTTCTTTTTTGGCTCTCAATTTCATCCCAGTAAAGTGAAAGTGACTATCCTTGCCATTGTGAGTACACACAGCAAACCTGGACTTGGTGCTAAGAAAGCACCCAGGGAGCAGTGACAAAGACAGTACCTTGCTCAAGAGTACCTCTAGGCAACCTACTGGTAAGGGGTTTGAACCCACAATCTTCCAATGCTGTGGCTGACTCTCTAACCACTAGGCCACCACTGCCCCTTTTCTGCATCCTCTATCCTCTGTATCCTACTGGTTAGCACCAAATCCGCACACATTTGCCCCCAGACATGCCAAATAATCTCTAATAAACTTGTTTCTGGTTTCTATCACTCCAAACATGGTTTAAGGACAGACAAAACTCAGGCTGCTAAAGATGCAGTATGTCTTTGAGATTACTTATCAGTATTGGTTTAATGATGTAGTCATATTTGCATGTTGCCTATTTGATTAAATTACCTCAGTTTTGCAGTTTGCACACATCGTACAAGAAACAGAACCGGGTTCTTGTGTCCCGAGTTGCCCCGTGCACACATATAGCAACAATCCAGAGATTTTTCATGTGTCACATGCTGGAAATAGTCTGTGTGGTTCAGGTGAGGTGTGGCTTTTGTGTATATAGGACATGTTCATGTAGCCCATTCATAAATTGGGTTTGACCACCGTCTGATGAGCTCCAGTTAGAGATTTTTGGATTTGTGTAAATAACCCTTCTTCATCCATCTTGATTTCTTCTAGTTGGGCGCCTAACACCATCAACATTCCACCTTCCACCTCGGAGGAGAACTGTTGTGCTTTTACTTAACTGCTCCTCTCGCTTGCATGAAAAAGATGTTAAAAGTGATATGGCGACAAATGAAAAGCACAGGCTCCCTTCTACCGTTCCCAAGGGTCTGTGTGGGTTCACACACGTCAAAAATGTCCCACCATGGCCTGCAGAAAATTTAAGAGGCTGAAATTGGATCATTTTCCTGCAATTTCATGGTGTATAACTTCACATTTTATGGAAGATTGGATCCAGTCAAACACAGAACACCTGTAGAGCCAGAACAACTGTGGCCCTCTCTCACTGATATGATTTCAATATGTGTCTGACACCTCTAAGTCCTATAAGTTCATTTTAAAGAGATACAGAACCACCTCTTTCAGCATCGCTCTTGATTCAGATAGTGCTCAGAAAAGTATATTTTTGAGTGTGGGACTATACATATCTGACCCAATGATTCAGTTGTGATAATGTTGTGAAATTCAATTTGGGAAATGATTCAACCTCATGGTTCGCTTAGGGTTTAGAACTGATTCTGAAAACACAAATCTCACTGGTGCTGGAGTGGAACATAGACAATAAAAAGAATAACGTGCAGGCATTTGAAGGAGGAAGATGCAGAGCACAAGAAGAAATGGAGACGGTTGATCCCTAACGGGAGCAGCCGAAAGGAGAAGGAGAAGGTCAGAAAACAGTGGTTGAATAATCTTGCATCTAATTGTGGGGATAAGTCCCACTTGAATGTGCTTCGTTACGTAAATAGAATTTTATTTTTCATTCCTGTGTTAAACTGGTGACCTGTCCCGGGCATTACTTTGCCTTTCTCCCTATCTTTGTTGGGACTGGTTCCATGTGAGACCCTGGCTAGAGTCAGCAGCTGAGCCAACAAATGGATCTATGAATTAATTCATTCATTCATTCTATCATTTATTAATGTTTCTCCATTGCATATTGCAAAATACTCGTTATGTTAAAATGATGTTGTTCTTTTAATCTTTTAATTTTAATATATGTGCTTTTTTCCAGTGAAAATTCAGTGCAGTCGATACATTACAATGCACGGGTGCCCCTTTTGCAACCTTTGTTCAGACTCGTATAACATGCTTGAAGGGTCACACCTGCCCTCCTGCTCTTCCCTCGGGCAGAGAGGGCTTTCCCTTTCTGCAGATGGAGCCATGCCCTGATAAGCTGTTAGGCTCAAACAAAGCTCACTGTTATATTCCCAATCTGGTCTATTCCGACATCCATGACAATAAAAAACAACCAATACACAACCCGACACTTCTCTGTGCGCCACATGAAATGGACCCCATTCTTTACGAATAACTGGTTCAGTTCAGTCTGACTGGTTGCAGGCCGGGCGGAGAGTATTTTTAACTGTGTGTTTTTGTATTGAGAGCCTTTTTCTCATGTGAGGTGCAGGTACATCATGTAGTCTGTCTATCAATGGCTTTTGTGTAGTGTAATGTTGTTTTACCAGATTTTTGCTGAAAATGTCCAGCAGTGTGGTGGCCAATGGTGCACTAAGAGTGCTGGGATAGGTTCTTGCAACTCCACAACTTTAATTACATTTACATTTACATTTACGGCATTTAACAGACGCTCTTATGCAGAGCGACTTACAACAAAGTCAAAGGTAATGGATGGATGGATAGATTTGGGATTTTGATGGATTTTCTAAGGCCTGCTTTTGGCCTTACAAAAGACATTTTTATGGCCCATTTCCACCATTTGGTGTAGTTAATTCACGACTGTCACACAAATCTAACACAAGTATGTCTCTCCATCTTTCTGTGTAGTGAAAGGGCAGGTGAGGCATGTTGCTGCAGCTCAGGGTTTTGGGGTTAAGCATTTCGCTCAAGGCCAAAGGATTCTTTAAAGAAAGGGCAGAGGCATTTCAGCAAAATATTTTTTTATTGCAGATTACTTTTAATGCATTTAATGTTTTTGCATTTGTCCTGCACATCTGATTTGAATGAACAAGAGCTCTACATGTAGCTGATAAGGGCCTAAAAGTCTTGGCATGCAATATAATGAATAGTCAATAAGGTGAAGGCCAAACTAAACCATTTCTAATTTACAAACCTGTGACCTTGTCTATGTTCCAAAAGTTTGATAATTACTTGCACCTGTAGCGCTGCAGCTGATAATGGGCTATAAATCTACACTTATTTTTTGCGTCTGAAAAAAGGAAAAACAGAGCCTTAATGTTCTCACTGTGTGTGTGTGTGTGTGTGTGTGTGTGTGTGTGTGTGTGTGTGTGTGATAAGCCAGGGAGGGGTCAGTCTCCGATTGCCCTGAGAATGGTCAGGTCTTCCTCTCTCATTGTGCCTTTTAATGGATTAAACATGCAGTTTCCTGCAGGACGGCTGATCTAAGAAAGGATTTAACCATTTGGGCTCTACGAGTCTCTCTCTCTCTCACACACACACACACACACACACACACACACACACACACTAGGGTCATAAAGTGCATTGTAATATATTGTAATAGCAAGGATTGTTTCTGGCTGGACTTTTTTTTATATAGGCGATAGGGGACAAAGACAAAACAGGCCAGCCAATTAGAGCTCAAGAAAAGATCTCAGAAAGTGAAAGTGACTATTCTTTTCATTGTGAAATACAGCACACAGTGGGCCATAACGAAATGCAACCTCTGCATTTCACCCACACACACCACGCAGCAGAGGGCAGTTTTTGAAAGCACCCCGGGAGCAGTGATAGGGACGGTACCTTGCTGAAGGGTACCTCAGAATAAGCTACTGGGAAAAGGTTTGAAACCACAATTTTCTCATCCGGGGGGTCTAGTCCCTAACCACTAGGCCACCACTGCCACCGTAATAACGAATCTCAAAGGAATAAATGGTAATGTTTAACACTGTATGTTTTATTAAATCAATAAACAGTATACATCAACAATAAACATCAAAGGTGAAACACATTACAATGTATAAAAGAAAGGAAAATAATCCTGTTAATGTTAGAGAATGCCCTTTAAGCGACTAGACACAGGCACCCTATAAGTGCTGGAGAGGCTTCAGCACCTTCAGACAAACTGGTTAGGATAAGTGGCTTTCAGAATATGGAAGGATGGATGGATGGATGGATGGATGGCTTTGCTCAAACGTTCCTTCAAAAATGTGCTTTCGATTAACAAGTTCTACCAGCATGCACACTTTCAACTGGCTGAAACGCATGTTTACATAAAAACAGTCATTACATGGAATATGATGTATGTACAAACATCACACACTGCTCACCTTATCAGAAACTGCCTCCTTTTAACTCCTACTTGCTGGTGTACATTAAGAGACTGCTGCATTTTGCTCATCTTTCATCATGGAGCAGTTTCGGACCGTAAACCTGCTCGAGGACGGAAAGTCTTGAGGGACCACCTTTAACCCACTGTGTCAAAACTCCAGAAGCACAACTGATCCTCATACACAACCATCATACTTTTGCATCACTACCATGTTAATTAGTACCACTTGAATAAGTAGTGGTCAGTGGTGATCCTTTAGTTTCGGTGAGATGCAGCGCTGGGGTAGCAGTGGCCTAGTGCTTAGGGAGTCGGTCCCTCATCGGAAGATTGTGGGTTTGATGCTGTGCTGCATTTCACAGTGACAAGGGTAGTCACTTTCACTTTTCTGTTTAAATGGCTTAAAAATGTAGGGTAAGGGTAGGCGGTTAAGTGTATTCAGACATTTTGCCAACACTTATGAGCAAAAGTACTGATGAAAAGGAGGTGCTGAACATGATTACATAATTATTGTCATGAGACAAGCTTCACTTGCGGCTGAAATAACTGCTGTTTTCCTCAAGACACGCTCTAGAGAAGGGGTTTATTGAAACTAACGCTAATTCTCTTAGGACCCAGAAATCTGGCCATTAATGTTACAAAACCAAGGTGGATGATCAGTGCAACACCATGCTGGTTCTGCTTGCAGTCACTGCAATGTCATTTTTTAATTATTATTGTTTAAATTAAACATCAAACATCAAATCTCCAGAGCTGATTGGGGCCCAAGAGACCCCAGATATACTTTTGATCAGCCTGTCTGCTAATCAGTTCTAATCTCTCTCTCTCTCTCTCTCTCTCTCTCTCTCTCTCTCTCTCGATCTATCTATCTTTCTGTTTCTCCCTGTCTCTCTCCTTCTCCTTATCTTTTTATCCCTCACTTCCCACTGCTTTTATATTCACCCATCCTTCTCTATCAGGCCATGATGAGCCCGCATCCGACAGGAGTATTTGGCGGGAGGATGTGGGTTTGTGTGTATGTGTGTGTCCAGCTGGACTGGCAGTAGGTTGGAGCCGTTGACAGGAGAGTTATTTAGCTCTATAACGAACGGGTAGGGGCGGGCAGCACTCATAATGCTGTCTTCTCACCACCACCTCAACGGGCCCTTTGTATCCTCTTTGCATCCAGATCCGGTGTTCCACTCACACACACACACACACACACACACACACACAGAGTTCATATACACATTATCCAGCTATTGGACAATGTTGATATTCTCAATCTGAATCTTATGAATGTGTGTCAGGCTGTGCGATATCAGCTAAATACAATATTGCATTTTTAAACAGCACATTTAAGAAGCGCAAACCCCCATCATCCCACCCTGGATGGATGGATGGATGGTACATCTAGGGCAGCTTCTGTTTGTGCTAAAAGGGTACAACAAAATTCAGGTGTCTTGCAGACTAAAAAAAAAAAGGAAAACTCGATGCTCCGAGCAGAAGCAGAGCCTCATATTCCATCACACACCTGCTTTGTACAGTTTCACCTGTAAGATTCTGTTGAACTGTGCCTTTGATTTGCACTGATTAAAAGAAAAAGGCCTTTTCTTCTCCCTCTGCACCTTTTTTGATAGGAAAGATTATAAAAGCTCAAGTTCTTGGTCAAACTAAATTAAGAATCAACGCTGCTTAACGATTTGCCTGTGCAAACTAACTAGCACAGCTGGTGTGCAGCTCTATAGTACTTTGCAAAGTTTAAACCAGCCCATATTTCTCTATATTTTGCAAAATAAAACAATAAGTGCAATGCTTAATTGCAGTGTGTGGAAACGTGCATGTTTTTTGGTGGAATTCTAACCAGATTTAAAGTCAATATTTGGTCCTTATTCCTCAAAGCAGCCAGAACTCTCATGGCAAGCCAGTTCTCCAGGTTTCTTGAAGGACATGCTTTGGACATCAGCTGCCTTCTGTACTGTTCTCTCTCTCGATGATCCCACTTCTGCTTCTGAAACTGAGAAGCAGAACAGGGTCAAAAACTTCGAAACCCTCAGCAAAGTCTGGCTTTATTGATTCCTGCTCAGAAAAAGCCCGTTCAAACCTCCCTGAAGTGTGTCAAGGTGGGGATAATGTTATGCACAGACAGATTGAAAGTTTTTTGTTTCTCTGTGTTTCTTTGGGTTCCTTTTGTGAGAAAATGCAGAGTGGCAGATACTATCCTACCCAAGATCTTACTTGACAATGTATCCAGGTCAAACTGAACCATCATTTTAACAAAAAAATTCCAAATTTAATCAATCGAAATCGTACGAAACATGAAAATATGTGCATCGTTGCACCCCTAACTCTCACACATGCAAATACACGTCCAGCTAAGGCCAACATGAATGGAGTCCTTTTAGTCGCAGTCCAGAACAGTAGTGCCTCAGAGACTGATACAGAGACTATGAAGCCATCCTTCTGACCCTGGAATACACACACACACACACACACACACACACACACACACACACACACCTGTCTCATCTGGCCATTACTGTGAATCCTCCGCCTGTAACAACAAACGCCACCCCCCCTTTTCCTGACAGGTGCCATCTATGAAAAGCCCTCCAGTGTGGGAGATGCATGGCAGCCCATCAAAGCTGCAGGACGAGAGGAAGTGGGGAGATGAACCGCTCCGAAAGAGTCAGAGAGCAGTGCAGCATACCAACACGGCCATCAACAGATCACTAATGACTCAGAGCAACTTTAACAGCTTTAACACACCTTTCCAACGACATAGCTATAAAAAAAACCCTCAACCAAGCGGTAAGATGACCGACCATAAACGTCTAGAACAGTAGCTAACTGGAGGATTCGTTCCATGAGATGCCACGCATACGAATTTGAAGTTTTGAGGGAAGAAACATATTTTTTGTGACAAATCCCAGTCCAATATTAGAACCTACTACAGCCAACAACATTTATTTATTTATTTATTTATTGACAGAGTGAGCATTTTATGGTAGAGACACCAAATTAGGGATGAAGAAAACGACACATTTGCCATGTATTAAATACATTTCTACGTAATGTAACTTACTTTTCATCATTCTGCCCCAAGCTCTTGTGTCTGAGTGGAAAGAAAAATATTTAATGAGAAAATTGATCAAAAATGGACTTCATTTTTCTCTTTTGGTTAAAATTCGGTGCATTTATTTTGGGTTCTTAGTTAAACAGGAGTGGTTTAAGTGCTTCAAGTCTAGTTCAGTTATATGTAAGACATACAGACATGACATTATTCAAATAAAAGTTTAAATAAAACACTTTAAATCTTTTTTTTTTCATTACTGCCAAAGCCAATGATAGAGGGTGGATGGAGGCAACCTATATTTGTAGATATTTTGGGGGACATATGGAGACAAACACTGCAGCAAGTATTTCTACAGGACACAGGACAAAAAAAGAGACCCTTATGCAGCCTAAATCAGTCAAATGAGTGGATTTAGATCCATCATTTTCTCCTTTTCTGCCAGCACAGATACCGACCCGTCCTGATTTTAGTGCGTTATACACTGATGAAATTCCCTGCAAGGAATTTCTATACTTTATACATTCATACAACTTTATACTCTGCAAAATTAAAGTGATTATTCTGTGGAGGATTCTACGAAGATGCAATTTGCTCCTAATATTACCATATGCACTGGACACTATATATAGTTTACATTTACATTTTCATACTCTGCACAGTGAGCGATTGTTCTATACACTTTATGCGCGATGGGCTATTCATCCTTGTACATTCCTTCTAACATCGCTGTATAAACTATGCGCACATGTATATTTACACAGATCTGTGTTCTTAAAGCCAAGTTAACTGGTTCTTCTCATCCAAAACATATCATTTCACCAGAGATAACCTGCAATAATTAAGAAAATTAAATAAATGAAAATAAATTTAAAAAAATAGAAAATAAATAAATGTGAAAATAAATGTGCACACACTGCCATCTGGTGACACCATTAAAGCAACATGCTGTTTCACTCAAATAAATGTGGAAGTGACAACCCTTGTCATTGTGAGGTCACAGCACAGCACACAGTGAACCACAATGAAATTGGACCTCTGCATTTAACCCATGCACACAAACACCGTGCAGCAGTGGGCAGCTATTGAAAGCACCCGGGGAGCAGTGACGGGGACGGTACCTTGCACAAGGGTACCGCAGGGCAACCTACTGGGGAGGGAATCGAACCCATAATCTTCCGATCTTGTGGCCGAGTCCCTAACCACTAGAACACCGCTGACTGTTATATTATATTATATATATATATATATATATATATATATATATATATATATATGGATATATGGATATATGGGCTCCAGTGCAGAACAGTGGAGAGAGCCTTTGCTGATTTATGTGCACACACACTCCTACTGTGCTTTTTAATTACAGTGTAAGAACATGAAGGTGAGTGCTGGTGGAGGCCCATGTGGGTGGCTGGGCCACGCTGAAGCAGTGTTATCATATAAATACCCCTGCACTTTTGACTCCAGGAAGCTACTTCCTGAGGAGCGGACCTGACTCATCCAGATGCCTAATTTACAGTAATGGGGATGGGTGGACATGCCTCTCACACACTCCCTCCCCCCCACTTTCCTCACCTCCATCCCCTCTATGCGTACACACGGATCCTCTAATTTTAGGTCGGATATCTCACTTCTTGACATGTTCCGAGGCTGATTTACACCTCGGCCTCGTCACCTGAAGCAGCGTAAAGATCTGCACTGCGTAAAAACAACCAATGTCAATGCACTGGGCTTCTCTACGAAAACTACGCAAGACCCTTTAAATGGGCCTCCGTCTGTCACCGTGTCAAGACTGGGTTTTCCCAGATAAGTCAGTAATAGATTTGTTCGGGATTAGCCCAGAAGAGTCCGGAACATGTCTGAGTGTCGACGGACGTTCATACTGCCAAGCATAGCGACCAAGCGCGGTGTTTTTATCTCTCAAACAGGCGAACGCAGTTAACGTAGAGCGCTGGTGAGAATTCGGACTGGCGTAACGGCTCGAAGCTACTAGGCCTGAAAAATTAAGCGGAAAAATGGGTTGAAAACACCATGTCGTAGTCGCATTGTCTCATTTAACTCTCTTCTTCACCTCTCTTCCACACTCCTGTTACCATGAACTGTTGATCCTAAGTATTTAAACTCCTCCATCTTTGTCACTTTACTTACTTCATCCTAACCACTCCACTGTCCTCCCTTTCCATCACGCTCATGTATTCTGTCTTTGTACTAGTGATGTTCATTCCTCTCCTCTCTAGAGTATATCTCCACTTTTTCAGGTTCTCCTCAAGCTGCTCCTTACTCTCACTACAGATCACAATATTATAAGCAAACATCATAGTTTCCGGGGACTCCTGTCTAACCTCGTCCGTCAACCTGTCCATTACTACTAACAAGAATGGGCTCAGCTCTGATCCTTAATGTAATCCATTAAATGCATCCGTCACTCCTACTGCAGATCTCACCACTGTCACACTGCCCTCACACATATCCTGTGCTGCTCTGACACTTCTTGTGATTCTCACAAGAAAGTGTCAATACTAGTGTTTTTTCTTTAGGGGTACAAAAACTACATCAATATCCTGAAACGGTTGGCATGAAAGTCATATTTCACTCATGACACAATTACATGAGTCCAGAATTGACTCATGCAAATATAAAGCACCATTATGATTGTCCAACTGTCAGACCTATGTTGACAAAGTGAATATACAAATGTACAAAGGCAAGATATGCAGAGCACCTCAAAGTTGCACAGTGATCTGTTTCAGCACAAGCTGAAGTGCCTTGCAGAAACTTGAATGGTACCAACCCTAATTGTTCCTGTTGGCTATGACTTGTAGGAATAGGAAGAATATGCAGCCCTGGGATGGCCTTATATTGTCAGGCCTAATGCTGGGTGTGTTGAGGTCTCAGGTTTTTGAAGGTAAGCAGATTATTTTAGATATATCTTCAGATGCTTCATCAGTTTGCTGCTGACATGGAGCTCAGAGCTACACATGATCAGTACATGGGGCTGTGGGTGTAAAATACCTCCATAACGCCTCTTGTGCTCGGCACTCTGCCTGTTGTGTGCCTGTATACCATTTGCAGCAAGTTGGGATGCACTGTATGTTCTTAACTTTTCCATCGCATTTAATTTAGACAGCGTTTAATTCCTCAGGAGTTTGTGCTACAGTTATGATATGATTATAGTACTAATTGCATCCTGTTTCTCTCCCCACCCATTTTACCAGTGTATTGTCAGTTAATTTGGGTTTGCTTAAAGCAAGGAAGTCCAGTGACTCAAACAGTGACTCAAGGAAATCACTTATATATATATTTGTCCTATAATCTGAATATTTTAAAAATCTTAAATGTCTTTTCCTTCCTGTGACATTAGCTTTAACTTGTCTGCATCTTAGCAAATGTTTTGGTCTATTTTTGAACTTCTGATGCAAAGTAATCTGGTTATAAAATAACAAATTTTCCCTCCTTTTTTAAAGTTTGTTCTTCAGATTGTGCCTGCTTCGATTGCTTGGGCTTTTGCCTGGACCGCTACTTTTAACTACTTTGGTTCAATCCTCTGATGCCTGGAATCTCTTCCAGTCACTATCTGTGTTCCTGTCTCAGTCCTAGTTAGTGCTGTAGAAGTAGCCTTCTTCATTCTGTGTGTTGTGTTCATGTTTTCGATCGTGTTAAATTCTTGTTTCTTAGTTTTAACTTGCCCATTGCTTCACCTTCAAGAAGCTAACCAGTTTCTAATCAGACACACAAGTGAACATAGCATGAGAAGCCATGCATTATGAAGCCATGCATTTTGTTTTATGTTGTTTTTGTTGTTGTTGTCGTCCATTGTCGATGTTGTATGTGTGCATTTTGCCGTAGTGATGTGAGGCATGTTTGATTCTGCACACTTGTCCTAGTTTTGCTCTCATTTTATCTGTCTGGCGTTAATTATTAGTTACTTATTTGTTTATTTGTTTGTTATTTTGGAATGAAGTGGTCTTTTCAGGATTGGCTCCAAAAAATATGTATAAGCAAAACATGTAGGTTTTGATATTTTTAAGCAAATTATTTTGTCATGTTATAGTATAATTCAGACATTTATTCAGATTTGAGGATTGGTAATATTTAACAGCAACATTAAGCAAATTTAATTCAATCATCACAAAATCTGAGATCACCCTCTAGACACTCCATACTGGAAATGGCACTAATCATTTTATTCAGTCCCAGACAGCCTGCTACAGATATGACAAAGCAATTTGTTTCTAAAATATTGTTATTCTTTCAGCACATGGCACGGCAAAAGTGTGGGGACACCTTTGTTCTGTGAAAATCATGTGTATAATCACAATTTGTTCAGAAGGAAGTCAAAAAGAAGTTTTTAAGATTAAACATTAAACATGTGATATTTGTATTTGTGCACATTTATAATATTAAAACTCATTTAGCCAAAAAGTGGTTTATGAACTTGAATAACCACGGTAGGGCTTTTATTAGCTGGGCTTTTTCCAGTATTGCATTTCACCATTTATTTGTCTTGTTTGAAGAGCTAGGTCTCCCCAGACTTTTGTCAGGCATGTTAACTCACACAGAAAGTAATCATCTTTAATTGTGTCCCAGCTACAGACATTGGATTCTGCTACAAAGAAGCAGCCTGTGGTACGTTTAAAATGATTCTTAAAATTGACTTCTTTTCATCCTTTTGGCTTTGACCAGTCCTCTGAGAGTCACAGGTGTTTGTCTTCTCAACAGGTCCGTATGTATGGGGAAAAAACTTCCCTTCCTGTATACCGAGCAATAACAAACTGCACTCTCCCATTGACCTTGGTAATGGCTTAATGGAGAATAATTCCATCCCACCTTTGGAGCTTGTGCACTTTGATTATCCACAGGCCTCCTGGATGGTGATTAATGTTCAGTACACTGGTATGACCCACCACATCTTCATGCATATATGACCCAACATGTCTTCATATACATACATATATATATATCGATTCCATATGATAATTATTTTATATGGACTTCCACAGAAAAGGTAAAATGCAGAATAGTAAAATTTAACAAGTTAAATAAAACTAACACTCGCTCTCATGATGAAAACCACTGGATTAGAATGTTACACATACAGATGGACTCATTGTA
Organism: Hepsetus odoe; assembly: GCA_017165825.1. Classification (NCBI taxonomy): domain Eukaryota; kingdom Metazoa; phylum Chordata; class Actinopteri; order Characiformes; family Hepsetidae; genus Hepsetus; species Hepsetus odoe. The sequence goes on along the minus strand of CM029373.1, from coordinate 2,417,817 downwards.
AAAACATGATGCATGTGTGTTTAGTTGTTGTGAAGTTTGATGTTGGTATGACGGTGAAAGGACCTTGGGAACGACATTATCGGGTGGTGGAGATGAGGTTCCACTGGGGCTCCAGTTCCACCAATGGATCGGAACACACTCTCAACAAGCGCAGGTTCCCCATGGAGGTATACACACAAACTATTTCATGCTCCTGCTCACTCCGTCCATATCTACATGCAGCTACATTGACTAATTGATTCCTTATGATAACGGTCACAGTATGAATTCAGGGATGAACATGTTTCTGTTATTAGATGCAAATTGTGGCCGTTGGTTCTGAAATTCAAAATGAGGACTTTGCTTCGGCTCAGCCGTCAGACCTGGTCATGATAGGAGTCTTCCTTGATGTAATGTAACAAGACCTTGTTCACACTTGCTTACATGTTCACCCACGAAATAGGCTACATTTACACACAAACATTTTTGTTTTACCCTCTAACATGGCAGCAAGGTTAGACAACGGGCACTGATTGTTAAACTTTTAGTATAAAGTGATGCTAGTGCTATTGTTTTATTGTGCACATCAAAAGGGAGACCACATCATTCACTTATAAAGGTGCTTAGATCAGAAAATAAATTGTGTAATTTTACAATTATTTACATATTTACTGTTTGATTGATTAAGTAATCAAGGTGATTGATAGTGGTTTGATGATGTTTGGTGTAATGCCGCCCTCAAGAGTGCATTTTTAGTATATTTGCAAGCAAGAAACATCGCTTTGTTTTGAGTCAAAAGGTCATATTAACAGTGTTTTGCAGAGTGTGTGCACATGCATTGGTCAAATGTCAGTATGCCTCTGTCCTTAGATTGGTGCAAAAGAGAACGTCCATTTTAAGTCCATATCTGATGCTGTTGTCAAAGTTGCAAACCCAGGTAATTATTTTAAATGGTACATACAGTTTTATCTGTTATATAGTTTTACTCACCTAACAATTCATTTTCCAGCCTCTTCAGTGAGGGTCAAACCACCGGCCCTGTTGAGACTCCTGCCTGCTACAAGTACCAGGGTCTATTACTACAAGGGAGGTCAAACCACCCCTCCTTGCCTCCAGACAGTGGAGTGGGTTGTGTTTGAGAAGCCAGTCTTGATCTCCAAAGACCAGGTAAGAACATACACTGAAGGGTTCTGAGGTCATAAGAGCAGCTTTTGAATACACTGTGTTGCTAGTTTGTCTACTATGGCTGCCTGTCCCCACACTACCCATTTGATACACTCACTAATCCCATAGTGTCTGTGTCCCAAGTACATTGGAGGGCATTATGCAGATTTTTCTTGCAAACTAAGGCACCTCAGTCAAATTATCTACTCTGTTGTTTATAGGGTAAGCTTACACATTCTGCTCATAAAAAAAAAAAAAAAGAAACTTCTGCACATCCAGTTTTGGCAACAGTGGCCTAGTGGTTAGGGAGTTGGCCCCAGGATCAGAAGGTCAAGGGTTTTTTAAATCCCAGTCCAGAAGGTTGCCCTGAGGTACCTTTGAACAAGGAACTGTCCCCGTCACTGCTTCCTGGGCGCTTTAAATTGCTTCCCACTGCTGCACGTGTTTGTGTGTATGTGTTAAATGCAGGGGTGTAATTTTCTTGTGGTTAACGGTGTGTTATGCCGTGTACTCACAATGACAAGAACGGTCACTTTCAGTTAATAATTGTGATGAATTTCAGAAATTTGGCAAAAAATTCTAATTGAGCTTCTACTGCAGGGTGTTTCTGAAAAATTAGTAAGTGTAAATAAGATGTAGGACAATTTGGTATAAATATAATTCACTTTACATAATGTGCATAAGTTGACTTTACAGGTGTTGAGCTTAATTTAAGAGTATCCAGCAGGTTTCCCAAGAGTACACACTTTCAGCAAGCACTCCACAAAGTTTGCCTTCTTACCTTCACAGTTAGAATATTAAAGGAGGAAAATATTGCAGAAATATTTGTTCGCACTAATACATTTTAGTCTAAAGTGCCGCTTCTGTTGTTCCATTCCTCATAAACGTCCACACATTGTAAATGGTTGTAAATAGTGTAGTAACGACTTTAATAATGATAGTTAGGAGACTTCATCGATTCAGAAATTGACACATTTGTCTCTTTCTTTTTCAGTACTTGAAGTTTGCAGATGGTCTGTATTATGTGGATAAAAATAATGTAAGTAAATTGCTGGTAGAAAACTATCGTCCCATCCAGTCCAGCACCAATCATCAGGTTTTTGTTTCTTCAAAGATAAAGGTCCTCTCAGCAAGAGGAGCCGCCCAGGACCACCACGCACTCTTCATCCCCATCCGCCTCCTCTTCAGTCTCTTGCCCTTAATCTTAAATATGGCTTAAGCATTTTGCAGCAAAATCTCAGGAAAATGAATAAGAATGTTAGCAAAGAAAGCAAAGAAGCTATTTAAAATGACTTCAGTTGAAAACTACCTCATTTCTGATTAAATGTAGCATGGCCTTTAGCTGCAAATAGCCATGTGGGAGTATTGGGGGACACTGCGAACCAGAGAGAATAATTTAGTCAACATTTAAGCTTCTTAAGTTACCATTTACAACATATTATTTGATTTAAAACACTCTAAATTTACCAAGAACTACATTTACCAAAAACATTCTTTATTTTGACCAGCAATTATATATTTTTATTTATTTTATTTATTTATTAATTTATTTTTTTATGTGTTCTTTATTTTTTATTTCTTTATATTCACTGGTAAACTCTGAACTTGTATGTTTTTTGTAATATAATTTCTGTTGAGTTCAGCAGTGGTGACCTGTTAGAAGAATTCTGCCCGTTTCAGGCCTTCTGTAGTGCGTCTTGGAGTTACGGAGGTTATTTACTTTAGTTTTTCTTTATAGATCTTATGCTAATGTTAAGATGTTCTAGATCTTATGTTGTGTTTATGCTGTTTTTATGCGGCAGAAGAATTTTTCAAATCCAAAATCTTCACAATGCATGAGCAATAAATTACAGTGAAACCCAAGTGAGTGTCCGAGGTCAACCATGATCCAAAAACAATTACTTCACCAGTTTCTTCACACCCCAGTTCTTGACATGTGTTCTTAGAAAAGGCATGTGATTTGGTTTTAGACCAGAAAAAAGCGGCATAACATTATGGGTGAATATTAATAATAAGCATAGTGATATTTTGGTCAATTAATTCATTTAATTTTCAATGCTCACATACGGTTTTGTGCAATAATTTGGGACAAAGTGATACAGACCCAGACAATTACAGGGGAATCGGGCTCAGCACTCAGCATTATAACAATATGAACATGTTTGAATGTGCTTGTATAAGTTTATGATTGAACCTTTTCAAGAATATGGATGATGCACAAAGCTGCTTACTTGTTGACTTGTTATAAAACTAATGCATCTTGTTGCCCTCTGTATTACAGAGGTAATGCATAATCCATGCCCCAATGCCAAATATTTATAGTGCCCAAGTAAACATGCTGCTATCTAGTACCTGTTAAAACTATGCAGTGATACAGGTTTAATGCAACTTGTACATCACATGCACAGGTAATTTACTCAGGACTAAAGTCTTCTGCACTCACTCCAACAGCATGTATCATACTGTCTTGACTCGAATAGATTTCCCAGCATCTGGGCTTCAAATTGTACTGAAATGTTGTGGATTGTTCTGCACCATCTTGTGTATTTGCACTGTGCTTGACTTTTTTACGATCTATTGGGATCACTTGATCTTGATAACTTTGCGTGATCTTCTGCTCATCACTGACCGAGGACGTCAGTTTAGATATATGACCTATTTGAAAGAAATTCGCAGTTCACTTAAAAACTACTTTTATTGCAAACTGTGCCATTTTACCTTCATTGATCTAAAATAAAATACACCCAAACTGTTGGTGTGTGTGTGTGTGTTTTGCAGATGTGCAGGTTTTAGACTGACTATCTAGATGTCCCAATAGCAGATTATCTCAGACCCTGAACTCCCAAGCTGGCAGAAGTTCTTTCTTTCTAGACTTCAAAAAGGTCAGATGGTGAAAGCTGATGGTTTATTCAGCTTCGGTGCAAGTGGAATGGAGTAAACTATGGACACCAGAAGAAGTCTGAAGATGTGACACTTGGAGAAATGCAGCCCAGTTTGTTTCATTTTAATCATTGTGTTTCCGGAGGAGACACGTCCATCATGCTAGAAAACCTGGAATTGAAATGAGAGCTGCTAACCACTGAAATTCTGTTGCACATGAAATCATAAAAAAAGTGTTCCTTATATTGGTTGACAGTGGTGGCCTAGTTATAGGGGATTGGACCCCTGATGGGAAGGCTGTGGTTTCAAATTCCAAACCATTAGGCTACCCTGATGAACCCTTAAATGCCAACATGGCTGCCTGGGTGCTGGATGTTTGCCCACTTATATCCTAACTTCTTTTTCTTTCGGCTGCTCTCGTTTAGGGGTCTCCATTTCTTCCGGTCCTCTGCATCTTCCTCCTACAAACCGACCACCTGCATGTCCTCTCTCACCACCTCCATAAACCTCCTCTTTGATCTTCCTCTTCTCCTCTTTCCTGGCAGCTCCATCTTCAACATCCTCCTCCTCATATATCTCCGCCGTGTTTCCAATAATGCCATTCTTCGGATGATTTCGGCTTTATTCGTAATTTTTCGTTACATTTGGGAATTTTTCGTAAGACTTCGGCTTTATTCTGAATTCTTCGTAAGAGTTTTACATTCTTCGTAAGATTTCGGCTTTGTTCGGCGTTCATCGCATGATTTCGTCATTGTTCGGTATGCTTCGTCAGGTTGCGGAATTGCTCGGAAGACTTCGGCCAACCTCGTCTCCGTTCGAAATTCTTGCGCGTAAATTAACGTTACTCACACTGAGGTAGATTAGCCGAGATAAATATTTGGCTAATATTATCAAATAACCACATTAAAGTTTTATTCATATCTCACTTTTAAAGAAGCTAGTTGATTTATTTTTTCCGACCGTGCCAAGAAGGTAATGCTCGGTTATAAACACGGCTAAAGGACTTAGCAAACCTAGCCGCTAATTCTAAAAATCACGCTAACAGTACAGCACAATGTTTTTGTAATTATGAAGTAAGTTTTCAGCATCACCAATTTTATGTTAAAAACTGGCTAAGGAAACTATCATATCTATTTTCCAATAACAGGTAATTTGTTAATTGAAATAAGAATATAAACAATGGTTTTCTAGTTATCTTTATTTCCATGGCAACAACAAAACCAAACTCCTGCCTGATGAGCTGCTTTACAAAAATGTGTAATTACACCCCTTGATATGCAGTCTTACTGTAGTGTTTCACTGCTTATGCTATACATAATCCAGGTACAACAACACCAAAGTTTCAGTTTAGTTTCTGAAGTTTAATCCCCTTACAGGTTGAGGACTGCACGTAAAAGTGAGCAATCATTCTTTAGAATATTTTATCCAATCAAAAGCACAAGGCACAGTATTTTATACTTTTGGATTTTGTTAACATTTATATATTTACACACAAAGTGCAGTGCAGTATTAACCAACAGAAGGCATGCCATTAGCACTGATTGCTTCAGATGTAATTTAGGGAAGTCAAACCTGCTATACATGAAAATAAAGGTCGAGGTTAAGTGAAAGTGACTATTCTTGTCATTGTTAAACACAGCACACAGTGAACAAAATTCAACCTCTGCATTTCACCCACACAATGAGACGGGCAGCTATTTAAAGCTGGTCAGGGAGCATTGATGGGGACAGTACCTTGCTCAAGGGTACAGCAGGGAAACCTATTGGTCTGGGATTTGAACCCATGATTCAAGGGCCTAGTCCCTTCATCATGGTGTAAATAGAATAAAACAGGAATGACCAATCACCAATCATGATGCGAAGTATCTTTGGCTGAAATGGATCTTTGGCTAATAGAAGGTGTTTTAGATTATCTTTGAAAAGTTGTGACCAAGCACCCTTAGAACAAACCTTTGGAGATCCTTAGATCCTTGCATTGGCCTCTGATAGCTAAGCCAGCATTAGTTACATTGAAATAAAGAGATTCTATACATTAACTAATTAATCCTCACTGTAATTATAGCGTGTCTCTTTCAGGGCGATGGATCCCTGGCTGGTGTTTGTGGTGTCCATTCATGTGTTGACCATTTTGTTGGCCTCTGCTTTTGAAGGTTTGTGATTGGCTCTGTGCAACAAGCCATGAAAAAGTAGTTTAATTTTCATTATTCATGCAGATTAGTTTTCTGTTTTTTATATTCAAATATTATAAACCTTCACGTGCCATCTTTTGCCCAGTTTCAACTCCCGATTTCTGCTACACAGAAGATTATTGCCGTAAGTTTTCATGAGTTTAAATGTTTGTCTTGTCAGGATATTAGTTCTGGGGGTCTTCACCTTCTTTTTCTACCTGATGTTTTCCTTCTTTGTCTTTTTATATTTTATAAATGTAAATATCTGAAATGTTATTTATCTTAGATTTTGATTATTAATTAATAGTTACGGGTTTCCCAAAATATCACCAGCCATAACATTACTTGCTTCATATTACACAGATTATATAAGTCTCGTGAAGACCGCTGAAAGTATGCTGAGCTATTAGGTACCATAACATACCTGGAACACCCGACGCAGCCTATCCTATTGGACATACCCAAATGTTTAGCGAGCACTATTTGGTCCTCGGTCAACCATTTTTCCTGCTTCCAACACATCAACAAGAACTAACTCTTCACTGAATATGTCCCACCCCTTGAGAGTTGCCATTATAACAAGACAATCAATGTGATTAATTTAATCCATCAATGGTTTTAATGTCAGGACTGGCTGGTGGAGTTTTTACTATATAGAACTTTAGGAGTATTTATGTATGCCACAAAAAAGCTATTTTTACATGACAAAAGCGTCTCTGTGCATTGCACTGTCCTACTGGCTAAAAGTGTTTTTCCTAAGTGATCTTAACATATCTCTCTTTTTGCTTGTTATTTTTGGATGACTGGACAGAACCACATGCATGGTGGGAAACATTTCCTTTATGCGCTCCTGATTACACCAAGGACCACTCACCCATCAACTTCAGTGCTGTGGTGATAAAGAATGAAACCATTACACCACTCAGCTTCATCGGCTTTGAGGAAACACAGAACTCCTGGACCGTTGCTAATATCCGGGACACAGGTGTATGCATTTCCTGTACAAACAAGCCTGTAAACGTTAATGTAATAGTCTCAATAAGCTTTCCAGTACATGTTAGGTGAATTTAGGTGTCAATAAATGGTTAGGATTAGGTTAAATCCCCAATAGACTTCTTAATATTATCACTGCTCATAGGACACTGAACATTAAATAGATACACTTATGTATGTATACAGTACTGTGCAAAAGTTTTAGGCAGGTGTGAAAAAATGCTGTAAACAAAGAATGCTTTCAGAAATGGAAGTGTTAATCATTTATTTTCATCAATCAACAAAATGCAGTGAATGAACAAAATAGAAATCTAAATCAAATCAATATTTGGTGTGGCCACCCTTTGCCTTCAAAACAGCATCAATTCTTCCAGGTACACTTGCACACAGTTTTTGACGGAACTCGGCTGGTAGGTCGCTCCAAACATGACTGTGTTTCAACCTCCGTGTGACATTGATGATCATCAGCACCTGTTTGGTCAAATTGGTTGATCAGACACCGACTATAATCCTACAAAATCCCTGACTTTGTGCAAGTGTACCTAGAAGAATTGATGCTGCTTTGAAGGCAAAGGGTGCATTTTGTAAATTGATAAAAATAAACAATCATTATTTATAATATATATATATATATATAAGTGCTGAGTGTGATACCACGTGCTTGTCAAAACTCATTGCAAAAACATGATGCATGTGTGTTTAGTTATTGTGAAGTTTGATGTAGGTATGGCAGTGAACGGAAGTTGGTTAAAACATGAATATCGGCTTGTGGAGATTAGGTTCCACTGGGGGACCAAAACCACCAATGGGTCAGAACACACTTTGAACAAGCGCAGATTTCCTATGGAGGTACATGCTCACACATCTGTTTTTATATGGACATCCATGCACAATAATTCTATTTGACATATTATTAGTGTTAAACTACACACTGAATGTGGATATGAACACATTTTTGGTAATAGATGCAGATCGTGGCCGTGGCTCCTGGATTTGCTGATGTGCAAGGGGCTTCGTTTGAGGAGGCGGGCTTGTTCATGATGGGAGTCTTCATTGATGTAACATCAATGCTATTCATTTTACTTAATACTCATTACATTAAACTACATTAAAACTAAACCTTAAATGATATGCTATAAAATTATATCTAAAATTATATTTTCTAAAGGTAAATCTTTTTTTTTAAAGCATTGAGTCAAAACATAGACAACGATAAAAAAGAAACTTCATTAAGTAGAAGGAAGTTGAATCAATATATCGACAAATGTCAAAATATTTAATCTCGAAAATGACAATTATGTCTTTTTAAAAAGCTTTTTTTTAAAAAACAAAAACACACACAAGCATGTGAATCTCAGCAGTTGATGATGAGAGAGGCTCCAAAAGTATCAGAAGTTGGAAAACTGAGAAGGGGGTTTCTAGTAACAATGTGTGGTGGTGTATATCTAAAAAACATTCTCTTTTCTCAGATTGGTGATGCAGAGAATGTGCCTTTTAAGGCCATATCTGATGCCATACCCAACTTGACACATCCAGGTTTTTAAACACACACAGAAACACAGATGGGAAATTATAAATATCTTTTTTGTCACTCATTGCATTCATGCATTTGTTCTCAGGGGACTCAGTGAACATAACTCCACCAGCACTGAAAGACCTGATGCCGCGTAACACCAGTCAGTTTTATCAGTACAATGGAGGCCAGACCACCCCACCCTGCCTACAAACTGTTACCTGGATTGTTCTGGAAAACCCTGTCTTTATATCAATAGACCAGGTAAACAAAAATACACTGAAAAGTTTTTTTTTAAGTAAAAAGATCTTATTATTAAGTAGTTTTGGACCATTTCTGTTATCTCATAAATTTTTCAACCAACGTAAACACCAGTTGTTGTTTCCAAATGGAATAGATTTTTTCCAACAGCAACCATATGTATTTAGTGATCACAAATAACATCTGTTTCTCTAATGAAGTATTGGTTGCAAGTGCCCAGACCATTTATTAGTGTTTTTAAAGTGGTTTTAGAGTTGGCTAGGACCAACACTCTCATTACTATAAATCCAGGTTCCGTGTTGACCACAGGAGGATGGACTTCCCCTTTTGAGTCTCTTGAGTTCCTCCCAAGGTTTCTTCCTCCAGTTTTAAGGTGTTTTGCCTCTGTTGCCCTTGGCTTACTTACTCGGGACTCGGACCCGGGTTCTGTAAAGCTGCTTTGTGACAACAACAGTTGTAAAAAGCACCTTGTGAATAAAACTGTCTTAACTCTACTTGACTATAAAAAACGTTTTATATTAGTCCTGTATTTTTATTTTCGATATCCATATGTAAGACTCATCTAGTTGAAATCACTTGTATTTTTTCATTGTTTATTAAATGTCTTTAAATGACAAGATATCCAATGTAAACAGGTTGTAATTAGATTATGCTACTGTATAAGAGACATTCTTTAGATTAGTTTGGAGAAAGTCATTTGTAAAGTAGAAATTAAAGGCGGGATTTTCTCTCTCTCTCTCTCTCTCTCTCTCTCTCTCTGTTTCAGTACCTCCTGTTCACCACTAGTCTGTATTATTCGGGTAAAAACGACCCTGAGCAGAAATTGCTTGTGGAAAACTATCGTCCCATCCAGTCCAGCTTCATGCGCAGAATCTTTGCTTCTCCTGATGCAGATGTTCCTAAATCCAGAGGAGCTGCTCTGAACCAGAACACATTTTCAGGTCTGCAATTGGTTGTCATCCCACTCCACATCTTTCTCTACATATTAAAGATGTCTTAAATGGAAATCACTCACACACTTGTAAACATTTCTATTTTGTTTTTACTTCTGTTTTCAGTTCTGAATGTATGTGTATTTTTAAGCCTTGTTGTGATAACCAAAGTTTTTTGACATGGAGTTGAAGTCTGTCTGGGCAATGATTTATTGCAGTTTTACAAAGTAGAAGTTGGGACAACGATTACTTTCACACAATATCTGAAGTTTGTTTAATCAAAGAGCTACATATGACATTACAAAAAACAGTAAATGCAGTTAATTTGAAATCTGGATGGACTGTTATAAGAATTTGTACACAAAAAGGTTTTTACATAGAAGAAAGTGTGATTATTCAGATACATTTGATACTGAACCATTGAACATGAATGTTAGTAATGTTAGTAAAGATTGTGTTTACAGAATTATGTTCTGCAAGTCCTCATTCGTTATATTTCATGAATGACATCCTCCTTAAAGTAGTTTGGAAATGTTTTTACCTCTCTCTAAGATGCTGCCTTTCCTACTCGAGGTTTATTACGCTGATTTTTTTTACCGTGCTGTGTGTGCGGTAAAGCTGGCGGTAGAGGCCCCAGGGGCCCCAACAGCCGCCCTAGAGAATCACCTCCTCTCAGGAACATGTGTATATCACTGCTGTTGCTGCCAGCTGTCTCAACTGCTCGAGGCCCCAAGGGCTCAGACATGGACCGTGGCCCAAGGGTGGGCTGGGGGCAGCATTTTGCGGTGAGCGTGGTCATTGTGCGACTTAGAGTGCGCCTCCTACTGACCACAATAGGTGGAACAGAGAGAGTTTTGTGTTTTTTCCCATCCAAAGGTCCTGCCACGTTGGGTCTGGACATGACCTGGGGCATTGTGTGTGTTGACATTGTATGAGTGAGTCGTGCCTCCAGGCTTTTCAGTGCTTGTTCAGTGTAGCTCTGTGACTCTAGCCTTAACAAACTCAGCTCCTCTCTGACCTCCTTTCTCAGGGAATCCAGGCTGCTCAGCACTTCTTGCAGCAAGGCCACACACACCTCCTCTTTGCCCTTCTCCTCCATTTCATGATCCTCTTTCACGTCCATAGTCTCTTCCTTAGACTCCATCACTGTAGTGTCCTCTTCCCCAGCCGTTGGAACCTCAAGACCAGATTTAAACCCATTTTGATCACCTTTGTTCCGGTCAAGCTGCCTGGTGACCCGCTGCACCAATTGCAGCATTCCTGTTCGTCCGGTGTCCAGGCCAGCCTGAGCACGGATCTGGCTCCTGACCAGAGAGAAGACTGACTGTACCTTTGCCTGCTTGATTTCTGGGAACAGAAATGAGAAGTAACCATTTACTGCTCTGTTCAATACTGGTAAGATCACAAGATATATGTTGGCCAGATAGGACTTGGATAGTGGAACCTTTTCAACACAGCAGTGATATCTAAGCGGTGGTTTAGTGGTAAGATACTCGCTTATTGACCAAGAGGTCGCAGATTCGAATCCAACCTCCAACACCACCACCATTGGTGATATATGGATAAGAGTGCAAGAGTTGCACACTGGCGTACACGCAGTATCACTGCTTGGTTTAGAGATGTTCATTGCCCAAACATGTCACAGAAAACAAACTGACCGCTAGTGAGCATGTCTAATTCAAATTGTGCATTAACATATGTTTTATTGTTCACCTCTCACTTTGCAACTGAAAGCTTTCATTTTAGACCATCTTGACTCCAAATAGAGAAGCATAGAACTCCACTGCACTGCTACTAAAGGAGTTTTTTCACCTGATTCTTTATTACTCTAGTTTGTTTTGTTTTTTTGTCAGTGTTTCTTGCTACTTCATTATTCACTATTTTAGTTTGTTATAATTAGAGTTTATCTGCTCTGACATTTCCACCCACCTCTTGCAGACTCCGGATCCTCAGACAGACTTTCTTTCTGCTCTTCTTGCCCCATGTCCCCTTTGAGGCCCATCTCCTCTGCCACCTGAAGCATGAATTTATCTTGTCCTTCAACATCTTCTCTTGTCCTTTTCTCCTTTCCCGGCTGCCGAGGGCTGTTTGTGTCTTCTTTCGGCTGCTCACTCATTCTGCCTTGACGCTGTGAGTTTTTTTTAATCCTTATTTTATTCTGCCCAAAAATTCTGTCAAAAGTGGAACAGTTTTAAAGTTCTTGTAACTAAATCTATTAAATGAGTGCTGTCTTGCCTTTATTTAGCATGACTGAATCAAAAAATTTTGAGATCCTCATACATCCTGTTTGACTCATAGTTCAGTTACAAACAAATCGGCATTTACAGCAGATGTTGAATAATTTCACTTAATTTCTCTTCTTTCCTAGTGCTCCTTGTTCTTTGTGTTATCTCAGCTGTTCTCTTCTGTCTGTTTCAGTGTTCCTCAAAGTCAGTATAGACCACAGAGACCAACAAGGCTTAACTCCCTTTAGAGGCACCATCACCCAATCAACACCCTTCTGCCTCTGCCTCACTTACATGCTCTCCTCAAACCTCTATTCCCCAAACACACCTGCAGGTTTAATTTTCACATACATATCAAACTGTTATATGTGTTGTCGTTTATCTAATTATATACAGATATTATATGTAAAAAATAATGCTTACATTGTCCCAGTCCTTTTTGTTTCTTTAATGGTCAAATTTAGCATGAAGAACTTTCTCATTACTGTAATAACATCGACTTCTCCTCACAGACAGCATATGCATTGCTCCATATAGAATGAATTCATGGGCATTAATTATTTTCTATGCAAAATACATTTTGAATACAATGCATTAGTTCCAAATTGCTTTCCAATTACTAAAAAGCACTTCAAAATATATTGTTTATATACCATTTAGGATATATCCAGTCTAGAAATGTTAGAGACATGTAGTATTTCTTTATTTTAACACGATGACAGCAAGCTGTATGTAGAAACAAAGAGCAGATTTATTATATCTCTTGCTTATTCGAAAGACATTTCATCATAGATTTAGAGTACACAGGCCTTTGTGTACAAATTGTTCAAATGATGCTTATTTTTCTGTATAAGAGGGACGAACTGTCCAGAGGGATGCTGAGTTCACCGATGCCAAGATAAATCCATTCTCTGCAGTTACAGCACTCCAGAGTGTAAAGCACACATTACTTAACCACTCGTAATGAAGTCTCAAGATGCACACGACTGTTCTGTGTCAAAAGTCATCTGGGAATGAACGTACGGAGAGAGGGAGAGAAAGAACAGAATGCCTGGGAGAATTCAAGTGAGTGTTCTAGTATTTGGTGTCTGAATGTTGCACATGTTGCATATTTTAGTGGGTAATGATGTGATTTGGGTGGGGGTTTGAGGCTGGGTTTCAGAATGACTTTGCACTTTCTGGCAGCCCATGAAGCACAATAGAGTCCAAGCATCTTACCACAAACAACCTAATGAACAAACATATGTTTGGAAAATAAAACGAAAACAAAAATTGAGGAGCATTTGAAATGACCAAATGAGGGGTTAGTTATGTTATTGGTTAAAATCATATTCTAAATTGTGATATTCTAAACTATTATTGCTGATGCATAATATTCCTATGATGTGAGATATCTCGTATATAGAAGCATAATATCAATCATCATACTATAATTTAACACTTCCAGTCAAATATAAGTAAACTTTAAGTCTCCAGTTCACATGCCATGCGATGCAGGACAGTAAAGATAAAAATGCAGACCTACCATCACCGCTGACCAATGAGAGTCCAGAATCACTACTCCTCCTCTTATTTACTCCAGATGCACAAACGGCTGTACAGAACTGTGAAAGACCACGTTACATAAGCAAAGCTAAATCGAGAAATAAGTGATCCTGATCGACTTAATTTTTAGCATCACATTAAACTACTGTTTTTTAATATTGCTGAAAACAAAAATAATTGTTGTTTTTGTTTCTATTCTATTGTTTCTATTTTTAATAGGGTGGTCTATAGAATGCTCAAAATTTCAACAGATGAGAATGCAAAATGCACAAGTTATCAGAAGGAAAAATATATAGAATTAATCGACATAAAACGACAACATGACTAAAACAAAGGTTAAAAATGCATTTTTATAGCTCACCAAAAAGGGAATTTAAAATCAGAACTTTTGATTTTATAAAATGTGTGTGCACACGGGTGTGTGTGTGTGTGTGTGTGTGTGTGTGTGTGTGTGTGTGTGTGTGTGTGTGTGTGTGTGTGTGTAACCTATGTAATCTGTATGTAGAATTTCATATGTGACCGATCAGAACTTGTTACTTTAATCTCTTCAGTACTACTGGAACTCTTTGAATTTTCTTTAGTTAATGCTACTGTACCCTGACTTGAGGATGTTATCAGCTACATTCATGAAGATTCATTGCATAATTTATTGCATAGCAAGCTATTTCATTCATTCGGTGGGCAGGGAGACGCCCCCAGCTGCTCCTGCTCTTTAAATTCTGGATCAGACCAACTTTCTGTCCCAAGAAAAGGAGCCATCGCACACCAACATGGTAAGATGACTTTGCTCAGCTTTGATTTTTTAGTGGTTCTGTATCTTTTTGTCTCAGCATCTAATTTCAAACCTTTAAAATATATACAAACAACAGTATTGCAATTGTCTTTTTTTCTCCTGTTCTTAGACAACTTACACTGACAAAGGAGAAAAGGTATTTGCTTCTGAGATGGCATTTTCTCTCAGTAATGTCTTAAATTTATAATGCTAAGTTTAAAAACAACTTTTACTGTCTTAACACATATATTTATCTGTCTGAATGATTATGATATAATAATAAAAACATTTATTTTGTACATTTTCACCTATTAATTATACTGAATGCACTTCACAATTTTTTATTTATTGCTTGATTTTCTCCCATCAGCATGAGCAGGGCAGGTTCCTCTGCTTCGACCACATCACTTTCTGGGTGGGGAATGCCAAACAGGTAGACTTATTTTATATTTGTTATTGTTTTTTATTTTAACCCACATGTACTTCAGTCATGAAGTCTTAGAAACTCATTGCCTCTTAGAGGAGTTTCTACAGAGAAGGTTGCTATTGGCTCTTTTAAGGGGTGGAGGAAACAAAGATACAGACACAGAACCCCATACTCACTAATTTGATCCATATTGAAGCTCTTCTCTGGGCCCCTTGCTCCATTGGCCACATGGGGGTGCTATAAGCCTAATCTTGCAATCAGTTATAGGGTTATGCTGGTTGTTGTGCATTCACATTTTGGCTGTGAAGATGAATAGAAACTCATAAAAGCTTTCTATACATCTAACAAATAATTTTATCTTTGTAAGCTTTATGTGTCCTTAAATGTTTTCTTTGTATACATTATTTGATTTATCTGATGGAAAATGAAATACCTTGAAATTTGTACACCATATTTCAAACATGAGTTACTTTAAATATTACTTTTGTGACTACATTTTTGAAAGTTGTAATAAGATCATTTATGAATAGTTATTGCTATTCAAATGCTATTTGACCTGCAACACTATGGAACACTTAATTATTACCTGCAGTGTGTGAAGTCTGTGAAATTGTACAGGACTGGCATATTGGAGTCCTTTTAAACATTTTCCTGGAAACAAATGTTATTGCATTGATAAAACATCTGATTTAAACTTTTAAACTTTGATTTGCTGTTCTGTACGTCTCAGGCAGCCTCCTATTACTGCAATAAACTGGGCTTTGAGCCACTGGCCTACTGTGGACTGGAGACAGGCAGCCGTGATATGGTCTGTCATGTGGTCAAGCAGGGAAAGGTGGGGGCTTTTGACTGTGGTCTTATGTTAACCCTGGAAAAATGTCAGCTCTGGCATCTATTTCTGTTTTTGTTTGGGGGAAAGAATGTTTTAAAATCCGTCTCTTCTCTTTTTCACTGTAGATTATTTATGTATTTTCTTCTGCCCTGAATCCTGATAACAAAGGCAAGTAAAAACCGGAATGATTGGTCCTGTACATTATCCAACAAAAATACATTTTCAACTGCTGCGAGATTGAGAATACTGTAGAGAGTGTTTTCAAATTGAAATGTACTGTGTATTATTAATTTGTAAATTTGTGTCTATAAGGATAACAGTTTCAGTTTGATGTAGTGTAGTAAAATTTGATTAAATTACTCATATTTACACTGTCTGATCAGAGATGGGGGAACACCTGGTGAAACATGGAGATGGAGTCAAAGATGTTGCTTTCAGTGTACAGGATTGTGACTCTCTGGTGCAGGTAAACATTCAGTGTGTGGCCTCTTCACATCTTCATTTTATTTTACATTTAGTTAGACTGAATTTAAGCTTATTATTAGCTTATACAATTGTTTGGAAAAAAAGAGTATAAAATTGTACACTCTTGTGTGACAATGCAGAAAGCCAGAGAAAGAGGCGCCATCATCATCAAGGAACCTCATGTCCTGGAGGACCAGTTTGGCAGGGTGAAACTGGCAGTACTGCAGACTGTAAGTGCTCTGTTTCCACTAACTTAATTAAAGACCATTTTGGAAGTTTCAATTAACACTTTATAAGAATTCCTTGGAAACAATCGTTATTATTCCCCATCTACTATCGATATTTCAGATATTACTAGTAGGGCTCAGTTATTTGACTGTAATCAGTTTCTCAATAAAAAATTGATTAAAATGTAAAAATTGTATTGGTCCACCTCAGACAGTCTTATCTTTAGCGTATTTAGTTTAATTAAAAAGAAATGGGTACATTTTACTGTGACAAAGTGCCTGAAGATACAAGGTTCTAGATAAAGGTGTTCCAACCACTCAGCATTGACCATCACCAGTAAATTAATCACCAGCCTAATAATTGTGAGACTAATATTTATTGTTTATTGTTAAGACAATTCATAATAAAAGTGTTTGTTCCCCTAGGGTTTTAAATCTCACTTGTATTTTATCCCCTCCACTATTCTGTTTTCTCTGTTTACATCAGTTATCTTGCATGATTTCTCCTGTTTTATGTTTCAGTATGGGGACACAACCCACACTCTAGTGGAGAGAGATGGCTATAACGGACTTTTTCTCCCAGGGTTCCACGCTCCTATGTTTCGCGATCCTCTTCTGGATAAGCTGTGAGTGAGAACGAAATAGAACATAAACCAACATTTGCATCTCTCATCAGTTACACTTATTTTACACATATCGTCATAAAGATCTTTCAAAGTGTGATTAAATCTTTTGCAGGCCAAGTGGCAAACTGGATTTCATCGATCATGTGGTGGGAAATCAGTCAGACAATGAGATGGTATCAGTTGTAGAATGGTGAGAAAGTTCAGTCATATTTTCTCATAGAAATAATAACTCAATGAACTCATGAATATTCTTTATAAGTCTTTGAAAACTAGATTTATTGCTGAGTATCTACTACTATGAATTATTTTCATTTCACTATTAATAGTAGCCTAGCACAAAGACTGAGGAGCTTCTGCATACCTTCTGCATACATCTTCTTCATACTCACTGCGTGGGAGTTTTTTGGTAAAAAGACTTAAAATGATGAAAGCAACAGCAAACCAGATTTCAACAAAACAATTAAACCCAGAAAAAATAATTAGGCTTTAAACAGTGATAGTACAGGCAGGCTTAAAGGGTTGGTCCTCCTATCCATTCCTGGCCAATCAGAGCATGGCTTGTACTCCACCCCAGGATGCATTTATTTTTCTGGCGAGGAGGAAGTGCTTTGAGGTAAGCAAGAGAGAAGTGTTGGTAAAGGGGGGCAAGAAGACCCTTTAAGTTAAAGAGAGAAAGAGAAAGAGGGAGGTGGCTTCTCTGCTGGAATGGGTGTTAATGAAGCCATGACTCAGCATCAGCCTAAACCTGGATGCAGTTAGGGGTGGAGCGTGGACAAACCCCAGTAAACTCACACATCCCACAAATAGCGAGTACGGAGGAGAAGGGGGCCGGTAGGGGGGCCTTCCAGCCACATGAACATTTTGCCAAAAAATAGTTCAACAATTAAACATTTTCAGCTTACCATCTTCCATGTCAAGAAACTCACCACTTATGAAGGATTAGTGGATGACTAACAGATTCTATGTTTGTAATGGAGTGGAAAATAAGTGTGTATGTGCTTGTGTGTGTGTGCGTCTGTGTGTTTGTGGGTAGGTATCGGAGGAACCTGCTGTTCCACAGGTTCTGGTCTGTGGACGATAAGCAGCTGCAGACTGAGTTCAGCGCTTTGCGCTCCATAGTTGTGGCCAACTATGAGGAAACAGTGAAAATGCCTATTAATGAACCAGCCATGGGTAAACGCAAGTCTCAGATCCAGGCGAGTACACACTGAAACATGAAGACAATAAGCACATACACACTTTCCTTTGAGGGTATAAACATCCATCCTTCCATTTACTGCCACTTGTCCCAAACGGGGTCGCGGGGGAGTGCTGGTGTCCAACCCAGCGCACACAGGGTGAGGACGGGGGACGCACCCTGGACAGGTCGCCAGCCCATCGCAGGGAGGGTATAAACATAAACACATTAATCTACTTTCATATTACTTAATAGTATATGCACACACATTACAGTGACACAACATACACAAGAATGCACACTCCCATCTTTATGTCATAATACATGCACAGCATAAACACTTATTTGTATGTGTGTGTGTGTGTGTGTGTATGTGTGTACACAGGAGTATGTGGAGTACTACGGTGGCGCAGGAGTCCAGCACATTGCCATGAACACCTCCAACATTATAGAGGCTGTGAGTAAATGCCAGAAGTCCACGTAACAAAAATCCATTCGAAAATAATCTTTTAAACAGGGAGGAATAAAAACAGAAAATATGAACCGGAATTGAAACAAATAGCAATAAGTCAATACTGGTGGTGGTCTAGTGGTAGGGTACTTGTCTATGGACCTATGGATCAAGAGGTCCCAGGTTCAAATCCCACCTCTGGCACTACCACCACTGGGTCCCTGAGCAAGACCCTGAACCCTTAGTTGCTCCAGTAAGACTGTCCCTGTAATTAGGACATGGAAGTCGCTCTGGATAAGAGCGTCAGCTAAATGCTGTAAATGTAAATACTTGTGGACCAGAGTGTACTGTTTAAATGATTGTGTCCCAGCTCATTATGCCTTCCTCTGCAGATTCGAAATCTGAAGGAGCGTGGCATGGAGTTTATGACTGTACCTGAATCCTATTACCAGCAGCTCCGGGAGAAACTGAAGCATTCAAAGGTCATAATTAATGAGGACCTCAGCATCCTGGAGGTGGGTTAAAGCTTTCTTCAGAACTGGAATTTCCCCCCCAAAATATAATGCTTTTTAGTTTTTATGTGGATAGTGTGTAGAATTGTAAGTCTCTTATTAATCTGGAAACCAAGTGAAGTTGCATTCTGTTTCCTCATTAATCGTGGTATCAAAGAAGATCTCTAAGCTAGTTGCGTTTTACTTTGGGCAAAAAATATTGCATCATTTTCTTGACTTTGAAGCTGCATGACATGAACCGTAATTATGTTTTGTCCAGGAGCTGAAAATTTTGGTGGATTATGACGATAATGGCTACCTCCTCCAAATCTTCACCAAACCTGTCCAGGACAGGCCCACTGTGTTCCTTGAGGTTATTCAGAGACACAACCACCAGGTAAGTTCTGACACATTATAGATATTAAGCTTGGAGACTTCACAGAGTGCTCCATCCACATTTAATGAAGAACTTGTTATTGACTACTATTATCAATTAAATACAGATGAAGTCACCAATGAAACAGAGTGTATCATGTGTCCCTTTTCTGTGAATGCAGGGCTTTGGTGCAGGAAATTTCAAGTCCTTGTTTGAGGCGATTGAGGCGGATCAGCAGTCCAGAGGAAACCTCACAGTTCTCACTCCTAATGGCGCTAATGTGGAGATCTGACTCACACTTTACTTTGTAATCTGCTATATATTTTTCAATTTTTTCCTTGTGATAATAAAAGCTATTAAGCTTTTTTTTCAGGAATTTTACACAATTCTACCTTTAACACAATTTTACCTTTTAGTACATTTTATTCAGAGGCATTCACTTGAAAGTATGATTACATTTTTTTTTTTTTTTTTATCTTGTAAGCGATTAAACTCTGTTAAGACTGTTTGGAAATGACTGAAAATAAATGGAATGTTTTTCCATTTTATTTTATTCATTAACGAACAACTTGAACCCTCAAACGGGACCTGCTCCACGTTTACAAAATAAAAGTCCTGGTCCGCTGTTTTGGTCAAGTTTTGCAGCATGCCTCGAATGAAAACTATATATATTTCATCTTTATTGACAGCTGATTTGGAAGCGAAGTCAGCTTGTATAACGATAGGGGTGTGAATCTATTAGAGGAAGGTGTGACCGTTAAAAGGGTGACTTTTATTTTTGTGTACGGCGGTAGGGGCCTGGGGTTATTACGGGGAATTAGCTCAAATGGTAGAGCGCTCGCTTAGCATGCGAGAGGTAGCGGGATCGATGCCCGCATTCTCCAAAGCATTTTTTACACTTTATATCAATCCTGAAAGTCAGTCAGTAAGTCATTTCCTGCCACTTGTCCCAAGTGGGGTCGCCGGAGAGTGCTGGAGTCCATCCCAGCTCACACAGGGCGAAGGACAGGGGACACACCCTGCACAGGTCGCCAATCCTGAAAGTGTTTTTATTATTTTTACAAACACACATCAGCATACAGTGAACTGCATAACTTTATCACTTTACGCAAATGTAAGACGAATATACTGGATAAACGGGCTGGGATCCGAATAATTCTCCACACTTCACCACCATAGGGACGCTTTTCTTTCATTAAAAATACTTCATTTATCCTGCATGTTGAACTATATTAAACCCAAACACTTTCTCTTCCATTACTGACGAAAGAGCTTCCAAGAGCTCCAACGATTATTGATTTGTGTGAAACGCTGCCCCTGCTGGTCATTTCCTACAGTTACACGTATCAACGCTGTAGGACCCCTTTACTGTCGCTCATAACGCGTTTATAATGCTGTTCTTCTCAACTAATGCACAAATCTAATGTGTCTTTATATACATTTTATTTTATTAATCTATCACTCAGTACTGATCATTCTGACTTTTTTGCTGGACTTGTAACAGGTCGGTGTTATTTCTTAGAGGTGACAGCAGGGGGCGCTGTCTCAACACGAAAATCCAGCTCTGAATCCCTCTAAAAATAAAATACCTTTCATCGTTGCAGTGCTAATTTAAAGACGTGCAGATGGGAACAAACCTGCAGGTAAAATAACTACAGCTTTAATGCCCCCAGATAAACTATTAATATTTTTATTTTTATTAATATAAAAGTGAGGCAACCATTACTCTAAAAGAAAAAATGCACAAATTACTAATTAGAGATCCAAATACACTATAATTAATTCGAAATAAATATGTTTACTTTTTTCTTCTCTTCTTGCGCTACCGGAAATAACTAACTCAGGACATTAACCTCATCAACCCAGTATTTTGTACTCTAATGTCCAAGATGAACTTTTTTTTAAACTCTGAATTGTTCAATATATTTATTTTCAGAGCATCGTCTCTGAAGTGCATATATGTAGGACTTTTCTCTGGTGATGATTTTAGTTTGTAATATATTGTAGATTTAATAATGGTACGCTTTTATTTAGTTTAATTGACTGATTAAAGGTTTCCGTGAAAACCAACACTAACCGTATCTACTGACCAAAACTAGTCTCGTTATTTTCATCACTTTTGATTAACATTTTCGGATATATCTGAACAAAAAAAATACATACTTGGTTTTTTTCGCTAGTAAACGAGATGGCGTTTTCAAAATAAAAGTCCGCGGCCGCTGTTGTTCCGCAAAAAGCGTCTCATAAAACGACGCAAACAATATACTAAATATATCTCAAGGGTTAATTTTGACATAAAAACTGTTCCCTGCCATGGCAACCATATATTATGTATGATATATAATATATATTCTGCTACCAGGAAGTATCGGGGAATTAGCTCAAATGGTAGAGCGCTCGCTTAGCATGCGAGAGGTAGCGGGATCGATGCCCGCATTCTCCAAAGAACCTTTTAACTTTATTATATAAATGAATATATGTTCAGTGCATAGAGTTTCCAGGCGTGGGGATTTTGGAAATGCAGAATAGAAGGAAATGTAATTCCTCAAAAGGGGGGGGGGTGATCTGTTAAAAAAAACACTTGAATGAATATAGTAAAGTGAAAGTGACTGTTCTTGTCTTTGTGAAACAGAGCACACAGTGAGACAACAGAATTCAACCTCTGCTTTTCACCCACACCGTGCAGCAGGGGGCGGGTATTAAAAGCAACTAGGGAGCAATCATGGGGACGGTACCTTGCTCAAGGCTCGCTCAGGGAAACATACTGGTCTGGGATTAAAACCCATGACTTTCTGATACTGGGGCCTAGTCACTGACTACTAGGCCACCACCGCCCCATGGCCCTCTTGGCCATGATTATATTGCTGACCAAACTTCAGCATTTTGCCCCGTAAAGCTATTGGACCATTCTGAAAGACATCGATGCTCTGAGGAGCCTGGTGATTCGGTGATTCTTGGAGCTTGAAGATTCTTTTTGAAACTTTTGTGACTTCCTCCCTGTCGTGCAATTAAAAGATCCAAAGCTTTGAATCCAATCAGCACAGTGAATTCTCTGAAGAACGAATGGCAGAATGGCCCACAGAAGCTCCAGTATTTAATGGTGGTGTTTTCAGTTATGGGGCAGTGGTGGTCTAGTGTTTATGGACGAGGCCCCAGGAGCGGAAGGTCGTGGGTTCAAAATCCCAGACCAGTAGGTTGCCCTGAACAAGGCATCGTCCCCATAACTGCTCCCTGGGCACTTTAAATGCTGCACGGTGTGCGTGTGTGTGTAAAAACGTTATTTCGTTTCACTATGTACTGTGTATATGGTTGAAATGACAATAAAAACCTTGACTTGATGTCCAGAGGTCGAACTAATTGCACCCTAGTTAGTGTGGTAACATGCAGTTTGGGACGCAGTCACGGTACCATCAAGTTTGCCAATGATCAATCATTTTAAAAAAGCTAATTATAAAAGCTTCATAGTTAAAGAGATTAAAATCCCTTTAGGTAGAGCAGGACTCATGTGGGGCTGTATCTGGGGCAGGGAGCTCACTAATGCTCCATAATGCAACACCAGAAGAACATTTTCTTCCAAGAAAATATAATTTATTCATCCTGCATGTTGAACTACATCATATGTGCTGAATCACGCATGCATTAAAACCCAAACATGTATCAATGTCCAAAAATAAATAAATAAAACAAAGCAAGTGGACAAGTGCTGCCCTCTGCTGGTTATATTCCAGAGGTGCATATATTAAAAAAATATTTGCTGTAAGTCCTAAAGAAGCACAGCGGTTCCTACACAGGGCGCCTAAACTGTAACCCATAATACTTGTGCTTTCAGGGATCTGACGTTGAGATATTACGATTCTGTAGGGTTCTGTTCGTAGCTACTTACATTTATATTTAAACAAGACCTAAAACTTGATATTGCCACGATTTTCTGGTGAAGGGTTTGGTCCTAATTGAGGGTTCCTCTGCAGTTCTCCGCTCCACACAGACAGGGGATCTTCTCGTCCTCGATGGGGAATTTATAGTCATACGTGATCTCTTCGTTGATGCCAATCGGCTGGCGAGAATAGATGACTATTTTCTTTATACCTTCGACTGCGATGACTTTAGCGTAGCAGTTTGGCTGCAAGAAGGTGCAAAAACAACAAATAAAATCTACAGTCTTCGCTTAGCCTTTGGACTTTACAAGATCTTGCCCAGAGAAGAGCTTTCATCAACGAAAGATTAAGATTAAAATTCCCAGCTGCCACTTACATTACAGCTGTGGTTGATGAACCTGGCCAAATTGCCACACTTGGTAGCATCGATGATGGTGTCTTGGTCGACTCTAAACAGGTAGCTGCTGCCAATGCCCTCCTGCTCATATCGTCTCTCCCGCATGTCCGCTATCACCTGGAGATGGTATTCAGACAGAAATGTTAAAAACGATGAATTGAACTGCAGGCTTAATATTCACCTATTAATTGAGAGCCACATTATAATGGACTACCAGGAAGTTACCTGTAAATGATGAAGTTGGGTGTGAATATTTGTGAACGTCTGTCTCACATACAGGCCCTTATAGTTTAAGGGGAATCTAGTTTTAGCTTGGGTGGCACAGGTGATGCAGTGGGTAGCGCTGTTGCCTCACAGCTGGGTTCGAGTCCCAGGTGGGACGGTCCAGCTCCCTTCTGCGTCCTCATGTCTGCATGTGTTTTCTCCAGGAGGTCCAGCTTCCTCACACCGTCCCAAAACACGTCAGGTGGATTGGAGATGCTAAAGTGTGTGTGTGTGTGCTAGTGTTTGTTTCTGCCCTGCAATGGACTGGCAACTTGTGCAGGGTGTGTTGCCACCTTTTCAGCCATGTGCCCTTCACCACAACTTATCTGTTACCTGGTTTCTCTGATCTGACATCAAGACTAAATACGAACAAAGGCTGGACACTCAAGAAAATTGAAGGTTTAAATCAGGTTTAAATCAGGGTTCCTGAGCAAAACCCTTAACTCCAAGCTGCTCCAGGGGGACTGTCCCTGTAATCAGGAATCGGAGGTCACTCTGGATGAGAGCATCAGCTAAATATAAAAATGTAAACGTAAACTGTCTGCAGTTTAGTGGAGCTGTGCTGAGTCGCCCCACATTAACATGGCTGCCATTTATCCGCTGATTTTAATGGGACTGCTGACTGGTTGGCTTGATTATTATTCACCTGTAGCTGCACAGAAGTTTTATGTTGGATCTTTCTTTCGTTTCTGCGATTTAAGCAGCAAGATCCTACCGGATATGGCAGTAAATCCTTCCAGTGTGGGCTCAGATTGTAAAACAGTAAAGTGTTTCACAGCTTTGTTCTACTCCAAATTCTCATGCAGTGTAAAATAAAAGGCACCAAAGATGAGAAAATGCTTCCTGCTTACACAAAACTGCTGCAAAGCTTAGGGACAGTCGAAAAGTTCAATGCCGCTCAGTGGATTTTGCAATTTTGGGACAATTTTGGGGAGATGTGTCAGGATGAAAAAGGGGGTGTTACCTAAAAACACTCCCCTGAAGAAAATAATTTATAAAGCTGAGTTTCTCACCTGCCGAATGCTCTGACCCACATATTCAATCACCATCTCATCCGCAGCTATTGGCTCCTCTGCGAACAGGCCCCAGTCATGGATACGACTTCGGGTGAAACGCAGCCTCTTCTTCCGAAACTGGAAACACAGACAACAATCACTCGCTTTGCACAAAACCACAGTGACACTCTGTGGCTCAACAATTTGGACTTATTTTCAATTATGTTAAAAATAATTTGAGGCAAATATTTAATGATTCTAATTTGTGACTAATGCTCCACAACTCTTCAGCTGAGTAAACAGAAGCTGTGTGCCAGCCAATGAACAGAGCTGTTGAATCAACCAACCAAGAGCGTCGAAAACAGCTATAAAATATCAGTAATGCATCACTTTGAGAAAAAAAAAGCTCATAGTTCTACTTTTTAGTCATTAATACTACTATACTACTATTAATACTACTATGCATGTTATTTGAAAGTGACTCTTCTTGTCATTGTGAAACGCAGCATAGCACAACGAAATTCGACCACTGCGCTTCACTCATACAGACAGCTATTTAAAGTGCAAGGGGAGCAGTGATGGGGACAGTACCTTGCTCAAGAGTACCTTCTAATCTGAGGGCCAACTCCATCACCAATAGGCCACTGCTGCCCTAGTTACCATTTAATTAACAAAATCTTTAACAGTCATTAATGTGAGAAGTAATTCAGACTTTAGAAAGTGAGAATAAACTGCTGGACTGTGGAAAGCTGACAAATGCTTAAGACTGAAATATTTCTGTGCAACAACACTAGTCAGTCAGTCATTTTCTGGGCCGCTTGTCCTAATTAGGGTCGCAGGGGGTGCTGGAGTCCATCCCAGCTCACACAGGGCGAAGGACGGGGACACACCCTGGACAGCTCGCCAGCCTATCGCAGCTGTGCAACACTAATGATACTGATTTACATTTGCTGTGCGTTATGTTTGGCAGCAGCACCTTCAGCTGGTTGAACTTGAGCAGGTCACTGTCGCAGCTGAAAGACGACAGTAGGCGGCGCTGTTCAGCTCGGAACTCTGACCCAGATCGGGAGGATGATGATGATGACAGCTGAGCTTGCGTGTTCTTGATCTGAATAAAACATGAAGTGCAAATAAATGTAACAAACGTAAGGCAGACTGGCACTTTTACTCACAACACCTTCAGCTTTCTCTGCATCTCCACTGACTGCTCTCCTTTCTCTACTTTCAATTCTGAATTAAAAACCAGTCTATCAGCGTTGTCGTCCTCTTTTGCTGCTTAGTCAGTTTCTTTTGTTTTCCTTTCCTTTAAAAGTGACTTTAAACTTTGAAATGCACCATAATAATGTATGATTAGTAGTATTATTAGTATTATTTGTGGTTATTGTTACAGCATTTTTTTGTCAAAGCAAAGTGTCCAGATTTGAACATCATCTTATTTACTATTCACTTTCCGAACAAAACCTTGTATCTCCAAAAAGTGACGCTGTGGTGGATTTGACCGAGATCTGTATACCCTTCGATTAATGAGGCACACCTGGTGACATGACGAGGCGTCAGGTGCGCCCAGTCAGGACAGAGTGCTGCGAAATATGACAAGTAAAAAGGGTCGGAAAAAAACTAATGCAACAAGAACCAATTCAATCATTTTGGAAATTTTCAGTTTGTTGGTTCATGAAATTTTGAAATAGTGTAGGGCCAGATGCAGCACATATGTAAAAAGGAAAATATGAATAAATTAATTAGGGATAAAAAAAAAAAAAAACAGAGCCTCAGACATGCAGCTTCACACAGCCAGAGATTCAGTAACTAAAAGCACTTACGTTGCTATAGGACGAAGTATCCACAGCCCTCTCTCACCTGAGTGTCCTGCGGAGGTTCCTCTGTGGCGCTGTCTGTGTGACGGCGGTATCGCAGCTTGTCCCTCCTGCTGATTTTGTAATAGCCCTCGGATCGAGCACTGCCGGTCATGTGATTGCGAAAACCATGGATCCATGTTCTTGGTCTTTCGTCAGGAACGCTGCTGGGTGCGGAAAGGTCAAGGAAGACAACATTTTTACAGACACCAGGCCATTTTCCCACTTTTGCTCCAGTATCTCTCTCTCTCTCTGTCACTCTCCTTATTCATCTTTTCCAGGTTACTTCTCGCTTTTTGAGACTTTTATTTTCTTATTTTTTTCCTTTTAATTGGTTAAATGAAGAGAGCGCAAAATGAGGGAACCTGGGAACTCAAGGGATGTGAAAAGGCATTTCTAGTGATGCATGCAGACAATTCACCATAAATCTTTCAAACTTCTTCAGATAAGGATATGAGGGTGAGGAACCCAGTGTGTGTTGTTCAGCCAGTCACAGTTGCTGTCCTGATGCAACAGTCTCTCATAAGTGGCCCTCAAGTGGCCGATCTCCTCAGCGTTCACCCCTTTGGTCCAGACGGCATGAAGAAGCAGCTTCTCTCTCCGCTCAGACCGCGGGACAAAACGCTGCCAACAGGGAGGCCTATGTGACCACAATCTCCTCTTTTCCCACCTTTCTAGTAGCTCAGGAGGCCCATGGCCCTCCATTCCCCTTGGCTGGAGCCTGTTCTCCACTCTGTTCTCCAACCCCTGCAGTTATTATATGTTAGAATTATTTTGATAAATCACACCATAGTATGTGGTGTATATTCTAGCTTTAAATCACTGAAAAATAACAGCTATCATAAAAAAAACACATTTCGATCACTTATAGAGAGCAAATATTGCAGATTTTCTTTTTCCATACATCGATATTGTGTAGTGAAAATACATCAAAACACCATGCTGGCATAGTTTTGCCATTCTGATTATCCTCACCTGCAGAGGTTTCTTGCTGTGGGCCTCTATTTGTCCCCCTTTATGTTCCAAATCAAAACCAGGATCTACATCACGGGACGACTTGGCTATCAAGTCTCTAGCTAGGGTGACAGGAGAGTCCTCCGCGTTTCGATTCAACCTATTTCTCTGCCAGAGAATCTTTTTCCTTTTGTGCTGCAAACGTTCTCTTCTCTTCTTGATACGTGCTGCATCCAAACTTTTGGTCCAGTTTGTTTTAAAATTCTGCCGTTGTGCAAACTCATGATCTGTAACAAAATTCTGAGACTTAGATAAGGGGCTAGGTGACTGTGTGCCTGAGGAACCAGAAGAGCATGAGGAATACCTGGAGCTCCTGGCTCCAGGTCCACACTGCTCTCTGGGGTGAAAACTTTTGTCACTGTGGTCTGAAAGGGGTGAAGATGGGTCTATGTCCCTTCCTGGAGTCCTAGGGACCCCACAGCCTGCATGGGGCGATGGGGTCTCATAGGATGGAGAGAATGGACCGTGCATTAGCACTCTGAGGAGTGCATCCTGTGAGTTTCTCGCTGGAGTTTCTCTCCCTGAGATATGTTCTTGCCTCGCATTCCTTCCAGGTGTTTTGGGTGTTTCCTCATATGTAGAGTATGAGGGGGGTAAAGGAGGAGGTGAAAAGTAAATTGGAGGGGAAGGGAAGCGATGGAGGCCTGTGGGAGATGGTGGAGGGGGTAGAGGAGTTGGAGGAGAAGGGTAAAGGGCAGGAGTTTCAGTCTCCATCTCAATTCCTCCATCTGGAGTATGGGGTAGTTCCTCCTCAGAGGCAGCCAGTGGCGACAGTCTGTGCCTCAGCTCCAGGTCAGGGTCACTCCCGGACATGGATCCAGTAGGCGTTGGGGGTCGGAGGTTGCCAGAATCATCCAGTGTGTCCATATTGTCTTCCTGATCCTCCAAATCAGCCTCAGACTGAGTCTCTAACCCTTCGCCTGTTAAGAAACAGAAAATTTAGATGCAACTGACCAGCAAATTTAATACAAAATGCTTTAGACAAAAACATTCTAGCGTGGTTTAGATTTCACACTTCCATGCTGACAAATCACAGTAAAGGTTTTCAGCTTAGTTTCAGCTTAGTAAAACCTCATTTCTGCAGCTGGATCCTTCATCTGCTCCAAGCAAGATTGCAGAATGACATGAATATTTCTCTGTACAAAGATGTAGGCCTGGTGCCATCTTTGATGCTCATTTGAATTCTAAACAAGCAACATCTCTAACATCATTAGACAAATATCGAGATGATGGGAGCTTATGGATTTTGTTCAGTCTTCTTCAGGCTACATCTTCACACACCTCAGTAAATAAAAGTAGTTTTCACTCGTAGAGATTTTTCAGTGTTTTTAGCTATGCAGCCCAATAAATAAAAAAAAAAAGACAATTTAATAACTTTAAGAAAGATTTAGCGAAGCAGCTGGCTTGATTACTTACTTTCATCACTTTTTGGTGATTTAAGATTAGTAGTTCCGGTGCAAAATTAAAAAAAGCAAAAAGACTATTGAGACTATTTTTATCTCTATAATAACAGCGTGTAGGGTACCTGAGGAGAAGGCTTTATAAGATGGAGAAGGTGGGCACCGCAGCTCCAGATCCTGGGCTGAAGACAGCACAGCTGGATCAGGCAGCTGCAGATCGTATGATAAGTGCTGTTTGACCGGATCTTGGCACCCGGAGCCGTGCAGAAACACTCTGACCCTCAGCTCTTCCTCTGGATCAGCACCTGGAAGAAAAAAAACACAAACCTCATTAGAAAACATTGAGGGGTTTCTGACGGTTCAGGCTTGGCTTCAAAAGATATTTACGTTCCGTGGACTTAAAAACAACATAAAATACATGATAAAATACATCCAATCTAGGTTGACTGCCCATCTATCTATCTATCTATCTATCTAGCTAGCTATCTATCTAGCTATCTATCTAGCTATCTAGCTAGCTATCTATTATTGAATAATGGACATCAAGATCCTCACACAACAGTGCACAGTCCAGATCTTCATCACCAGAAAGCGGGGCAGACGGAGTCAAGGGCGGGTCGAGCTCATCGTCCCAGGAGTATAAAGATGAATGAGATGGAGTGTGAGCAGCTTCATATTCAGCATCCTCTTCATCCGATGATATCCAAATCTCCTCCACCGCTGCAGGGCTCTCAGAAAATGAACCTTCATCCTCCTCTTCTTCTTCAGAAGATGCACAGTCTGATTCTGAGGAATAGGAGCTTTCTTCAAAGGAGTCAAAGTCAGATCTTGAGGAGTTAGTGGAGTCATAATCCAGGCCTGAGGGGGACGAAGTCTCCGGGTGTGTGTTTGATGATGGTCTAGTTGCCTCTGAGGAATAATAACAACAGTTTTACATTGTAAGTCACTACATTACAATACGAATATCCGAATAGCTTGCAACAAAATTGGTATATATTTATCTTTTGCATCATGAAACCTTAAATTTCACCAAAATTCACATATAAAATATATGTAAAATATAGGATAAATAGATTGTTGTCACTAGACAACAAATAAGATGAAGGAACATTATAATAATCAGGAAGAATCAATACTAACAATCAAGTCAGTAAAGTTTATTGGTTTATTTTTTACAAACAATTTTTAAAACGAATCAAATTTTTAATGTAAATGAAACCTTTGTCTGGATGATCTTCATCTTCTCGCACATCTGAAAGCTTGTCTGCTTTTCTGTTGCCTCCATCCTGTCCACCATCATCATCATCATCATCATCATCATCATTATCATCCTAGCAAGAAAACAAACAACACTCCCAGTTCAGCTTTCAGAGGAGAAAAACAAGGCATGGACTGGAACAGTTTGACAGCAATACATGTGGAGTGCAAGATCTTCTGGCAGGATGCCTATGTAATAGTGGCCCTTTTGCAACCCACCTCATGAAAAAATCTCCATTGCATGTGCTCTGTGGCGTTTGAACATTTGGTCAATGGCCTTATGTATTAATTCTGGAGAAAGATTTGTTCCTGAATTTAAACTTAGGACAAGTTTGAAAATGTCCTCAGATTACATTACCGGCATTTTTAGATCCAGAGCATCTAATGATGGCATCTCTTGGCTGCAGTTGTCCACAGGATCAGAAGATCATGGGTTCAAATTCCAGCCCAGTAGGTTGCCCTGAGGTACCCTTGAGCAAGCTACCGTCCCCGTCACGGCTCCCTGGGTGCTTTTCAATAGCTGCCCCCTGCTGCACATGTTTGTGTTTGGGTCAAATGCAGAGGTGTAATTTTGTTGTGGATCACTGTGTGAACGGTTGAATGGTCACTTTCACTTTCACTTTAGGGCCTTGTTCAAAGGTTCAGATAGTGCTGGTGCTGGAGTCAGGCTGGAACCCAAAACCTCTAGGCTACCATCATCAAGTATATATTTTACTGAACTTCCACTGGTAGAACTAATTCAGCTCCGATACTGCTAAAGATTTAAGTCAGAATCGGAATAAGAATACGTTTATAGCAAAGTTTTGAGCCCCTACGAGGTGTTTTCTTTCATTTGATGGTGCTCTATTTATCCACAACCGGATCCAAACCAGTGATGTACCTGATCAGAAACAGGCAGCTCTGTTTCCTTGTGCTCAACTTTTCCAGATACTGAATCTTCCATCTTTCCAAAATCCTCCTCTTCTCCCTCCTCCTCTTCATCGCTATCAAGTTCCAGAGGCCTGGCGTGTCTTCGCTTTGCTGTTGAGATCTCAGCTCTTTTCTGGGCCTCATCCACTGCATCCTCCAAAGGTGAGTCCTTCTCTGATTCTAAACATGACACTGGCACAGAAACAAGAGTCACACCTGTCACACGATTAACAGCATGTGTTTTTACAATTCAAACTCATCAGCAGAGCTAGATGAAGTACATCTAGCAGCCCTTTCTGTCTAGTAAATGGTGAGACATTTATTCTGTGTCTGAGATGCAAATCAGTGAAAGCTGGTGCTTGAGGCTGAAAGAACTAATCCAGAACTAACCTCCGTTCTCAGGGAGTCCAGGTAAGGAGGGGCAGGCTCTTTTAGCAGATTCAGGCTCCTCAGGACAGGGATTCTTCCTTTTTACCTGAATACACACCCAAATCAATAACCTTATTTTTCATCTAAAGCCCAGATTTCTTTAGAAATATTAGAAATCCTTAATTGAATTTTATTCAGTCCAGTGTACATGACATCATGAAGAAAGAAATGATAATCTGGTTGCCTCTGAATAAATAAGGTCTCATCAAGATTACAGAAGATTGTAGAGGAAGGCTCTTTAACCTGTATTGTTGGCAAAAGGAAGGTACATATACTACTAAATGCAGGAGTGTCAATGACTGTGATACACACAGTATAGTAGAGGGCTTTTAAAAGCAAGTTAAACACTAAATCCAACTAAAAGGTAAAAGGTATGAACAGCAATTTTGGTACCTTAAAGGAAGGCAGTCTAATAGCAGACTGGAGCCCAGATCTCATTACTGTGCCCAGTGCTGTGCCCTCCAGCCCTGTGCCCTCCAAAGGCTGCCATGGCTCCAGAACTCTGGGCTTTATAGCTTCTTTTCCCTCTCCAGGATTCAGAGGTACCAGAGATATCTAGAAGTATTCAGAAACAAATGTGTTCTTAATGTTTAGCTCTTACATAAGAGGAATTTATTATTTATTTCCAAAGTATCTCAGGATTTGGGGATGGGTGGTGGGTGGATTGACTATATTGACTTATGTATCTTCACACAAACTTTGTGAACTCTGTCAAAAAAGAAGTGACTTAAACTTGGACCTATAAAGCATGCACTGTAAAAATAGATTTGAAGTGATTCCCATTGAATTCATAGATTGACTATAGGCACAAATAATTTTAGCTGCATGAACCAGCTTTGTGAGTCTTATTTATTTATGACATATGTCAGTGTGTGGTGTGTAACCTTGGCTGTACGCTCTCTCTCATCCCACCATCGGTCAAAGGCGGCAAAAGCCACAATCTCCACCATTCTGCGATGAATGTCTCTTTTCACGATGGCTCTGAGCTCAGCTGCTACGGCAGCCAGGACACCGTCCACTGTGGCCTTGTGGGGGGATTTGTTTACTGGGACATAGCCTGGCGGAGGCACTGAAGGATCAAATACAGGCAGGATTGGAAGTGGCCAAGGAGGTCTGTATCCCGGGACAGAGGATGAACCCCCGCTAGAAGGGTAAGATGGATGCTGCGCTCCATCTTGTGGAACCGTAACCCCTGGAAAAGCTGTAGGAGGAGGTGGAATGGGAAAAGGAGGAGAATACATGGGACGGGTTTTACCCTGTGTTATTCTGGTGGGTATGGGAAGAGGTGCTGGGGGACTCTTCCACCTAGGGCGATTACTAACCCGCCCCGTGGAAATCTTTACTGGGGGATAGAAAGGAGGAGGGGGTATGGAAAGGTTAGGAGGAGGCATGGCAACCCGTGCTGGTATAGGAGGCAGTAAAGGAGGGGGTCCAGGCAGGGAAGGTGGAGGCAGGATTGGAGGTGGAAGAGCAGGGAACCCTGGTGGTGGAAGGAGAACAGGAGGAGGAGGTATTCGGAAGATGGGAGGACTGGGTGAGAAACCTTCTCTGCTCTTTACCGACCCGAATTTCTGCTCTGAAGCATCGGTTTGTCTTTGGAACATCTTCATCTACAAGAGACGGAAATATGATTAAAGCTTAATGAAAATGAGGCCCACAAAAATCTAGGCTGTACTTTAAAATATACTTCATTTTTAAAAATTCAAGTCATTCAAAATTTATCTTCAGTGCTGTGCAAGTCTTGAGCCGCACCCGATTTCTTTATATTTTGCCAGGGAACCACTTTGTTGGTGCAGAAAGCATATTGAATAGATTGAAGTAAAGAAGTAAGAAAATGTTTTAACACATGCTACAAAGTGCCTTCTAGATAACGGGGTTCCAACTGAGCACCTGATCATCTGAAATCACCTGTTTCTTCACTGCTTCATGTCTTAAGTTAGACTCTTTGTTCTGCTTGAAGGTTCAGACGTAGATCACTGTGTGGATTAACCAACACAGAACTATCAAACTGCTCAGGTACAGAGACTGGACTGAAAATGAGAGACAACAACACTGTCCTTCAGGAAGATCTGGAGAACTGCTCAGGTACAGAGACTGGACTGGAAATGAGAGACAACAACACTGTCCTTCAGGAAGATCTGGAGAACTGCTCAGGTGCAGAGACTGTACTGAAAATGAGAGACAACACTGTCCTTCAGGAAGATCTGGAGAACTGCTCAGGTACAGAGACTGGGCTGAAAATGAGAGACAACAACACTGTCCTTCAGGAAGATCTGGAGAACTGCTCAGATACAGAGACTGGGCTGAAAATGAGAGACAACAACACTGTCCTTCAGGAAGATCTGGAGAACCATTCCTCAACAATTCTTTGAAAATTCAAGAAAGTGTGGAACTTTGTAAGCAAAATATGAAGAAATGGGGGACTGAAGATTTTGCACAATCTGCACACCACTACAGGCTAACTTGGGAGCACAGATTTAGCACACTGAATTGTCGAGTTCTTATGTTGTTAAATAAATGACAGTAAGCTGCAGAAACGCATTGGCCTAGTTTTTAGAGGCTAGTCCCCAGGATCAGAAGTAGGAGCCAGTAGGTCCTGAGGTACCTTTGAGCAAGGTATCGTCCTCATCACTGTTCCTTTGCATGTGTGTGTGGGTGAAATGCAGAGGAAGCATTTCGTTGTTTCACAATGACAATCAGTCACTTTCACTTTAAATGCCACAAACAAACAAACAAACAATAAATAAATAAATAGAAATGGCATAAGTGCACTGGAATTGAAAAAATTCAATAAAAAAAAACCAAGTTGACCTCTGGGATATAGTCAGTACATTAAATGTAGCCCTGTAGATGTAGATACATCTTCAAAGTAGATGTAGCCCTTTGAAAAACTGAAGTGAATTTGAAGACTTTTACCATAGCGGTTGGTTGAGAAGGGGGTGATCTATTGGCTGAACATTGGGTTGAAATCACAGGTATCTTGCATGGGTGTTCACTGCTGGCTGGAGACACTTCTCCTTCTTCTACGTCTGGAAGAGGAGTACGGCTCACACGGTCAGTCCCAGAAGCCCCTTCATGTTTTTGGACAGAGTGACTGTTTTGGGAGTGACTGGGGGTAGGTGAGACATCAGGAGACTGTGGTGAGTGAGGACTAAATTTTGAGAAAGAGTTGGGAGAGGCTACAGTATGGTCTTCTGAGTCTGAGTCATCCTTGTTTGTTAGAAGACCTGAACTTAGAAAGAGCATCTGGATACGGGTGTCCAGGCTGGTTGGGGCTGGGTCTGGAGCTTGGTCTGGAGCAGGTGATCCAGTTGAGGGGCTTTTCTCTGGCCTAAGGGAAGTGCACTGTTCTGGGCTTTGAGTTCCAGCATTGTGGCCCTGCTGTAGATCAGGAACATGAGGAGGAGAGGTACATGGAACGATGTTTGTAGGAG
This sequence comes from Hepsetus odoe, assembly GCA_017165825.1. Taxonomy (NCBI): domain Eukaryota; kingdom Metazoa; phylum Chordata; class Actinopteri; order Characiformes; family Hepsetidae; genus Hepsetus; species Hepsetus odoe. The sequence continues at coordinate 2,382,486 of CM029373.1, read as the reverse complement.
TTTTGATGGGATTTTCCAAAGCTTTCCCTGTCGGCAATGCTATCTCTTCTTGCACGTGATGAGGTTCAGCTCTCCTGACACATACTGGTGGGTGCAACCTGCCCTCACACCCGGGATTATTAGGTACTTCCCTGGCTGTGCTAATGAACGCTAATGTGTTCTGTCCTGGTTGGCCTTTGGGTTTGTCTGTGCTGCTTGCGCACAGACCAAGAGGCCTTTCTGTCTGTGTATGAGCTTGTAAAGGCACTAAACTACTTGCAGGCCCAGAGCGATATTTTGGTCTGTTGAATACAGGTCTGTGCACATATCGATGTTCTGGCCTGCGGTTATACGCATTCTGGTATTTAGGCCCCCATACTTGGCTCCTTTGAGCAGCCCGAGAGGTCCGGTCCACTGGATGAGACTGGCAACTTTGGCTTTTAGAAGACCTGGAGTTTTGTATGACGCTTATTAACGCACCCTGATTTACGTTTGGGGTAAGTTGGACCAGATGAGGGTTGCGGTGGGTGGGTAGAGAATCAGAAGAAATAAGTGGAGTCCTGTTTGAACCGGAGGCAGAGTGTGTCTGTGTATCTCTCAACTGGGGCAGATTTGAAAGTCCCTCGCACTGGGGTGGGGTGCCTGGGTTACTATGGGACAGGGGTGACATCTTGGGAGTGTCCTGATACAAAGGGGTTTGCCAGACGCTACTGGGCGTGTCCTGATGCATGCTGGAGTAAGCGGTGTCCATGGAGAGAGGAGTGGAGCCATCAAATGGGGTGGAGCCAAGGAGCACTGAAGATAAGGACAGCGATGAAGACAGTGACCCATGTGTCAGTCGCTTGCCTGGCTCATATTCCTGTAGAGAAGAAAAAAAAAAACGACAAATGACTGATGTGAAAGAACACATGCTCATCCATGCTTATTACCCTCCAATTCTCCAGACGAAAACCCAAACCCGACATCCATCCATCCATTCATTATTTAAGCTGCTTATTCTAATCAGAGTCAGAGGTAAGGCCTGTCCCGGTGTAGATTCACCGATACGTTTGGACAGTAAGATGGATATTATGGTGTGTGGACTTTGTAACCCTCCATTTCTTATCACGTGCAGTGTAAGGAAATTAGTAATAGTTTCTCTATAATAATGGATTTCACACCAAACCACCAGTTCAAGTTTCTCTATTAACTCTAATGTGCTCAATCCTAATGTCTGAATTTTTTATGTACTAAATCTACAACAATCATAATATAATCATAAAAAATCCTAATCATAAACTAAAAAATGAAGGGTCTAGACGGGTCCTAGTGTTTAGGCACTGGGCTTTGAATCCCAGGGCAGTAGGTTGCACTGAGGTAACCTTGAGCAAGGTACCGTCCCCATCACTGCTCCCCGGGCGCTTTAAATAGTTGCCCCCCACTGCATGTGCATGTATGGGTTAAATGCTCTAAATCACCGTGTCGTGTTTCAAAATGACAATCAGTCACTTTCACTTTCACAAGGTCCAAGAGGTGATTGGTTTCCCAAGTTGTAATAGAGCGGATTTGACCTTTTTATATCCACACACGTTAAAGCAGAACAGTAAAACAGAAAGCCTGGCATCAGGATGGGAGTGAACACACCTTTAATAAAATGAAGTGCAGAGGAATGTGGTGGAAGTATCTTCCCAAACGAATGGAACTGAATGTCAGTTTTTGAGATTGCTAAATCATAAAACGAGTTATTGCGTGTATGATTTCACTTACGCTGTGTGAATCCGAGCTGAATGATGGGGACTGGGGTCCCCAGGTTTCATCCCCTAAAGGGAGAGTGAACGGGGTGTAGAGCCCACTGACAAGCAGCTGGAAGTAACGCATTCTTTTCTCCCCTGAAAAAAAGAGAAGCAGCAGGACACTTAGGATGATCTTCACTGCTGATCGGCATTCGAGAGGATTAGAAATTACAGAAAAGTATTTAACAATTATGATATACGTGAAGGATTTACTTGCCTTTTTTACGTTATATTATTACTATGTTTTTACTTACATATTACTAACAGTAAACTTTCCCCTCTGCACTTTATAGTCATTCTTCTGCCAAGATGTTTTTTTAGGTTTGAGTTGCTTAAAATTGAGTTTTGGTGAACTTTGACTCTTCTAAACTATTGCATGAAACAGACTTGACCTTTTAGAAGCTTCAACTGGGCATCCAATGGGACAGTAGCTTTGTTTGGAGAAGCTCTAGTACAACAAATGATTTGAAATATTGATGTGAGAGGTAAAATACTTAAAGTTAGTTAACACAATAAACAGATGTGATGTCAATGAAGTCTTACACTTTTATAGACTTGAGTCTGTGCTTGCAGAAGGATGTTAGAGGTCTTTTTTTTGCCTAAGAGCAGCGGATTCACAACCCCTTCTGGAGATGCAAAGTCCAGCAGTTTTTTTTTTTTTAATATTCAGACAAAAAAATAAGTTGGCCTGAAATTAGGAATGTCTGAGCAGGGAAGTTAAACCCCTGCTTTAGAAAGAATCCTTCACGGATTCAAAGTAACCTCATTTGAAATGGAAACTGGGAAAAATGAGAGAATCTAAATGAATTCCACGTGAGAAAGTGGTGCAGCGCTCGCTGAATGTTTTTACCCTTGGGATCCAACTCCACGTGAATGCTGTTTCCCATAACAGAGGTGTCGTGAAGTTTTTGCACCGCCTCATTTGCTCCTCTTGTACTTTCGAAGATGACCTTGGCTAATCCTAAATGTTTCTTATTCCTGGGATTGTAAAAAACCTCAACCTCTTGGGTTTTCCCAAACTTTTTACACATGTCGCTTAAAAAGCAGGCCTTGATGTTGTCGTTCAGTCTGGCGAACGTCACCTCCTTTGGCGGTCCGACGTAATTCTCATCAATCTAGAAAAAGAGCCATATGGGGAGAAAAGTGTAGTGGAGCTCATTAAACAAAAATGAAAACACCGGTAGGCCAGATATGCTGCAGAAAGAATGGCACACATTCTGCTGTAAGTTGCTTTAACCTTGAATTTGGGCACTGGCAGATCCGTCTCTTTGAATTTGGTCCAGAAGCGAGCGATTCTTGGATCTCTGACGTTTTCCACGGGGGAAATTCCAGGATCCTGTTGAGGAGGTAACAGTGCGTCTCTTTGTTTAGAACGTTATGGTTTTTGACAATTCTTGATAAGAAAAAATAGTAATAATCATATCATTTATATATTTCTTAACAGGTCATCAAACAAGTCTCATAATGACAAACTGATCATGTAATTGTACATTATTTAAATGTGAGACAAGCCTATTTTAAGAGGGAGTTTTGACGAGTTTTGAATGTTTTGAGAGCCTCTGAATTACATAAGAGATGGTCCAGAAAGTAGAAATCCACTCCAGCATTTCATTCCAACTGTATGTACAACCGCGACTCCTGGGTGGAGTTTAGGCACGAACCAGTTAGTTGGAGCAAAACCCTGGAGTGGATTACAAGTTTCTGGAGCTGGATTCCCCCAAAATCTGGGAATTGCCATTCAAAGGCCAATTACTGAGTACACTCCAGAGTCTGTACTCTAAACTTGACTAAGAGAAGGGAATACATTTCTCCAGGAAGCTGAACTCTGTGCCCGTGATGAATAAGCCACCGTCATCTTCATCATCATCATCATCATCATCAGTGTGTAACTCACAGGTGAGCTGAAGTGCTGCCCATCATAGCGGTAGAGCTTCTCGGTTCCTCCTCTCAGGATTGGATCGACAATGAGTTTGTAGCTGCTCCAGCTCGGTCCTCTCTCCTCTCCGGACTCAAGACTGTCTGTTTGATTGAAAACAGGTCGCAATGACAAAGGGAAGCCCAGCATCCCCGGTTCGGGCCTTGGGGACAGAATAACACTCTCTTACCTTTATCTTCCTCCTTTCCGCCACTTTCGCACATGATGTGCACTCATGGTAAACCGTTAGGCCTACGAACAGGCTCTTCCCCCTGCGAGGCGCCGTGTGGAGGCTGTGTTCTGCGTCTCGGAGCGCCTGGCTGGGCTCATGTTGTGGCTCTGCTGCGCTCTCCCCGCGGGGGGCAACAGGTGAGAGGAACCTGCAGCCCCACCCGCCCCGTCCCTCAGCGCACAGACAAGTCCCGCCCCCTCCGCGCTGCTCTCCGCCAATAGCACGCCGGTGCTGGCGTTCACATCACCATAGCAACCTTGAATAATGGCAGGAACGTAAGTACGTAAGTCTCGCCCACTCTGTTCGTTCCGGCCTTCTGATAGGCTACGAGTTCTTAATGACGAGACAAAGGAAATAGAGCCTCAGACGCTTACTTTCTTCGTGTCAGTTACCATAGCGATTTCTAAACCTGTCCAATCAGGGGACCGTGCTAAGTGCTAAGAATGAACCAATCATAGGACATGAAGGCGGGAACTGGCAGAAAGTACGTAAAGAAGTAAACTTTTAAAAAATATATTTATTTATTTATTTATTTATTATTAATTTATTATTAAAAAGTCTCAGTAGAGATACAGATGGCCAGGACATTATTTTTCATTTCAATGATATATGGTGAAAGATAATGACACATCTTCATATTAAATACTGATCCATCAACTCATTCATTCCTTCATCCTTTCATCATTGGTCTGAATTCTGATGTTTGTGTGCTGCTGGTGAATGTGCTTTCAGGGCTGTTTCCTGTGGCCCACACTGCTTCAAAAGGGCTGGTAAGGGCTCAAAAACACCCGAAAGCTACTGTTCCACTGAAGCATCATGCACTTCAGGAGCAGGAGATGTAAACTGCTTCAGATTGCACAAATGAAAAAAGTAAAGTAAGCAGCATCCCATTCATCCATCATTGTCTTACATGATCTTCTCCCATATCCAGCAGTTCACTGATACATTGGTTCGTTTGCGCTTGTAACCTGATGTTGAATAACCTTTAACCTGAGGTCCTTGTTTGTTTTCTCTCCTTTCTGCTGAAATGGGCAGATGTCTTAACATGGTCATGGAAGAGGGACTCCCCGCTGCACTACAAACCAGGATCATCAGAGATTCCCCATCATTCTGACACAGAGACCAATTAAAAAGGAAAGCAATGGAAAGCAAGTGTAACATGTTTTATTTTCTGGCACTATTTCATCAACAACCACAACAGATAACTTAAAACATATGAAACTTCAATTTAATTGTGCAGTAAAAAAAAAAATGCATGAAACCATACCACAAATAGCTAAAGCTGGGTCTAATGGACCCATGTCTTAAGTATGTCTCTTTCTCCTCAGTGGCTGAAATGAAAGAAGCATGATGAAGCACATAATCATCATAATCACACTTCAAATGCATGACGTTTACGGTAACGTGAAGAATATTTGCTGCTTTACAACAGTTCTGACAGCACAATCTGATTGGTTGAGAAGCATTTCACCTGTGATGGTATTTGTAAGAACAATGTGTTTTTGGGGGGCAGCTAGTGGTTACACGTGCAGCAGGGGGCAGCTACAGAAGCTGTATTTCATTGTGGTTCACTGTGTGTTGTGCTGTGTTTCACAATGACAAGCTGTCACTTTCACTTCACTTCTAAACATTTGGTTTCTGTTGTTTGATTAGCATTGTGGAAAAAAACATAAGTAACCTTAAATGTGCCATAAATGCTATGCAGTGTATACACACTATAGTGCACACTTTAGTGAACTTGATAAACAATTATATTTCAATATTGCTTAACAGGTTGAATAATATAGTGTGTTGCATTGGGAAACAAACTCATTTGAGATTGTTGCACAGTGTAAGGTAATTTACCTTTTCTGAATATGTGGTTCTTCCATTCCTTAAGCCAGCTTTCTAACTTTCCAGTGCATAAATGTGGTAGAAGATATGCATACAATAATCAATCTGCACAGTGTCAAAAACTATAGGCCATTTTCTTGTTCTGTGTAGAGATTTGAAGTCAATCTCAAATCCGCTCAAACCACTGAAAGCTTCAACAAACTTCATTCTTCTTGGCTTGTTATTGCTCAGTAATTCACAGCAATCCAGCCCTTGTTCTGCATGGACACCTAAAAGAAAACAGAGGTGGTTATAGCTTAAGGACTGTTGATGTGTAAACCCAACATGAAGTGCTGGCAACTGTATTCCACCTTTGGCCCAAAGATTGCTGGGAGAGGCTCCAGCACTCAGATCATAGAGGTTTGGATGTATGGGTGGATGGATGTCTATAACAAAGAATGAGGAAGAGCTGGGACACATTTAGCAGTCTTATTGGCTCTTTAGTTATTTTAATCCATCCATTATCTGCCGCTTGTCCCAAACGGGGTCGCGGGGGAGTGCCGGTGTCCAACCCAGCGCACACAGGGCGAGGACGGGGAACGCACCCTGGACAGGTCGCCAGCCCATCGCAGGGTAGTTATTTTAATATCCAGAATATATCTGACTGGGGCCATTGAACTTACCATGTGCCATGTAGCACTTATCCAGTGTGACTTCCTTTTCAAGATTACAGGGACAGTCTCCTGGAGTTTTGCTCTGAACACCTGATCATCTGAAATCATCCATCCATCCATCCATTTTCTGCCGCTTGTCCCAAACGGGGTCGCGGGGGAGTGCTGGAGTCCAACCCAGCGCACACAGGGCGAGGACAGGGGACGCACCCTGGACAGGTCACCAGCCCATCACAGCATCTGAAATCATCTGCACCTGTTTCTTCACTGATTCATGTCTTAAGTAAGACGCTTTGTTCTGCTTGAAGGTTCAGACGTAGATCACTGTGTGGATTAACCAACACAAAACTATCAAACTGCTCAGGAACAGAGACTGGACTGAAAATGAGAGACAACAACACTGTCCTCCAGGAAGATCTGGAGAACTGCTCAGGTACAGAGACCGTACTGAAAATGAGAGACAACAACACTGTCCTTCAGGAAGATCTGGAGAACTGCTCAGGTACAGAGACTGGACTGAAAATGAGAGACAACAACACTGTCCTTCAGGAAGATCTGGAGAAGCGTTTTCAACAAAAGAGAAAGTGTAGCTCATTAAAAGCAATGTTATATGCATACAACAATAATATGTTGTTAAGTGAAAGCTTAAGCACACAGTGAACCACAATGGAATTACACCTCTACCTTTTACCCATACACTCACTCACATGCAGCAGGGGGAGCTATTTAAAGCACCCAGTACCTTGCTCAGGGGTAACTTAGGGCAACCTACTGGTCTGAGATTTGAACCCATGACCTTCTGACCCTGGGGCCAACTCCCTAACCACTAGGCCACTGCTGTCCCTGGTTACAGGTTTATTTTCTCTAACCTCATAATTCTCTACAAAATACAACTTTGCAAACTTAAATGTTTAATTTCTAGACAAATCTAGCCCAACTTCAGCTCAGAAAGGCTTGATTTTAATCTGAAGAGGAACTTAGAAACATTCCAGACACATGAGCAACAGGGTAGATCATCAGATGGAAAAATGTTTTTTGTGGTTTGGGAATACCTAAACCTTTATCAACCAATTCCTGTTTCTCTGGGGTATAAATATGTGGTGGCACAGAGGCCAATTCCTTTATTTTTCAACATGGAGAAAATTAGGTTATACACAAATTAAGTCTGGCAAAATTATGCTGATTTCATAAAGTGAACATGTTTATGTTGATCTCATGCGCAATGAGGAGAATGCTTAGACGGGTTAAGATTTCTCCCAAGGGTCAAGGCTGGAGATTTGAAGAGTCCCCAAGTCTTCAGAACTTAATGTACTGTTCCATGCCACAAACTATTTTGATGGTTGGCCAGAAGAGAACAATGTTTTTCTTTGACCTACACCTGAAATTTCCAACTGGAACTCCAACTGATAGCAGGATCCATCTAACAAACATCTAACAAACTGTGCTGTGCTGTGTTTCACAATGACAAATTGTCACTTTCACTTTTTGGGCAGCAGTGCCCTAGTGTTTAGGGACTAGGCCCCAGGGTCAGAAGATAATGGGTTTGAATCCCAGACCAGTAGGTACCATCCCATTCACTGCTGCAAGGGTGCTTTAAATAGCTGCCTCCTGCTACACGGTGTGTGTGAGTGAAATGCAAAGGCTGCATTCTGTTGTGGTTCACTGTGTGCTGTGCTGTGTTTCACAATGACAAATTGTCACTTTCACTTCAGAGGATGATTACAAAGAGATATCCTCATTAACACTCAACATGTGGTGGATATTTGTGTCTTTTTTATTCTGCAGTCTACATTTTCTGCCATTAAAGATAGCTTTTTCAGATTTTCATATGTGATATTGAGATTTTTATGATATTTTATGATTATAATATAATGTATGGAGCTGAATCAAGTAAAAAGCCTTTGATATTTGAAGATGCCTGTATAAACCCTTAATTAAGCAACAGAGATACTGTGCACAACAGAAACATACATGGAAAAAAATATATACGATACAACATTTAGATGCTTGACAGCTAATATCATATTACACAACACAATGATCACGGTGTTTTCTGTTGCAGTTTATTTTCATTCTGGATTAAGACTTAGTGTTACTTTCCATTAGTGTTTCAGAACAAAGCTTTTCCTTATTAGGGACATGGCTTCTTGTCTCATTCAGGAGGCCAGGCTGAAACTGTTGGTACTCTGAAGTCTAAAAACAGTAAAACAAGATGGACTTCATTACAGAACTCTTGCTGTTAGATCAGGGACTAGATCCTAGGATTGGAGGGTCATAGGTTCGAATCCCAGATCTGTATGTTGCCCTGAGATCCAGGATTCGATGCTCAGGTGGGGATGTCCGGGTTCCTCCCACCATCCAAAGACACATCAGATGGATTGGAGATGCTAAATTGCCCCCTAAAGGTGAGTGTGCGCGAGTGTGTATGTGTGTGTGAGTGTGTGTCTGCCTTGCGATGGACTGGTGGCCTGTCCCTGCCTTTTGCCCTGTGAGACCTAAGATTGAATCTAAAACGGGTGGTGGAGGTCTAGTGGTAGGATACTCGTCTGTGGACCAAGAGGTCACAGGTTCAAATCCCACCACCAGTACTACCACCATTGGGTTCTTGAGCAAACCCTAAACCCCAAGTTGTTCCAGGGGGACTCTCCCTGCAACCAGGAACTGGAAGTTGCTCTGGATAAGAGTGTCAGCTAAATGTGATAAATGTAAATAGAATCCAGTAATAGAATGCATCTGTAGCAAAATGAATTAAGAACTTAAATTGGTCAATGTGTTTTGGACAGATCAAGCATCTTTGCTGGAGTTGCAATATCTTCTACTACATACAAGCAGAAAAACTAATGGAAAAATTTGTAATTAGCAAGGAGATCTTTTCTCCAGAAGATGGCGTTAAAGGCATCTGAATTTTGCACCAAGCAGTTGTTCACAGTCCAGCCATGGGAATTTCTCTTGATTTATTCCTTTCCTAACCCAGCGTTTGAACCTACCTAACTTATATGAAGGTAATATAGTGCCGATATCACCTGCATTATCAAATACCTGTCCACTAGGGAAAGCGTGCTCCTTGCTCAGCAGTGCTTGGAGTTAAATGCCTGCGGGAAACTGTTAAAGAGGGAAAATCTTCCCTCAGCTTTTGGAAGAATGTCAGTAAGAGAAGAAAAAGAAGTGAATAAAGTCATTCTGTGCAATCTGTCATTCTTTTAAGCTGAAATATGTGCTAGTTATCTGCGGAAACTTGCAAGATCTACATATGCATGACCTTGTCATCAGTGTGTCTGCCTTTGAATTTCTCTGCACATCTCTTTTTGTTAATTCTGTAGGTTATTAATTAAACAGAAGGTCAGTCTTTATTCTCCTGCTCTCTTATCTCCACACCTCTTAAGCTCTCTTGTTTAATCTTGCACTGTGTTTCCATTTCTCTCTCTCTCTCTCTCTCTCTCTCTCTCTCTCTCTCTCTCTCTCTCTCTCTTTCTCTCTCTCTCTTCCCCCTAGCCTTTCTTTCTTTGTTCTCTCTCCCTTTGATTTTTTTCACCCTTGTTTCATTTAATGTATTCTCTTAATTTCCCTCTATACCTTTATCAGTTAAAGCACTTTGTAACACCAGCTCCTAGTTAAGCTGTGAAGGGCATCCTGGCCCTGACCCTGTCCAAGCTAAAGGGGCCTGAACTCTCCAAGCCTACAGCTTATGCGGGGACTTGGTGCATCGTTTATTAGTTCACAGCGGAGAAGGAGGTTAGTATTTAATGATGTATTAAGCTACAGTAGTTACAGCATCTTTCCATCCACTTCTTAGGTAAGTGGCTTAATAATCTCTTTCATTTTTTCCAGTAGTGCCAAATTAACTTCAGCAATATCTGGGGTCGTATCCAAACTGATGAATTAAGCATCATAATTTCGTGCAAACCCATAAAGCATTGGTTTGATCTAATTGTCTTTTCTTACTTCAATATTTCGATAAAACATGAAAAACATTTGCTTTCCCTGGACAAACTGACTGGATATTCAGATAAATGTCTGATCTTTAGTGAAAGTGAAAGTGATGATATGTCATTGTGAGTACAGAGCACAGCACACAGCAAATACAATGAAATGCATCCACTGCATTTGACCCACACACAATGTGCAGCAGTGGGCAGCCATATCCAGTGATGCAGAGGAGTGCTGGGGACAGTACCTTGCTCAAAGGTCTCTCAGGGCAACCTTGCTGGTCCGTGAATCAAAGCCACAATCTTCTGATCCTGGTGCCAACTCCCTAAACACTATGCCTCCGCTGCTCTATCCTTGTCACCTTTTTTGAAATGCCTCTATCAGTTTTTCTAAGTCACTGGTTGAGAGAATGTAATTCAGTGTGGTTTGGTACCTAGAACATTGCAAAATACAACTCAACTGATTACAGTAGAAGTAAAGTCAGTCTGAAATTGGACAGCGGTCACAGTAGCTGGTGACATATTAAAAGCTGAATCTAGGCTGCCTAAAAAAAAAAGCTCTTTGAAAAGCTCTCAAAAGTTCACAGCCAAAAATGTATATGCTCTTCACAAGCCTGTCTCTTTCTGTCCATCAAAAAGTTTCCTCGTGCAGCTCTGGGACCTGTGGCGTTGGCCTTTGATTTTAATACTGAGAGCATAATTTATGTAAGATGTTTGAATGGCTTTTGGTGTACGGCTAGATTAAAGAGAACCCCATGTAGCAGAACAAAAAAATATTCTGAGGCATTTGGGAAAGAGTTGAGAGCTGGGTGCGGATGAGGTGTGGTTGAGAGAATTAAAGTTTCAGGAAAACTGTGTGTAGGGATATCCGTGGTGGCATTGTGTTAAGGGACTGGGCCCCAGGATCTGAAGGTCATGGGGTTGAATCCAGGACCGATAAGTTTCCCTGAGGTTCCCTTGTGAAAAGAACCGTCCCCGTCACTGCTCCCCGGACGCTGGATATGGCAGCCCACTGCTGTACTGTGTGTGTGGGTTAAATACAGATGATTCATTTCACTGTGGTTCTCTGAGTGCTGTGCCGTATTGCACAATAGTCACTTTCACTTTCACTGAGGGTGTTTAAGGAACTGAAACAACTGAAACCTGCAAATATGTAAGTAATGCATCTTTAGAGTGTATCCATCTGTATATTCTTCCATCCATATGTGTTTTCCATCCATCAGCTTATAACATGACACTCAGTAAAAAAAATATCACATCAGTTTGGAAAAAACGATTCTTTGTGCAAACTGCAATGGTCAAATGGTCTAACCTTTTTAGTGGGACGGCCCGTACCAGACACTTTCATGGCCAAGTATGGGTTAAAACACCCTCACTAAACTTAAAAAAATTGTTTGACACACCTGGCCTATACCTGATCTACAGCACAATATCTGACCAAATATACATCGCATACCTCGGAAACAAGCATGCACAAGTTATAAATCATCCAATGAGCATTGAAATCATTTCATGCCACTGTTTATACAGTTGTGTTTGGGTGTATAAGGCTGGATTTTATTGTTCAAGCACATCCTCTATAGGCAGGATCCTTTTCAGCCATTAATTCTTTAATAGGATATCATGTGGAGTAAAACAACGCACCCTTGCCCTATGCATGTTATCCTTGAATTTAACAGACACTCGGACGCCAGAGTTAGAGGGACGCACGGCTTCTCTTCACCCCTATAACTGTGTGTGCATACCAGAGAAAGGGGTGTATTCAGTAGATAAGCACATATAAGTAAAGTCACATAATCAAAGATGGAAGATTTCATAGATACTCGGTTTACAAGCATGGCAGCTCATGAATAGGCCCATGTCATGGATATCCTCATTTCCCTTCTTTTTGACTTTAGAGACATTGGTGTTCATAAACACTGTTAAAATGTCAAAACATACCATTCACACCTCGGTCGAAACGGTCCATCCATGTCAATTTAGCTGCCTGTTTCTTGTGCAAAGCCTGAGAGTCTAAGTCACTTAAAAGTCACTTGGGTCAATCAAATGTACACAGTTTTCTCTAGTATCTCAAAGGAAGTTGACCAGACAACACATGTTGGATATATAGAGTTTGCTTCTTTAGTTTTAAATTGGAGTTACAAGGCGAATACATCAAAGTAATACAAGTATAGAGTCAGTGATTTATCATTTTACTTAAATAAACACATATTTTGGCTTGAGATACAGCTAGACAAATGATGATTTATGGCATCTAAGAGGGCAGGTAACAGTAAGCCTTCATTACTTTTTGCAGATGCAAACCTGAACTCGACACACGAACATCTTTGAAGGATTGTCTACATTTTGACTTGAGGTCTGCTACCCTAATAATAGACCTAAAGTCCAATTATGAAGCTTAACACTTAAAAGGGACTTTCATTTTCTCAGCAGAAAAGGTATGTTTTTGTTGCTTTCAATAACCAAAAATGGAAAATCGACACCCATTCTTTACTGATGTAGAAGTACAGATATTTGTGAAAAAATATTCTGGTAGAAGAAGCGATTAAACTTTTTTTTACTGAGTACAAGTAAAAAGTACAGGAATGTACTGAGAGTGTAAAGTAAAAAGTATAGGAATGTACTGAGAGTATAAAGTAAAAAGTACAGGGATGTACTGAAAGTATAAAGTAATAAGTACAGGAATGTACTGAGAGTATAAAAGTAAAAAGTACAGGAATGTACTGAGAGTATAACATTAAAAAGTACATGAATGTACTGAGAGTGTAAAGTAAAAAGTACATGAATGTACTGAGAGTGTAAAGTAAAAAGTACAGGGATGTACTGAAAGTATAAAGTAATAAGTACAGGAATGTACTGAGAGTATAAAATAAAAAGTAAAGGAATGTACTGAGAGTGTAAAGTAAAAAGTACATAAATGTACTGAGAGTGTAAAGTAAAAAGTACAGGAAAGTACTGAGAGTATAAAATAAAAAGTAAAGGAATGTACTGAGAGTGTAAAGTAAAAGTAAAGGAATGTACTGAGAGTATAAAGTAAAAGTACAGGAGTGTACTGAGAGTGTAAAGTGAGACGTGTCTCCTCTGAAGGACGTCTGGAGCGTCTGTCTGTGCTGAAAGTGAACTGAATCTCACTCCATATTAATAGAATTAAAGACTATTAAAGCCTCGAACTTCAACTCCAATAAAAACAATCTACTGAAAATAATCAACATTAACTTCACCTCTTCACTTTCATCCTCGTCTCAAACTAGCTCTCCCGTGTCCGTTATCTTTTCTTCAGCATTTCACATTGATTTTGTCTCTTTATGTCTGTTATGTGATATGCACTGATAGACAGACTAAGGAATATTTTTTTCTGTCTATTTATTATCCATTTAGCCTGAAATGGATCTTGATGTTGAGAAGACGATGGAACATAAAAATAATGGAGAATTCTCCATTGAATTCAGTGGATTCAAACTAAAGTAAGGAGGAAGGAGAAACTTTAGAGTTCAAATGTGGGGAGGAAAAAAAAAAAAAGAATACTCACACAAAAAAAAAAATCAGAAAGCTCTACTGAAGTACTGTTATGAAATATTTGTACTTTGTTAAGTTTTGTCTCTGAACTTGCCTGGAGCCAAGACAGGGTGTGCAGAGCAAAATCTTAAAAAAAAAAATACGTGTGCAGGTACTGCACAAAAAACAAATCCGTTCAGCAGATCCATTATTTTACTGTTTCCTTCTTTAACTGAACCATTTGCACCAACATGCATTTCGAGGCTGGCCTGTGGAAAAGTAGTAAGACTTTGCAACTACAAATCATCAAGAATGAAGCCTTAACACGGCCCACCCACCAACGAAACCCTGTTATATTAGAGCGTCCACTCAAGAAGGGCAAAACATTTTCCTCAGCTAACTTCACAATGTTCAAATCAGACAGACCATAAAGTCAAGCAAAAACATCGACAAGAGCAAATGCCAAATCCATCGAGTCTCTTAAACACTGGCCCACCTTCAGCAATGGCCATTAATATCTACCTTTGATGTGCAAATGCAGACACACATGCTGATATTTTAACACAGCCTTAAGCTGGTTTTAGTAAAAGGTCATTGTACTCTATTTGCAGACCACACATTTTTCATTTAGAGCATATTCTTTAAAGGCCTTCAATGCACTTCTTTCTACACTTGATTTAGACATGCAACAAAGACAAACTCCAGTTTCAATCACATAAAAAAAATACAGATAGAAATTTGACTGGGTTGTAATATCTGGACTCCTGCGGCTTTTCTGGAAAAGCTAGATGATTATCCCCGACAAAGAAATGTTTTTTAATTCCTCAAGAACACTCAAAGCTTTGGTCTAAAAGGTAGCACCCCTGTGGCTTGAAGGGTACCAGCCCACACTGTCAGAAAAAACATACTGTGCGGGTACATTTCTGGTCCCTCACGATACAAACGGTGTACTTTCTGAGGCAGAAAATGGACCTTGGGGTCCAATTTTATACCTTAAATATGTTTCCCAGGGCAAGGGGACAGATTTATACCTAACCTTATGTTTTAAAGTAGAACAGTAGAATCGAAATCGTGGATTTTTCCATTTCCATTTCACAACCAGTTTTCTGTTTCCATTTCGCCCAGTCCTCTGGCCTACCTCTTCTCCTCTTGCTTGTCAGCTCCATCCTCATGGTCCTTCTCCTGATATACTCCTTGTCTCTTCACATGTCCAAAGCAATGCTTCTTTGTCTCCAAATTGTCCAGCCTGAGCTGTCCCTCTAAAATCCTTGTTCCTTATCCCGTCCATCCTCGTTCCTCCCAAAGCAAATCTTAGCATCGTTAACTCTGACACCTCCAGCTCTACCACCGGTCTTTTCAGCAACACCACCATCTCCAACCCATATAGCATAGCTGGTAAACTTCCCTTTCTCTCTTGCTAGTACCCCTCTGTCACGGATCACTCCTGCACTCTCTTCTTCACCTCCCTTCCACACTTGCCATTAATCTGGACTGTTGACCCAGAGGATTTAAGCTCCTCCACCTTTACTACCTCTACTCCTTGCATCCTAACCACTCTGCTGTCCTCACTTTCATAGGTTGGAATTATGTTGACTAACAAGAGGTACTGAAAGTGTACTTTCACCACCCCAGTGATGCAGGAAGCCCCGATACATTGTGACCATAACAAATCACACACCATTTCTTACATTTTTAAGGCTTTAAGTTACTGTAAGACTGTTTAGTATGTTTAGCAAACTTAAATATAGTTTGCCTTGCAATCTCTCTCTCACACACACACACACACACACACGCACACACACACACACACAACACTTAGAATGGAGCAGGTGGAGGGCTAATCTAATATGTCTGCTCTTTTTAGGTTCAGCTCTTTTGAAACGAGCCAGTCCAGCGAGCTGCTTCAACCTCCGGGAGCATGGAGTCCAACTGTGGAGGGGAGCCAATGAAAGTGAAACCATAAAGACAGAGAGAGGGAGAGATGCTGGAGGGGTGACCAAAAGAGAGGGACAGAGAAAGAAGAGAGAGGGCGATAGGTGGATTGATAGTGGGAGCAGGCGAATGCACAGAGGATGAATGAATGGAGGTAAAAGGTAAAAGTGAATAATAATGAGGAGAATAGTTACACAAACTCTCTCCCTCTTTCACTCTCGCTCTCTCTTTCTCCATCTCTCTGTGAGTGTGTGTGAAAGAAGGAGTGAGGGAGTGCTGTGCGGTATAGCGGTATTGTTTCTGTGACAGAGATCAGTGGCTGGATGAATACGCTTTATTTTGTGGTGGGGGCTGCTCTCCCAGGCTAATAAAATGCGCGGGCTTCCCGCTGCCTGCAGTGGCGTGCTGGGCACAGCGGGGGGCGGCGCTTTTTTGTGTTCCCCCTGCCCAAATTATGGAACCGTCAATAACCCACCCTGGAACCCGTCAATAGAACCGCGCTTCGTGACTGATGGGAGACCAACTTCAAGGCTAATGCAGGGGGAAAAAAAGTGAGAAAGAGATGGAGTGGGGTGGGCGGGTGGAGTGGAGGGGGGATGAGAGAGTGAGAGAGAAACCTGACCTGTTTTTAACCAAATAAGGCCTGTGCATGTGTCTGACATGGAGGGTTTGTTGTGAGGGGTTGTTTGTGGAGTGATGGCTTTTGTGAAAGGGAGGCACCCAATGGCACAACAAACTGAAGCCAGACTCTCTCTCTCTCTCTCTCTCTCTCTCTCTCTCTCTCTCTCTCTCTAACCATGTGGGAGGGAACGTACTTCCATCAACCATGTTGTTGATTTGCCTTGATCTAAACGTTGACAGGGTGATGCCTAAGACAAGATACACACTGCTGCTGTAGCCTTAACATTAGGAAGCATGGCTGCCTCAAAGGAGCAGGGATTTCCGATCAAATGTAGACTGCAACTTCATCATTTTCACTCTTTTGGCCTATGGATCAACTTTGGATTGGATATTCAGGTGGAAACTGGCTTTCTACTTTAGATCAGAGATGACTCGAGCTACACTTGACTGACTAGGTATATGTACTTAGTCTCTAGTTATGTAGTATATAAAAAAAAAGTACCAAAGTGTTGCACAATAAGATTAACTAAAATAAGAAAAAGATGGAGAGAAATCGGAATGAATGAAGTAAAGAGAATAAAGACGAGGAATTTCAAAGTAAAAAAGTGAAAAATGTGCATTTTGGCCCAGAATTTGACAGCGCATTGACACTTTATAGGAAACATACTATGCGTTTGCATTGAATAAACTTAAACATTTTGAGACTGAACTGTAAATTTCACATTTTTACTTTTAAAGCATGCTTTTAGGACGTATGAATAAAAAAATGAAATAATAACGATTAAACTGTGGGCACATTAATTAGTCACGTGAGAAATTCGACCATATGATGATTTTTCTGCATATGTTCCAAATCCAAGCTGTATAAGCGTGAGTGCTGATTGGATTGGAGCAGATCAGGTGATGTGTTTGTGTACCGTGGGAGGGCGTGGCCTAAAAAGAACAATACATGATATCAAGGTGTGTGGGATTTTTAGCAGCTTCTTTTCTTTTCTTCAGGCAAAAAGGGGCCATAAAAAAAGAGAGAACTGATTCTGAAAAGTCCAAAATTATAAAGATATTGGGGCGAGATCACAGTCTGTTGCAAACAGTCAACAGGGTAAAAAAAAAAAATTCCATAACTGAACCTACCTGGAGTGTCCATAAGAGCAAGGAAGACTGAAACCTGACCAGCACTAAACAAGACACATCAGCTGAAACATCAACACTGGGCGAAGAAATAGATTTTTAAAGGTTTGATGGAGATGAGTTGAGAATGACTCGTGATGGATCAGATGGATGGGCCCGTGGCTGGATCAGTAACGGACACCTCCACTTCCACTTAGACGCCTGCAAGGTGGAGGTGGGGTACTGGTATGGACTGGTAATAAAGATGAACTAGTGGGACCTTCTGGGCTTGAAATCAACTCCCAAACCTGCTGCCAGTTTTTAGAAGACACTTTCTTCAAGCAGTGGTTCAGGAAAAAGTCTGCATCTTTCAAGAAGACCATAATTTTTCTGCAGGACGATTTTCCATCTCATGCATGGGAGTTCTCACCAGTAAAGACCTTAAAGATGAAAGAATAATGACCTGTCCCCCTCCCTCACCTAACTAAACCTTCTTAACCTTCTGAAACGGGATATTTACAGGGAAGGAGAACAGTCCAGCTCTCTGAACAGAGTCTGGGAGGCTGTGGTTGCCGCTTCACAAAAAGTTGATCAACAGATCAAGAAACTGCTGTTATTGAAAAGAAGGGCGGCGATATTGGTCCCTGATTCTTTTTTGTTGGAACGCCAGAAACTTAATTTTTTAGTTATTTGTTCTTTTTTCTCGCTTTAACAGATGAAAATAAACAAGTGGGATGGGAAAACGTTCATTTTTTTATTTAGTTGCGTAATAATTCCTCATAATTATCCACATGTATGTATCCCCTGAGAATGTTCACACTCACATTTCCTTTGTGAAACATTCAGATTAAGAGCGTTTTGGATTGACTGATCAAACTGGGCCTGTTCCAGATTAAAAAGAATCCTCAAAACACTCACTTGCCTAATGATCGTGCCAACAGTGTAAGGATTTAACAATGTTTTCAGTTAGAAAAGCAAGCCGACAGTGCTTTTATCTTTACCTAATAGGCTGTAATGGCATACAAAAAGATATTATCAGTAAAAGCTGAAACAAGACCTGCAAACTCTAGTGTAGTTACCTCGCTCATAAATAAACCAAAATGATTCAGCACTTTAGATTCGAGAGTGTTATTTGTCACACATGCAATTCCAGAAATGGAGATAATCAAAAGACAGAAGACAAACGAACAAACTATCCCCACTCTCTTCTCATTAATATCAATGAGAAAAGGCAGATCTCAGCATGTTTCTGTGATTATGTACGACTGCAGTAGGTACTCGATGGTCAAGTGGGCGTTTGTAAGTGGTCGTTTCCGAGGAAACTGCTGTTTTCTCTCTTTGGAGATTTTACAATGGGAATCCCATAGGACACATCAGAGCGCTGCCAGAAGCAGCATCACAGTGAATTATTAAACATCAAGTTTCAAATCACTAGTTTAGAGAATGGGGGGGGGCTTCTGTCCTGCTCCACTACCACCAAACAAAAAAAGGATACAAATTTCAAAAAAAAAAAAAAAAAGTAAAAGTAAAACTTTTCTCTGTTGTCTCTTTCTTTCTCTCCGGCTCAGAGTTTTTCTGGCTCTTCTGACAGTTGGAAACGCCGCGCTCGCGTTCAAAGGGCCAGAGTCTCAGAAGCCACCTAGCAGCACGAGGATTCAGATATGCAAATGAATCAGCAGGGGAGATTCTCTCTCTCTCTCTCTCTCTCTCTCTCTCTGTCTTTTTCTTTTCTCTCTTTCTTTTCGTCTTTTCCCCTCTCTTTCTTTGCTCAAAGCCCCTCTCAGATCTCTTTTTTCTGCACTCTCTATCTAAATTTTGCTATTTCTCCCTGTAACTCTCATCATACTCTTTATTTTTTCTTTCTTCCCCTCTGTTTCTCTTTCCCCTTTCTCTGAGTCTCTCTCTGCCTTGCACTATTTGACTGAAGGTGACATTTATATGAACAAGGATGTGTGGGAGGCTCCTCTTAAAGGAAAAGTTTGATGAAAAAGTGGCACATTTTCCACTTATCCCACACTTGATCGATCAGCTAAGACATGTCTGGCCATTTTGCTTTATTATTTTTGCACTGGAGCTACAAAGTCAACACTGCAGTATTACAACAGAGCTCAAAAGTTGCTATCATAGCCCAACTCATCTCGTAAAAACACATCTCTCCAGCGGCTCAGGCCTCATTCAGCTCTCCGTTAAGGTGCAGCGGACTTGTGGATGCGGTTTAGGACACAGTATGACTTGCTGTGAGCAATCAAAATGCACAAAATAGGCGTTTTCAACACCAGGGCTGTTTTCTTCGATGAAATTTTTGGAGGAATGAGTCCCGAATCACATCCACGAAAAATAATTTGAAAAATAACTGCAATTAACTATTAAACAATGACTTTTTCCTAACATTTAACAGGCCAAAGTGCTTATTCGTTTTCCTAATAGGCTCCAATGTTAGGAAATAATGTATAGTCTTTAAAAGCTAAGCCAAAAACGCTTGTTCAGCAACATAGCCTGCAATCCAAAAACAAAACCTTTTGAACAAATGAACCAAAGGGTGGTTTTAATAATGCTGTTGTTACAGGAATGAGTCCTAAATGATGTCCACAAGCTGTAACTATACTAACTATACATTCCTGCATAACTGAATCATAACAGGGCGACGCGTTCTTGGAAATGAGGCCATCTTCCAGTGCGGCCATGATTTATTCGACTGGCTTTTTTACCGAACCTATTAAACATCCTTCTGCACAAACTAGTTGTAGTTATGATCAGCACAAATCAATTATTATTATTTTTTTGTTTCACTCTTACAGTGATTTGAACTAAAGTCATGCCAGGAAACGTAGCTGAACTGAGTCGAAGAACAAAATTGAAGAAAAATGTTCAAGAGGGATGTGTGAAAGTGCGGGAAAGTGAAAGAGAATTATAAAGCGCTTTGGCATGAATGTGTGGGGGTGTGTTTGAAAAAGAGAAAGTGGGTCTTCCGGAGCCGGAGAGAGAGATGTGTGTGAGTGTGTGTAAGTGAGTTTGAGAGGGCCTCTTGTCTCTTTATGGCGGTGCTAGAGTTAACGCCGAGTCCCACACGGCTCTCTTTTCTCCATGTCCGGGACACATGCTGAGCAGGAACCTGAGCTGATTGGGTTTCATTCAGCACCATGCCCACCCCCCCCATGCCTACACACACTCACACACACATGCACCTCATCTCCAGCTGGCCAAGAGTGATTGTTGAGGCGCTAAAGGGTTGCATGGGGGTCATCCACTGTGGCGCAGCTCAGCTAACTCCCCTGTTGTCCCGGGCCCCTCCTGCAGGTTGCTAGGGCCCGGTATTTGCTCTCCAGGGTCTGAGTGGAATGACACAGCGGCAGAGTCCCTGCTGGATCTCCGCAAGCAATCCTTTTTGTGTTAGGCATGGTTATTGGGGAGCCTTAACGCACACACACTCCCAACCATATACATGGGATCCAACAAAGAGCATGGCAGCGTTTATCTCGCTCTCTGTGACCTCTGTGATGTTTAAAATCTAGTTTTACAGATAATATTATGCTGAAGCTACAGAAGCATGTTTTTTTTCTCCAATATTTCATAGTTCCCTGATTGCAGTTTTAAGACGGCTAAGATATATTTTTCACAGATTTTTATTTTATTTTTATTTTAATTTTAGGTGAAGAAAATACGTCAATGAGAAATACATGGGTCTCATTTAAAAAAATGAGTCAAATCGAAGTTTTACCATTTTTAAATAACTTTACGAAAGGAAAGTGTTTAAAAGTTTTTCGATGTTTGTTTGTTTGCAGTGTTGATGACTTTAATTTTGGTTTTTCTGGTGAGAAATGTTTGTTTGTTGATGTTAATAACACCTTTAGGTGGTGCTGTGGAATGATGTTTGTTTATTTGATGTTTGTAAACACCATTAGAGGACAGTGGTGAATATTGTTTGTTTTACTGATATCATTTAATAACACCTTCAGAGCTCTGAGTTCAACAATGTTTGTTTATTTGATATTTGTTAATAACATCTTCAGAAAGCGGCGGTGATGATTTTATGTTTTGTTTGTCTGGCGAGTGGTGTTTATTTGTTAATTTGATGTTAATAACACCTTTAGGTGGCGCTGTTGAACGATGTTTGTTTGTTTGATGTTTGTTAATAAAACTTTTAGGCACCGGTGGTGAATACTGTTTGTTTTTTATGTTAATGCCATCTTTAGAGGGTGGAGATGAGTAATGTTTGTTTATTTGATGTTTGTTAAGGACAGAGATCTGTTGATGTTTGTTTATTTGATGTTCGTTGACAAAAGAGATCGTGTTGGCTGATGCGGTGCTTAATGATCTTCGTTTATTTGATGCTTGTTGACACCTTAAGAGGGTGCTGGTGAGAAATGTTTGTTCATTAAACCTCAATCTGTCCACGATCAGTAGCTACAAGGCTAATAAAAATTGGAAATAGTGTAAATTTGAGTCTTAGACCTTATGGTTGTTGTTATTATTAGTGCCAGTCCTGGACTATATCATTTCCTTTTAAAGGAAAATTGCAGACTGGCCTAAATCCCTGTCCGGAAAACCAGCTCTAGGGTTCTTTATGTGGACCGGCAGCTTCTTTTTATATATCAGTTGCCACAGATTAAAGACAAGTAATGAATACGTCTCAGGATTAAGGATTCAAGGAGTTAATTTAATAAAAAGCTACAACAAAAGACAATTCGGGTTTTAACAGTCTTATTGAAGACTCTGTGCCTTTGAGCTCTCCTTGTCACGCAAACATGTATGTGAATGATGTCAGAGGGTTGTGTATTCATCCAGAGCTCATACACACTTCTTTTTTTTTGGGTGGAGTTGCCCTTTCCAAAGCCATTCCTTCCCCAATGAGATTCCTACCCTAAAGACAAACAGAGTGTATTTATTCCTTTATTCCTGTTTGAAGAGGCACTGTTTACTGGCCTTAGAGGGACAAAGGACATATCAGAGCAAACCATCTCTCTCTCTCTCTCTCTCTCTCTCTCTCTCTCTCTCTCTCTCTCTCGCCCTCTCTCTCTGTCTGTCTGTCTCATTAGATCCTAGCAGATGCTTATTGAAAAGACTGTAGTCAACACGGAGATCATATTTCGTTGCCCCGAAATGCCAAAGCTCATAAACGAGGGGACACAACGGGGCAATAAAACTCCAGTGACAACAAATAATAAAACCACAAAGACATAAAAGAGCGAGCCAAAGTTTTCAGTGACGATCCAGCCAGGGCTTCCTTCCTGCCCTTTTTTGAAGGGAGTGTGGGAGTGTGTTTGTGTGAGTATGCACACTTGTGTGTGTGTGTGTACTCTGTGTGTTTGTCTGTCTTTATGTCTTTGTTAACAGTATCGCTGCAACCACCCCAGCATGTCAGATGTGTGCCACCCTCAGCAGTTCCTCTTTAAAGCCCCATCAAAGCACATCCAGGGGCATCTGTGACCTCGTTTAGCAGCGTCTCTGTGTGAGCGCACAGCAGCAAACACCATAAACACCGTGCACACGGCAGACACGCTGGCCTGCAGGCCGCACTGCAGTCATGAACCAGCTGACCTGCAGCGATTCAGAGTTCAAAGGCAGGCGACCAAATGTCCAGCAGAAATTAAGGACACATGTTCCTCCTAGGGGTAATTTGTTGCTAAAAAAAAAACAAAAAAACAACTGTGGCCTGTGGAAAGTTGCACTGACTGACACTGTAAGAACTGGAATCAGACTGAATCGGATTTTGTCACCAACACTGACTTTAAGAGGCTGAAAATCAGAATAACTGATCTGATTTAGTGTGGCCTGAAAACGGTCCACACAGTTACTTTAGATACTGTTTTACTGACTCATATGATTGTTGTCAAATTCATTGTCAAAGTTTTAAAACTCAAAAGTGCAAAAATTCTTCAAATGTATGTAACAAGGTTGATGTGTACAAAACGAAGGAAAGATTCAGAATTTAGAAACTCTCCTACTAATTCAGAGCTATAAAATATAAAATGCAAATTTACATAAAAGTGATACAGTATCTCTGGTTGTGCAGTGATCTATTGTATTCTTTTGAATGGAACCTACATGAAGTGTTATATTGCTTAACGACCGGAAGATCAGTGTTTTAGTATTTAAGCAGCAGATTTCTAATCAAAGCATGTTTAGTTGCAGATAATCTGCTCAAGTTAGCACTGAGCACTTTCACTTTCACTTTCTCACTTCTCGATCCGCACTTTTGATAGACCTTGATGGACTTTGATAGAGTTACAGGTGAGAAATGATCCAATTTTGTAACCATCCATGATAATTGTGACCCCAAAGGGTTAATGAATGAAGACTTATTAAACGATTATTGCAACAACACGATTCAAGACTGAACTAATAGATCTGAGAGTGCATTTTGACAGCAGGGTAAATGAAGGGCCTCTAAGGCTCACGCATTCCTGCTATTGTTTTTCCAGTTCGGTCTGAACCGAATGCCACTGACTTGTACGCGAGGGCAGCTCTCCTGACTGATGTCACGCCGCATCTGTTTTATGACTTACACAAAACAAAAGTCTTTTTTCCTCCTCTATCTGTGCTGTCGCTTCCTCTTCACCATTGTGGGACAAAACCCAGAACACAACAGATGTCTTTGCTGCTCTTTGCTGTGACTTTCCTCCAGTGGGTCATTAAATGCAAGGGTTTTGATAAAAAAAAAAGTGTTCATAGATCTTATTAGGGGCCAAGCCTTTCATGCATGTGGCAGAACGCCACTATTGCTTTGCATTGTTGAGGGAGAAGACATTCTGTGGAAAGTGGAGAAGGAGTGGGTGGGTGGGTGAGTGGGTGGTTATGTATGACTAATGGACGCAAAGGAGAATGCCACAGATTTTTCATAATTTCTACATAATTAAATAGTGGAGATAACAAAGCCATTCATTTTCCTCACAAAACCTATTACATGGTGTGTTATGGAGACACCGCCTGACTTTTGAGACGTTGTTTTGTCCGACTTTGGAGAAGGTTTTGAGATCAAGTCTACTGTATTGTGCAAACATCTTGAGCCACCACTAATTTCTTCATAATTTGCTTCCAAAGAGCCAGATGTTCTTGCAGTTTTTAGCGTTTTTTTTCTTTTTTTTTTGAGGAGGTTCTCCAGGCCTCCTGATCGTTTCACAAAGTTTTGGCTGCCCCTGGACATGACAGCATCTCGACATTATTGAAGCAGTGCGGGATCACGGAGAACTTAATAAAAGGCAGCCAACCTCCAAAGAAGAGAGATGGAAAGTCCTTCAAAAAGCCTTGAGAACTATTCCTGAAGACGATTTAAGGAAATGACAAAAGAGCTCGCCTAAGAGAGTTCAGGCTGTGCTGAAGAATGATGGTGGTGGTCCCGAATTGACTTTAAAGCTGGTTAAAATTAAAACTCTCATACATCTCCCACATCTTAAACTATGCAGATATTGGAGAAAACTATGGAATTCACCTTAACAGGAATGAACATATGAGTAATATTGGGATTTCTTTGGATATCATGGCATTCATTAAGGGAGATTGCCCCTCATTATTCCAGGAATTTAATACTCTTTTAGAACAGTTTCACATTAGATGTTGAAATATAGGATTTCACTGAATGCATGAGAGCTTATGTGAGGTCAGGAGAATGTTCAGGATCACAAACAGTGCCCCAGCCTCTTCCAAAGGGATTTTTTCTCTCCAGAGAACACAGTTCCACTGCCCCACATGCCAATTCTGGAGGGCTGTATATCCTTCTAGCTGCACTTGGCACGGTGGCAGGGACCATTCTATTGTTAGTGCCTTTCTAAGGAGGTCAAACAAGTTGTGTGAGTGCAGCTGAACACCAGTATCAGCAACAGATGAACTGTAGAGCAGTTGCATGGATAGATTAAGCATGTTATAAGTTAATAAGTGTGTGTGTGTGTGCGTGTGTGTGTGTGTGTGTGTGTGTGTAGAGAGAGTGAGAGAGAGAGTTGTTATCAACAGGGTGGGCTACTAATGACCACCATTCTATACATCAGAGAGAAAGTGACACCTGAGATCAACACAGAGCTCCCTCAGAGGTGCTAATGGAAACACATTCACCAGAGAGAGAGAGAGAGAGAGAGAGAGAGAGAGAGAGAGAGAGAGAGAGAGGGAGCGAGATTCCTCAAAGTGGTGTTGAATGGAACCAGATGACTGAAAGGTGTTACTGCATGAACTTCTTATGGGTGAACTGCCTGAGACATTGTTTTACCAAAGTATGAAAAAAGCCTACAAGAAAACTTTGGATTCATCATTGTTTTACCATCTCTTAGTTTAGAATCTTGTTTTGTTGCAAACTTTGGTCTTTGATCTTTTAGAGATGCCTTTGCAAGACTGTTACTAAATGTTATCATCTGATTTCATTCCTGCCCCCTATCCAGACCCGCAGTCCTCCTCACTTTCGGCCCAACCGAGTGTCAGCTTTTCCCTGTTCCTCTGCGAACGAGCATCACCCCTCACTCAGACGTGTTTGATGTGGCAGTCAGCTGTCAGTTGCTCCGGCCATATAAGAGGCAACTCTGTCCTCACAGACTCGCGCCAATCAAAGCACCTGACACCGCCCTGAAAAGAGGGCAGGCAGAGGGCCTGTTTACCCCCACCCAAACACACACAGACACACACACTCACACTTGCGCAGAATCCTTCCAGCCCTGCATCCCTAACATCTGCAGCCGAGATGAAACAGAATGGTAATTGGCTGCCATCTTGGGAGAGGTTGGGTGGGGGCCTCCGGTTGGAGATGTCCAGACAAGAGACCCCAAGAAGACCAAGCTCCAGCTATCTAGTTGCAGCACAATTCCTTTTCTATTTTTTTTATTTGAATTAGATTTGAAGCCTTTACAGTCCTATTAAGAATGCGCAATTCAAGATTTTTTGCCTTGACACGTTACATCTATGGTGGTGGCCTAGTGTTCAGTGACTAGGCCCCAAGATCGGAAGGCCCTGGGGTCAAATCCCAGACCAGTAGGTTGCCCTGAGGTACCCATGAGCAAGGCCTCGTCCCCATCCCTGCTCCCTGTTCGCTGGATATAGTTTCCCCTGCTGCACGTACATGTGTTGGTGAAAAGCAGAGCTTGTATTTCATTGTGATTCACAAAGGAAAACAGTCACTTTCACTTTCACATAGGTTTGTAAGTGACCTATATCTGTGAATGCGTACCAGGAGGTGCCCTGATGAATTCCAATCCGAAGATAAACATCAGATCATCAAACTAGATTCAAGATCTTTCATTTGTGCCCCTAGAAAACGTCCCTGCACATGAACATGGCGAACATGGCACAACGAGACCATATGCAGGTCCCGAGGTTTGCGATATGAAGGAGAATAAAAACATAAAAATGGCTTAAATCTGATTATGAACCAAGTTTTTCTGTTCATTCACTTTGGAATGAATCTTATTTTATGTAAAAATGGCTCATTTCTCATGTCTCATTTGTCCCGTTTTAACTCTATAAGGTGAACTGAGTCTAAAGCAGTATAAGAAATAAATGCCTAAAACTGGGACTTTTAAAAAACCTAATTGCTGCATTTTTGAAAGGAACATCTAGACTCCTATAACTCCTATACATTAAAATGATTTCACAATGATTACCATCAGAATGTAAAGACTACATACTGCAGATATATAGTGGATTGAAATCCTTCCAGATTTATTAATGGATGACTGTAAAAAGCACTCATTGCAGATTCATACTGGATTAACATCAGTTCACAGTTGCTTTAAAAACTAAAAACTACACGCTGCAGACTCCTATTGGATTAAAATAATTGGTTTCATTGGTAATGATGTGAATTACAATATCTCCCCTGGTGAAACTTATCCAGCTTAAACAGCGCTTTAGAGACCGAAAGCAGAGGTGAAGGAATTTGCTCCGTTCAGAGGGAAGCCTCGGAGCGATTCACAGCTTCAGTCGAGTGTGGGGTTGATGTATTATGTAGTGTGAGATGGGATGAAATATTCAGCTTCGTCTCTAAACACCTGCTCAGGGTTGCAAGGCATACGGCTGCTGTCACGGAAACAGCCGTAGTTTCTAATCAACTCTGATGATCGTTTCCTCCTTAATCTAGATATCAAAGGCCAATCTCAGCCAGCAGCTGCTGCAGGTTACGCTGGTCAACAGCAACTTCCCCTCCCTGTATCGACTAGATTAACACACGCTCACACACATACACACTCTCAGAGGAGATATCAAAGACGCCTTAAAGTAAAGAGCCTTGGAGACACACTTGTATGCTTTCACAGATGCACGCACGCACACACACACACACACCCATGCACACAGAGTCAAAGTCTCTTCTTTTCTCTCTTTCAGTCCCCTTTGCCTTTCCCATTGTATCTGAATATCCATAGCAGCCACTTCTCCTTTCATTCTGCCAGCCATTGACTTCATTCGAAAGCTTTTGCGCACTTCAATCCGCCACTCAAGCGCCCGCACTACAAAAGGTGTTTTTTTGTGGCACGCACCAGAATTCTCTCGTTCCCTCGAGACAAACACACTCTAATCACTCTCACAAGGAGAAAGAGATAGAGAGAGAGAGAGAGAGAGAGAGAGAGAGAAGGTGAGACACAGAGAGAGTGGTAGAAATAATGAGAGAAAAGAGAAAATGAGAAGACACACAGAGAGGCGAGGGAGAAGGAAGAAGGAGTAATAAAAGGGAAGACGACAAGTGATAGAGGAAGGTGGGAGAAAGCTAGAAAAGAGACCAAGAGAGAGGAAAGAGTGAAGAGAAGAGGCAGAGAGAGAAAGAGAGAAATGGGATGGAAAGAAAGGGGAGCGTAAGAGGTTGAAGAGGAAGATAGAGTAGAAAAGAGAAAAGATGGATAAAGAGAGAGAAGTCCATTGTTGAGGTGAAAGACAAGGGAGAAACAGTGAGAAAGAGAAGAGAAAAGAGCATTAAAGGGAGGGCGGGAGAGAGAAAATAAGGAAGAAAAACAGTGTGTTGTTTCCACATCTAATCACAAAGACAACAGAAGAGGACGTGGCTGCAGGGAGATCAGATGAGTTTGACCCTGTTTGCCTGGCAGGTCGATGCGTCTCCGTGTGTTTCTGACACTTCAGCACCAGCAGAAGAAGAAAGAGAACCGTGTTGTTTCAGTGTTCTCACTTGTGACCTGTTTACCAGCTCTTTTTCTGTGATTTATTTATCTAGCTCTTACACTCAGTGGCCGCTTTATCAGAAACACCTTTCTTGTGGTTCGTCTGCTTCTGTTCTCGGCTGGATATTATTATTAGGTGATCAACCACCTTCACCCTTTCACTGTCAGAGTGTAAAAACCATGGACTGGATTAAAATCACTGCACATGTAAACTCACACTTACATTTACTGCCAGACTGAAAAAACGACGCTGCATAAAGTGGCCAATTAGTGGAAGCAGAGTATGTGTGTTTCCGATAAAGTGGCCAGTTAATGGAAGCACAGTCTAGATGTTTCTGATAAAGTGGCCAGTTCGTGGAAGCAGGGTACATGTGTTTCCAATAAAGTGGCCAGTTAGTGGAAGTGAAAATAAGGTGTCTTCAATAAAGTGGCCAGTTAATGGAAGCACAATCTTGATGTTTCCGAAAAAGTGGCCAGTGAGGGGATGTGTTCATTCATTTTGAGATGACTGGTTTCCACATATTCTCAAACAGCGGTGGCCTAGTGGTTCGGGAGTTGCCCCCGCATCGGAAGATTGTGGGTTTGATTCCCTCACCAGTAGGTTGCCCTGACGGTACCTTGAGCAAAGTACCGTCCCCGTCACTGCTCCCCGGGCTCTTTCAATAGCTACCCACTGCTGCACGGTGTTTGCATGGGTTAAATGCAGAGGTCCAATTTCGTTGTGGTTCACTGTGTGCTGTGCTGTGACCGCGCAATGACAAGAATAGTCACTTTCACTTTCTTTTCACAAAGTCTTTCAGTTTACTGTTTACAATAATATATTAGGTATCTGCGTTTTTCATGTGCCTGCCAACATTTTGCCGATTGGCCCCCTCTCCCTAGAAGATTTCCTTTTCTAGGCTTTTGGTTCAATATTTGGTTTGTGTTTAGAGGCCCCTGGATCGAAAGATCATGGGTTTGAATCCTGCACCAGTAGGTTGACCTGAGGTACCCTTGATCAAGGTACCGTCTCCATCACTGCTCGGCGCTGGATATAGCCGCCCCCTGCTGCACGGTGTGTGTGGGTTAACTGTTGTGATGTGTGTTCACAATGACAAACAGTCACTTTCACTTTTAAAATGCCTGCTTGACAGTCTGCGGTCGACTGAAAAGAGCTTCGTTCCAAATTACACTGATAGTCAAACCGAATCCTCTGTGCTGGTGGTACCAGGACCTGGCCATTACTGAAGTTAATATTCAGAGTGTACTGATTCACTGTAAAGTGAGCCAGAGGGTGAGTGTTGAAGGCTGGGGGCTTGTTAGACGAACATGCCAGGTGCATCATGAAATATAGAGCCAGGTGAATGGAGAGCATGTGTGTACGAGGAGAACTTTGGTAGAAACTTTCCAGCGTGTCTTTCTCTGAACTTTCGGAAATGGCCTGAATTGCACAGCCCCTCTAAGGTGTCATGACAGCGGGGCTCTTTCTTCTCTCACCTCAGGAATGGGCCGCAAGGGGTTGCTTGCATGGCGGTATGTGTGTGAGAATGTGTGAGTAAAGGTGATTTCAGAGTGTTTTGATATGAGATCCAAAGGAATGTGCACAGGTACAGTAATGTATGTAATGTGTGTGTGTGTGTCTTAGTGTGTGTGTGTGTGTGTGTGTGTGTGTGTGTGTGTGTGTAGAGATGAGGTAAGAGCTCACAGCTATGAAACTGTATCTGAAACAGATTAAAAGGCATTTTCCTTCTCTCTTTTTAACTTAGCCAGGTGTTAAGTCCTGGAAACATTCTCTTTTGTGTGTGTGTGTGTGTGTGTGTGTGTGTGTGTGTAAGGTAGAAACACACCAATTAGTTGTGTATTAGCTCTCAGAATCGCAGAATTGAGAGCTAATACACAACAATGGCACTTTGTGGGACAGCGCTATAATCACTTTCATTTGCAAATGGAAGAGGTCATTTTCACAATTCCCAGCATGTTGATGATATGATCATGTGACTGGAGCCAAACCGGAAGTAAATATTTACAGCATTAAGCAGATGTTCTTATCCAGAGCGACTTCCAGTTCCTGATTACAGGGACAGTTTCCCTGGAGAAGCCCTTCTTGCTCAGGAACACAATGGTGGTGGTGCTAAAGGTGGGATTTGAACCTGCCACCTCTTGGGCCCTAGATGAATAGCCTACCACTATACCACCATCCCAATAAATAAACATCCAAGGGTGAAGACGAAGGGCCATTTACATGAAGACGGAAGTGATCTCAGTGTAGAGACGTGAAATGTTCTGTCAATAAAGGCCAACGTAGGAATCATCAGACAAATTTAAGGAATGGCGAGAAACTCAGCTATTTATAACCAAATTAGGAAGTGGCTTAGTAATAAAAAGAAATGCACAAGCCAGTGTGTAACTGTACAGGCCCCAATAAATAAATGGGATGATAATAAAACACATTAATAGGAAAAGTATACACCCATAATAATAATAACACTCTCTGCAACAAAACACACTCATGTAAACAGTCACTGAAATAATTACACAGTTACAATATTACAAATACAGTCACAGTAAAATAAAAAAAAAAACTAGAAAGATTCAGTCTTGGTAAGAAATTCAGTCACAGTAATGAAAACGCTTCAAAATCACAGAGTTAAAGTGCGAAACCTGCACAGAATCAGTAATTAAACAGTCACAGCCATTAAAAATGATACATTAATAAAAAGTCAAACAGTTCAAATTTACACACCCATAGTGATAATAACACAGCCACAGTCTAAACAGTCAAACACAGTCAAAAACACAGTCCCAGTAACGACCCAGTCACCATAAAAAACTCATTATTAATGAAGAAAGATGAAAAAGTAATAAAAACACAAAGAGCATTCTGATCTCATAAAGTCCCCCCTGTAATAACAGTACAGTCAAAGCCTCATTTCCTCTCTCTCGTTCTCTCCCTCTCTTTCTCGTGCACACCCATTTTCATATATTGACACACATCTCCACAGAGTGCCCAGAGAGATTTCCTTTGTTCATAATTATCCACACCCCTGTGCTGTTTGCAGGTTCGTTTTTTGTAAAACTCTCGCTTTCGAGGTATCACCTTCTAATAGAATGTGAAACCGCATTAAAACAAACCTGCCACTTATCACATCATCTCACTCTCTTCTTCTCCTCTTCCTCCTGTGTGTTCAGTCACTTCCTTTCAGTTTTCACACTCTTTCTCTGGTCCACTTTTGCTATCTACTGCTCCATCATCTTCAGATCATTAGTCTCACATCTCTCTTTCACTCTCTCTTCCTCTCTTTCACACTTTCAATCTCTCTCTCTCTCTCTCTCTCTCTCTCTCTCCCAACAGATTTGTCTCATTTCATTGGGAGGTATTGGACACTGAGTGGCACTGAAAGTGTGTGTGTATGTGTGTATGTGTGTGTGTGTGTGTGTGTGTGCGCGCGTGTACGTGCACTCCTCTGTCCTGCCTAATCCAAACACAACTTCAGAGAGGGAGACTCTCCACATGTGGCTTCATGAAAGGGAGCGGCGAGCCTTCGGGTGAAAAGACAACATCTGAGGGAAAAAAGGGAGGGGGGGCCAACACCTCCCTGTGTCTTAGCCCAAACTGTTCCTCAGAAAACGCTTCTGCGTTAGCCAAGAGCAGGCAGATCCATGCAAACGCCCGCAGCGCTTGTCTCCCCTCTTCAGCTTACAAACACTATCTGCCAATTATGGCAAAGCATCCGCGGATTAAGCAATGCTTTGAGTCCTCCCATCATAACAGCCCCTGATTTACGATGGCGTGAATGGCACTGGGACACTGCACTGACCGTAATGCATGCCATACACTGGAGCTGTATAGTTCTCGTCATGTTTAAGAAAGCTTCATTGAATTGATTACATTCAGGCTTAATTTAATTGATTCATTATGAATGTGTAAAGTGTAAAGTATTGAGAGTGAGGGTGTTTTCGAGCGTGACTTAACTGGGATGAAGCACACATGTGCACTAATCATGGTGATTCAGAATGGACTGATTGGTGATTGTAGTCAATA
Source organism: Hepsetus odoe (assembly GCA_017165825.1). Taxonomy (NCBI): domain Eukaryota; kingdom Metazoa; phylum Chordata; class Actinopteri; order Characiformes; family Hepsetidae; genus Hepsetus; species Hepsetus odoe. The sequence goes on along the minus strand of CM029373.1, from coordinate 2,349,919 downwards.
TTCAGTGCTTATCAGACACTATACGTTACTGGCATGTGAAGAGATCGTGTATTTTTGTAACTTTAGTGCATCTGCTTACTCACAGCAATGTACCGTTACCTGTTAGTCAGGATCGATGGCCCAGTGTTTTAAAGTCATTCACACCAAATCACATCAAATGTAATGGAATTTAACGGCCTTGACTGATGCTGCATCAGATATTGTTCCAGAGAAGTTTTCCAGAAAGATAAAGCCCTGAGGGAGACATAACAGCAGAAGGAGGAACTACTGAGAACAACCGAGTGTCAAAGGAGAAAAAGTCCAAGAACTAGGATGAACCATTAAAAATAGTGTCAATAAGATAAGCTCTATAAAAAAAAACAGGAAGGAGTACCAAGACTCAATTATTGAGCCTCAATGAACATAGGAAAGACCTACTGAAAATCAGCACTCAAAAGGAGAATCTCTCTAAGAGGATCCTCCATCAGAGGAACCAAGACTCGAAGATATCCTCTTTAAGCGTGTGGAGAAACTTCAGCAACATGAGGAAGATTCACTGTGAAGATCTGAGAATCAAAAGATAAAACTCTCTAACCGCATGAAGAAAAACCACTGAGAGGAACCAAGAATCAAAAGAAGACCCTCTTCAAGGAAGAATCACCTGAAAGGAACCAAAACTCAAAAGGGGATGAACGAATGAGTAGAACCAAGGCTCACATAAACTCTCTAATAATGTGAGGAAGAACTCTCCAAGAGAAAAAAAGAAGAAACAATGATGGGAACCAAGACTCAAAAGAGAATGTGTTTTTGAGATGCAGTGTAGAACCCCTGAAAACCTCTATATGAACTCGAAGAAGAGAAAAAGAGGAACCAAGACTCAAAGGGCGAAACTGTCTAGGAGCATACAATTAGAAGACGTTTATAAAAATTGAATTTATAGAAATTCAGTGTCAGATTGAACTAAATAAAAGTGAAATTAAATGAACTGAATAAAATGTAATATATTTTTAAATGGAACTGAATCAAATCAGATCAAACTGTGTGACACTTGGAATTTGATTGCTTTTTATTCCATCACTGTGTTTGTAACTGCTGGACCCTCTAGTGTCTCCCAGAAAAAAGAAGCCTCAAGAAATAAGAGCAAGAGGGAGAGTTGGAATGAAAGAGAGTGATAGAGATAGAGAGAGAGAGACAGAGAGAGAGAGAGAGAGAGGCAGAGAGATAGAGGGTTGAAATCAATGGAGAAAATACCGCTTGAGGCTCGCTCAGTTTTATCTGCCTTTGAACGAGTCAGCTTTAATTTGGCTTTGATCTCAATTTGCTGCCGTACGGATCGCCTTCTCTCCACAAAGAGCACTGGAGAGGAAAGTTTTCTGGAGGATTTTCATCTTCTAAAGCTCTCTCTCTATTTAACTCGCCCAGCTTCTCTCTCTCTCTCTCTCTCTCTCTCTCGCTTTCTCTCTCTCTCTCTTGACCCCAGAATAAATGCTTCCAAAAGTGCCCTCCATTTTTGCATGTGTAATTTGTTCGGAATGGACTGAGGCGACTAAAAAATCGTCATATTAGAACTATTAAGGACACAAATGAGTTATCCCAGCCTGCCCAGAACTCTTCCTGAACCCAGACATTTGAAGTGTTTACGTTCATCTGCAACAGACCCCACACTTCCCCACGCTTAAAGCACAGACTAATGAAAATTCAGTGTTGCTCAGTCTTCCCTTTCCCATTCGTACTCATCTACTCAGTCCCGTCGCAAGAACATGTAAACAGAGGGATTGAGTAAAAAAAAATAATCAAGTGTACTCCATTTTAACCCCTAGTTCAGGCAGTGTTTGGGGTTGGAGGTATATTTCTTTAGTTCTGCCCTGAAGCTATGACACGAAAGTAATGACAGCTTACTCCCCAACAATTAACATCTGCATGCCTCATCACATGTCATGCCATGAGCAGGTTTTAAAAGGTTCATTTTGCAGAACTGCTGAGTATGTGTTCTGCAAAAACAACCAGCTTCTAATCTCTATGACTTTATTAATCCCTTTTTCTTTTTTTACCCATTCACACCTGTTATATATCTTTTCCTTTAATTTGTTCATTTCCAAGGTACTCTCACCAAACTCTAGTTAATGGAAATGTTATTACAGTGAACCAGACATAATAGTCTGAATTTATCAATAGTAAACTTCTCCTCTCTACCAGCACTGAGCAATCATCTTACGCTACCCCTCATTTCTTAATATTTTGCCGCCAAAGAGCATTTTTTCATGCATTGTTGAGGAACAGTTCTCCAGATCTTCCTGAAGGACAGTGTTGTTGTCTCTCATTTTCAGTCCAGTCTCTGTACCTGAGCAGTTTGATTGTTTTGTGGTGGTTAATCCACACAGTGATCTATGTGTGAACCTTCAAGGTGTCAAACAAGTGCAGATGACCTCTGATGCTGAACGCAGAGTGGGTGGAACATCTTTATCTAGACCCTTGTATTTTCAATCAGGGGTTCAAGACTTTTGCACAGTACTGTAGTTGTGTGAGTCTAAATACATTATGGGTGTGTTATGCATTGCTTTCCTCCATAAACTCGTGACTAGCATAGATTCTCACGTCACATGTTACCCTACATTGCATTTTATGCTTAACATAGCAGACAATTAGACTGTGGGCAAACCACACATATTGTGAGGTTGGCTGAGAACCAGATGTGTCACAGCTGATTGGATTTTCTGCAAAGCATTCTCAAGTCATTGCTAATCTCCCACTGAATCTCTTATACTGGGAACTTAGGAGATAACTGAGCTCCAACAGGTCCTTATACAGGCATACCTGCTTACCCCAAACCACAATGAACTGTTACGTGGACTCAAATAGACTTTTAAAGTTGTTCCCAACACCGCATGTCATACTTTCATCTTTAAAAAGTGGGAAAGTGGTTAGGGAATAAGGCCCTTAATCGTGAAGTCATGGGTTCGGTTCCCAGAGCAGTGAGTTGCCCTTGAGCAAGGTACCATCCCCATCACTGCTCAAAAAAGCTGGAAAAAGCCTTCTGCATGGTGTGCATGGCTTAAATGCAGAGAAAACATTTCCTTGTGGTTCACTGTGTGTCGTGGTGCGATTCACCGTATAAGTCACTTTCACTTTCACTTCAAGCAAAGGCATGAAACGTTTGTATGTAACAGCAGCACACAGTGTCAGAAACGGCCAAGACAAGTCAATGATCAGTTACTTCCCAACAATATGAGTTGAGGCAAGTGTATGACGAGGCATGCGGTTAGCGCGCCATACTTGTTAGCTAGTGCAAAACTGAAGAAGCATATTTCAGACCCCAAGCGTGCCTGGGCCGATCGACTGCGTTTGGTGTAAATTCGTTTTTCACAACCTCATTGTGAGTGCATTCTTTCCGTGAACCTGCAGATTGTCTTACTTCAGACATGAGAGAAGAAATGGAGGCGGCTTAACGCTCACAGCTTAAGGGAAAGGTCTTCCTTTTAATCTGCTCTCTCTCTTTCATCACACTTTAAAGAGACTGCTGCTTCTCAGGTCTTGAGGATGAAACAGTTACTTCCGCCACGGATGGTCAGAACTCGCCGGCCTTTCTCTGTGTACTCATGCCCATCAGGAAGAAAGCACAAGGACAAATGTTCTGTCTGAAGAAAGCTCAGTGCCATCCAGACCATGCCGACACACTCCTGCAAGGCCACCGCTGGAAATGCCATCGCTTCTAGCATGATCGTTGGGTCAGGAAACGCGAATGCCTGTGAAAAAAACCACAGCCTAGGGTTATTCTTTTGAGGAAGCCCTTGGCTGGAATCTGTACAAATCTAAAGGAACATGTAGATCCACATGCTCCAAATACCTCCTCCTGGGAAACTTTAAAGGGCCCCACATTTCCAGCATTTTATTTTTCCCGCTAATGATGTTTATGTGTCAGGCATGGCGAAATGTTTTTTAATCACTCTTTATTCTAACCACTCTTCATTCTTATTCTAAAGACCTAACCATCCTGTCTTGGCTATTTGCCATTATGATTGAAATATTTAATTATTATTCTAATTGACCACCTATAAAAAGTAGTCAGGCATTGAGCTTTTTTTTCTAATGAACCTTTTAATTCAAGTAAATGAATTGAAAACGAAACCATTTGGAAAATTCCAGTACCAGTCAACAACCCTCGCAAGACTGTAGTGAGGCCAGCTATGTTATATGGGTTGGAGATGGTTTCAAAAAGAGCTGGAAGTGGCAGAGTTAAAGATGCTAAAATTTGAAGATTGGTATTTATACCAGTATATTTATGGGGCAGCTGAGGTGAAAAGGTAGGTGCTGGAGTTAAAGTGGTTAAAATGATTTTTTATGGTTTCTAAAATAATACAAGGTTATTCTGGGTCACAGCACTAACCTACATCTCAAGCTGTTTGTGTTTTGACCACTAGGCTAACAGAGTGGGAAGTTGTCGCCCCCTCCACCCCCCCGATTCCTGTGTCCCTGTTTACACATGCCAGCATCATTACTAGGTTAAATGTGGCCTACACCCCCAGAAATGTCCAGAAACAGACCACTGATGAAAGGCTGGAGCAAAGTGTACATCAACAGATGGGCTACAGTCTCCATCTGTACAAGCAGGAGTTTGGGGTTTCTGATATAGTGGCCAGTGAGTGTTCGCAGAATGGCCTTTAACGAGGGTGGCAGAGTTTTTACGACTAATTGCTGTACAGATGGCGGTGATGGTGTGGATATAGCGTGTGTGGATTACGGAGGTGAGGAGGGCTTTCGCAATGAATGAAACCAACAGATCACTTCTGTGTTCCTAAGAGATAATGAAGTGATTAAAAATTACCCTAGGTCCTTGTAAGGGCACTCTCTCTGTCTCTCTCTTTCCCTCTCTTCCCCCATCACCAACACCCCCCTTTCTTGGCTAATCCGTCTTTGAGTACCAGGGCTGGAATCGGTGTTGTCTAAAGGGGGGACGATGGTGAGAGAGAGAGAGTGAAAGAGAGAGGGATAGATGGAGATACAATAAAGGGGATATGGGGACACCCCACTGGTTTTGGCTAAGGAGACTCCATTCATCCATAAGACCTTCCCTTACTATTCCCACAGTGTGCTCACCCCATAGATGCACACACACACACACACAATTTAAGACACACACACATACACACACACACACTCTCTCTCTCTCTCTCTCTCTCTCTCAGTTTCTCTGCAGCTAAATTAGATTAGACTCCTCTTCATTCTCTTCGGTGAGGATGCTGGCCTTTCTCTGCCACTGACCTCTCACTCTCCTCTCTGTCTTCTTCAGTAAAACAAGCACACACACACACACACACACACACACACACACACACACACTCCACTCTGTTTGATAGTCAGCAGGTTATATATTCCCTTTGCCACAAATATAACACTCTAGTTGCCTAAGCTGATTGCAATTTGTTAATTTTGTCCAGCTTTCAGTTTTTGTCAGTTGTAAAGCAGAAATACGTGGAATTAAAAGAAAACACAAAAACATTTATGATGTGGATAATTCAACAGTTTAAGGATTAAGGAACATGAAATTGTTAAGGATTTGCATCAGAATTAATTATTTTCTTATTAATATATCATTACTATTGTCATTACACTGACCAATAATGGTCTTATTATGGTATAATTACCTCCATTTTAATGAATAATGTTATATAGTTAGTATGATTAATAAACATCCAGCCCACATTTCTCAATTTTGCAGAAAAACACATTTCTGCTCCCTTGTGCTTTAAGGTGGTTTGCTCTGTCTCAACGCCTGGTGTAATATGGGTGGACCAGGGGGTGGGGGGGTTTGGGGGGGCAGGGAAGTGATCTGGGTTGTTATCAGTGAGAACCTGGCCAGCTGTGCTGTATGTTAACCTGTTGCTGTTTCTTAGAAAACACAAGCACTGCGTGTGTGTGTGTGTGTGTGTGTGTGTGTGTGTGTGTGTGTGTGTGTATGTGTGTGTGTTCAAGAGAATGAGGGTCCATCGCCAGTTTTGTCTTACTTTTGGTCGACTGAGGCCTTGAAAGCCCCCCATAAAACATTTACCCCCACTAACACTTTTACTTCTGTCTGCCGGCAATGGGCCTCGGCAAAGACAAATGTCTGAGAGTGTCTAGGAGTGTGTGTTTGAATGTGTGACTCACACAGGATGCTGTACGGTGATGGAAACACCTTGGCAGGCTGCTGAGAGCTACATTCACAGAAAGAAAGAAGAAACATTTTGTCAAAGCATCTCTGAGTTCAGCAGACGGGTCAATGAACCGCTGAGGGCTTGGATCAAAGTGGGAATCATCTTGGTTTCTGTGATACATGCATGGATACAAACATTTTAAAAGACTGCACAGTCTGGGACCCTGCTCTAATATTTGCAGTGGAGAATTCAGCTCCGCCTTGCTGGTTTGACCCAGGACCTTCTCACTGTGAGGCGACAGTGCATGTTAAATTTCCTTAACATGCCCCAGTGTTTATTTGCTATACACAGTGTCATTTGCTAACAAGCACAAAAGTGAAAGTGACTATTCTTGTCACTGTGAAACACAGCACAGTGCACAGTGAACACAACGAAATTACACCTCTGCTTTTCACCCACACACCGTGCAGCAGGGGGCAGCTATTTAAAGCCAGTGATTGCTCAGGGGCACCTCAAGGCAACATACTGGTCTGGGATTTGAACCCATGAACTTCTAATCCTGAGGCAGAGTCCATAACCACTAGGCCACGGTTGCCCCTCAATAAATAATGCATCAAACAAACTGGATTAAACCCAAGTGATTAGTGCTGAAAATAAATGTTCTCTTCTTTAACATTGTTCATTTATCACCGTCCAGTCTTTCTGTCTTTCTAGTTTCCTTTGCTGTTGGCTTTTTAGCTGTTTTCCTGCAAAGGCTTTATGAGAACGACTCAGAGCTGCTGAATGATGGCCTGGGTGAGGCCAGAAACCAGCGCACTACAGCTGTGCTCTCAAAGCAGCTTCTGACAGCGCCATTAATAATAACACAACATATGAAGTCATCTGCACCCAGGCCACATCTGAGCTATGGGCCTGAAAGGCCTCAGCACTCTGTTTCTCCATTTTAATCCTGTTATTACGAACTTTGCTGTTTGCTGACGCCATTTAGTTCATGACAAAGGACACAGAGGGTGATTACGCTTTCTGTTGTGGCATTTGAAATTAATTGGAGCTACATGAAAACCACCAAAGGCAAATTATCATAATATAGCTCAGTAGTCATGGTATGGACAAATATTCAGGCTTCAAGACTGGTGAAACTTTTCCAACAACACCGAACCAGCCCTGTTTGCTTTGGGGCACCCAATTTTCCCATCTGAAACCAAAAAAGATCTATTTATTTGTTTTTCTACATGGCATATTACCCATGTGGCGTCAGTGTAAATCTGACATCTAAAACCAAAAAACATGAGTTCGAGTCCCAGGGCTAGTAGGTTACCCTGATGTGCATTCGAGCAAGGTACCATCCCCATCACTGCTCCCTGGGTGCTAGATACGGCACCCACTGCTACAAGGCATGTGTGGGTTCAATACAGAAGATGCATTTAGTTCACAATGTTCACAGTGATAATAGTCACTTTCACTTCACTTAACAACACAAAGTTCAGGCACCATACTGAGTCAGTTAAGGTTATTCTTAAAAATGTTTAAATCTTTGATGAAGATGATGACGATGAAACCTGGGGGCTTTGCAAATGAATTCCAAAAGAGTAGAATTCTGTCTTTTATCTGTGCAAGTGTTCAAGGTTAGGAAATTAAAATGAAAACTTAAAATAGGAAAAAGAGGCAAAACAAAAAATGGAAAGATATAAATCATTCCTCAGTAGCTCAACTGCAGCATTATTTATTTAATTTTTAGTGATAAAGGGAAGAAGATAGCAAATCCTTTGTAAAGAATTAAAAGGAGTTTAATGCAGAAAAGGACAATTATGAGGCATTAATAAATGATCTGTTATTGAACCATTAAAACCACTGTGCTCGTAGAACACAGCAGGCTTTTGAAGTAGCGGAGCGCTTTAATTATTAATTGAGAGGCTCATAAGCATTTCCTCCGATCATCTGACCCGATCGAGAAGAAGCGCTGCGAGTTTTTAAAGTGTCTGCATTTTGGAGGGGCAATGGAAAGCAAGGGATGAGAAAATGAGAGGAATTTCTGTGATGGAAGAAAAAAAAGCAGTCGCTGATTCTGAATTCTCACTCAACTAGACGCATCTTCCTTTTATCCCGTGCTAGCCAGGGAAAAATGGAGTGTGCACATACACACACACACACACACATACAAAAGAATTTGGACCAGAGAGAACAAGCTTACATTGTATATTCTCAGATTTATCCATTTAAAAAATCATCAATTGAAGTGTTTGAGAACCATCTATTATCACAAATCTTATTTAAAAAGAGAAGCGCAGAGAAGCAAAAGAAACGTTTAGAACAGAGACAAGTAAAACGGGAAAAAAAAGAACAGTAATGAAGAGAAGAAAAGAGAAGACGTCAAAGAGAGAAGGAAACAAGAAGGCAACAAGAGAAGAGAGGAGAGGAGAGGACTTGAGAAGGGAAGAGAAGAGAAGAGAAGAGAAGAGAGGAGAGGAGAAGAGAAGAGAAGAGAAGAGAAGAGAAGGAGAGAAGAGAGAGAAGAGAGAAGAGGAGAGGAGAGAGAGAGTGAAGAGCAGAAGAGAAGAGAGGAGGAGAGGAGAGAGGAGAAGAGAAGAGAAAGAAGAGAAGAGAAGAGAAGAGAAGAGAAGAGAAGAGAAAAGAGGAGAAGCGAGAAGAGGAGAAGAAATGGAAGAGGACACGATGACAACAAGAGAAGAGAAGAGAAGAGAGAGAGAGAAGAGAGAGAGAGAAGAGAAGAAAGAGGAGAGGAGGAGAAGAGAAGAGAAGAGAAGAGAGAAAGAGGAGAGGAGAGGAGAAGAGAAAGAGAAGAGAAGAGAGGAGAAACGAGAAGGAGAAGAAATGGAGAGGAAGAGGAACACACGCGACAACAAGAGAAAGAGAAGAAAGAGAAGAAGAGAACAGAAGAGAGAGAAGAGAAGAGAGAAAGAGAAGAGAGAAAGAGAGGAGTGCAGAGGAGGCCTCTGTAAGCAGATTAAGCTTTAGCCCCTCCTGTCCGCTTAATCAACATGGCCTTTCAGTCTGAGAGCACAATAAAAAACATGGCCAAAACCCACCATCACTACCAGCCCCTTTTACACACACTCTCTCACTCTTTCTCTCCCCTCACACACACACACACAAAACAAAAAGCACTCCCATTTGCGCTCCAACCCACACAGGAAAACCCAAGTAAGCATGGAAAACCCAGTCTTAGAGGTCAGCTGAGGTGAACACAATGTCACGTACAGGTAATCTCCCGTTTCCATCTCCTCACAGCTCGCTCTCATCATTCTGGGGTTTGGGAAAGCAGAAAAAGCTTAAAGTTTTAGGGAGAGAAAAAAAAAACAGGTAATAAGAATTCCATTCATTTAAACTTATCAAAAATCCCACAAGACCTTAAACTTTCAACTTCTCCTCACCCTTTCCTTTCTTTCATCCATGGTTAAATGTAAGCAAATAAAATGGCGTACAAAGTCATTCTTCAAGGGGAACAAAGAAGAAGGGGTTGGTGGGGGTGGGAGAGAGGGTGGTAAGGGGGCGAGAGAGGCCGCCAAAATGCCTTCCTTTCTCCATAACGTTAACCAGAGGGGGGGCCGGCTTCTAGGCAGAGAAGAGCAGCAGGGGAGCGAGCAGCTTCCATACAATCACACATCTCCCCAATCCCTCGCACAAAAAAACATGAAATATCTTTTCAGCTTGATCCATCAAAGGGCCCCCCCCTCCTTTCTCTTTATTAGTTACAGAATTATCCCACACTTTTGATTTTCACAGATGCAACTAGCTAGCTTCTAGATACTAGCTGTGCTTCTGAAAAAGAGATGAGATAAAGTTGGAGCGTGTTTGTATTTGTGTGTATGAATGTGTGTGTGTGCAGCCAAAGAGCTGTGTATGTATGAAAAGAAGGAGGAGGCTAGATCATAGGCGAATGAATGAAAAACACAAGAGAACGCAGTAGCTTTCTACTGGCTACTGATGTCAAAAGATTAGATAGCCATGATTCATTGCTGCTTTTATCTATTTCGCCTTTTCCTTTCAAAGAGATATCCTCATGGTCAGCGAAGCAATCATGAAAGGCCTTGGCGAGAGAGGGAAGACGAAGGAGAAGATGATGAAGACCAGGATGAAGAACAAACCCACTGACTAGCTGTGTCATTAAGCCCAGTCACTCGCGTGATTTTTTAAATACTCGATCAAACACACGATGAAGTGCCGTCCAGCACTCCAAACTGCCTGATTATCCTCGTAGCCTTAACATCAAAAACAGGAAACACATCCAGGGCCGTTCTAACAACACCGCTGGCAAGATCACTGGGGTTAAATGGCAAACAATTCTGCTCGAATCAGCTGCCGAGATGCTTAAGGCCTTTTGCAGTCGCTGGTTGGCTAATTAGGATAATTACAACAAAAGCGCTTCTATACTTCAGAAGCGCTTTTGATTATGAGCTAAATGTATAATATATACAAAACCATTATAATAAAACACTCATCCAAAGAGCCATATATATATATATATATATATATATATATATATATATATATATATATATATATATATATATATATATATATATATATATATATATATATATACACACTAAAAGATGCTGAGATTTTCGTTGGCTGTGTTGAAGATGGACAGGATTAGACATGAGTATATTAGACAATAAAGTGAGAAAAGCAAGGTCTGGACATGTCTAGATGAGAGATGAGAATTATATCGAGAGCAGGACGATGGAGCTGCCAGGAAAAGAGGAAAGATGAAGACAAAGATGAGGTTTATGAACGTGGTGTGAGAGGACATGCAGGTGGTCGGTTTGAAGGAGGAAGATGCAGAGGACAGGAAGAAATGGAAGCGGATGACCCGCTGTGGTGACCCCTAAACGGGAGCAGCCAAAAGTAGGGTAGAAAGTATAAACTTGGCATGAACTAAGTATGAAAAATACTAATATCACAATAATGAATCACAATATAAATGCTTATGGTGATCAACCCTTCATTAACCTCGTGCTCGTTATGAAACTGAACACCTCTTCACCGACCAAATCCCATAAGAGCAGGAACTTCCCCAAAAAAGTCATTTAGCAATGTTGCCTTTGCTGATGCTAATTATTATCGTTCTGCACATAAAACTTTGGGTAAAAACGCTATTAAAAATAGTTTTAAATAACTGTCTTAGCCAAGGGCTTGTGAAACAATGTGAAAATCAGTGTTTTTTGAGACTTAAGGCATATTATTTACTTGATATTCTCTCATGAACTATTTTGAATATGTAGCGCTTGAAGGGATGCTGAATTTTCAAAACTACCATTGACTTCCCAATCCATTAGTCCATATGTGCAAATTTAGCTACAAAAGCAGAGCTCATTTGAATTCCCTGTTTTTGGACGTCACCAAGCATTTACATTCAGCCGCCTAAGCATTTACATGTGGTCCCATTCGGGTAGTCATTAGGAGCGTTTCAGCATGGAGGGAATGTATCATTTATCAGTGTTAAAGACAATTAAAGGTGACTGTTTAATTGGATAAAACAGATTAAGGCTGGTTGGAAATGGTCCAATTAAAATAAATGGCAACCTGTCCTAAGCAGAACTGCAAGAAAAATGTAAGGCCTGTATTTGCCTCTTGTGGTGCGACACTAACTCTTTTGACTCAGGGCACAAAGTACAACCCATTGCTGGAAAACCAAAGGCCATAAATCACTGGTATTACTGGTTATCTGTTTCTCCACAGAAGCCTGCACCTAGTTTTCTAAACCCAGAGGCTTTTTTTTTTCTAGTCGCTGTTCACATCCTAAGCCTCATTAAAACATTAGAATTGCTTAACATCCACTTCTACACACTTTAAACTCGCACCATTACTGGCAGAGCTAAAAGTGGTCTAGGCATACTGACAGGGCAGACACGCAGACCTGCTAATATACACAGTGCAGTAGTTAATGTTAGACAGAGCAAAAGCTTTTTACACACTCTTCACACACCGCCTGAACCTTGTAAAACATACTTGAGCTCTTCATACAAAACCTATCTCTGCGAGGGGAGTGGCAGCCAGAGCAAAAGTCAAAAGCTTGAGAATAAAAAGGCCTGGAGCCCCTAAAAACCACAACCTTGGCCAAAATGTAAATTCACTTAAAACATCAAGATAAAATAAGTAGACAAGGGCTCGAGGTCACTTGCTCATGTTAAGAGGGGAGGCCTCGTGGCTCAGTCATATAAACAACAGGCCTCTTCATATCAAGCAACACTCTGAGGACTTCATGTGTGAAATTCCACACGACCATAGGTTAACGTTGAAGTGTCTTTCTTTTTTCTCGCAGGGTCCCAGACCCTTTGCAGTGTCCAGGACTGTCAAATGGGAGCCTCCTCCATTCTCCATAACCAGGTTCTTTGCATTGATCATGACCAGTGCCCTTCACTGTGCCATGAGAGTCGTAGAAAGTCATTGTGATTTGTACACACGGTTTTGGTAAACGTCCACAGATCGATTACCACCTCAGGAACGGAATTCTCGCACAACACCAGGCATGCTGATACGGGGCCAAACATATCATGTAACGGCGCCTACATCCCCATTAGAATGAATTCTTATTGGCCCAGATTCACACTTCTGGTCTGCATAATTACTGGCAGATCTTTTGGCCCACGGAAAGACAGAGGCAGACCCCAGCCATTGTTCCAGAAAACACAAGACACCTCAACCCTGCTATCAGTTTCCTGGAGGACCCTGAGAGCTGGCACAGTATCAGTTGCTGAGATCCAGCGGCATGCCGATCCCCACCACCAGCACGGGCGCAGATGAATCAAACTCAAAACTAGACTGAAACAGCCTTTGTCTCAGAGCTCATCCTTCAGGCGCTTTCCTCTAACATTCGTGTGAGAATTTACGATGGGGGAGAGAGAGGAGAGAAGTGACACAGGTTAAGAATGTCTCCTATGTAACGGCACGCCCGCGATCTGCCAGGACACCTGTAGCCTGAAATGCCTGAAAGGACAAATTCTCTCATTCATTCGTTCCACAGCACAGGCCATGATTGGCACAGAGAGAGACTCATTTTCTGATTAGAGCCGTCTTTTTGAATCCAGTATGTGGGTTGTCTGAACCATCAAGTAATTTTGAGTTTCGGCATTTGGAATAAGTACATATCATTAACAAACAATACTCTGCGATGTTCATTAGAAATTCGACAAAAGTGGTTTTTCAAGGGTTCTTCAGTTAAAGTTCAGTTAAAGAGGTTATGTAGAAGAAAAAGGCCTAAAAAAATTTAATACAATATAATAGATCCGTTTCCATTTCTTAACATTATATATTTATATACAACATATATATATATATATATATATATATATATATAGAGAGAGAGAGAGAGAGAGAGAGAGAGAGAGAGAGAGAGAGAGAAAGTGATGAATGTCTTATATTTATTGCCAAGGGCTCAGATCACTTTATCTGGTATAATGTAGAAAAATTTTAGATGCATGCCATATATTTGAGTTTATTAACACGATAGCATTTTCATTTTTGGCCTACTTTGAGAAAGAAAAATAGTTTCCTTGCAAAGCAGATTTGCCAGCTAATGTGGTCTGTCTAAAAGAACCGTTCACTTCTCAAACTTTTCACGAAGCTTGAAATTTTTTGCATTTCTACAGACATACAGATCATTCTTGAATAATTCTCATCAGTGTGTAGAAATTTTGAAAGAAATAAAGGCAGTGTTTATATTGAACCACAAACAGTAAAAATGATAGACAGACAGACAGACAGACAGATAGATAGATAGATAGATAGATAGATAGATAGATAGATAGATAGATAGATAGATAGATAGATAGATTAGACAGACAGACAGACAGATAGATAGATGGATGAACAGATGGATAAAGATAGAAATATGGATAGATGAATGGATATATAGATAGATAGATAGATAGATAGATAGACAGACAGACAGACAGATAGATAGATAGATAGATAGATAGATAGATGAATGAATGGAACTAGATAGATAGAAGGATGGAGTGGAAGGATGGATGGATGGACGGATGGAGATAGATAGATGTACAGATAGATAGATAGATAGATAGATAGATAGATAGATAGATAGATAGATAGATAGAAGGATGGATGGATGGACGGATGGAGATAGATAGATGTACAGATAGATAGATAGATCGATAGATAGACAGATGAACAGATAGATAGATAGATAGATAGATAGATAGATTCATTTTAGGCCTACATTGTGAAAAAAAGTAAAAGTTTCGCTGCACAGCAAATTTATCCAATGATTCCAACAGGTTTGGTGTTCTAGACATATCTTTGGTCATAATTCACAGCTCTGTGGTTCTCTCTCTAACATCCATATGAATGCCTAAGAAGCTGCAGGGAGGAGCCTCCAAACCATCTCAACAATAAAATGTGAGGGGGCTTGTGAGGGAATAAAACGCTCCCTTTTCTTCTCCGTTTCTCCCACAACCGTGAAAATTGTCAGTTGTGGTTGAAAGAAAGAAGAAAAAGAAGAAGAAGAGACGTTTTCAGGTCTTTCTGGGGGGTTTTCTGAGGGCCTCCAATATGGCGGCAAAAGTTTAGACACTTATTCTGAGCAAGTAAAATTAAATAGCTCAACAATTTGCAATGATTTCTGAAAAATACTGTTCTTTTAAGGTCCTACAGCCTGTTCCTCTGCGATTTTGGGGTTTAATCACCGTGTCAGCTCCAGCTTTCTTATGCAAAGGAGCTGTCTTTAGAAGGCGGATCTGTTTTGGCAGGTTAGCTCAGGACGGTCTGGTTTGTTTGTTTTTTTTCCCACCTCCTTTACGACAAGTCCCGCCTCCGTACTCTCTGATTGGTAGACAGAGTGATACTTTCAGCCAATCGGAGCGCAGAACGTGCTCGCTTTCGGCCAATCACTGTCTAGGAAGGGGAGGGGAATAACGCCGCACGGCTATGAAGAATTCCCAAAATCTGAGAGCCGCTCGGAGTGGGAAAGTGGGATGACGGTCTTCTCCCGTGTCCTGCGGAGGGATTTGGAAGTGTGCAGGAGTTGGTGAAGTTAGAAAATATATTTCAAAAGTAGTCTGTCGCTTTTAAGGATGAAAAAAAAATGCCTCAAAGGACGCGAACACGCTCCAGCATGGATTTTAGGATTTGACTTGGAAAACTCAGGATTTTTTTCCCCAGGTAACAGTTTTCCTGGATTTTTTAAAAGTTGAAACTGTTTCCCACATGGAGTGGAGCTTCTTAACTCGAGGGATAACTACACTTGGCTAGAAGTGAGTTCAAATTTGCAAACCACTGAACCAACCTGTCCTGCAGGTTGCAATATTTCTAAGAGATGTTTCATTCAAATACCTCCGTTTAAGAGTCAGCTGCCTCATTTTCCCATCCATTACTTTACACATGAGTCCCAAAAGAGAGAGAAAAATGAAGAGCGGTTCTGTTTGTCTCCTTCTGCTTTGCACCCTTGGCATGAGTTCCGCCATCAGCTCCATGGACCCGGACCGGCCGGGAGAAGGCAGGTGCCAAGAAATCGCCATCCCTCTCTGCAAGGACATCGGTTACAACCTGACGGTCATGCCCAACCTGATGGGCCACGAGGACCAGGGCGAGGCGGCCATAAAGCTGCACGAGTTCGCCCCGTTGATTGAGTTTGGCTGCCACAGCCACCTGAGGTTTTTCCTGTGCTCGCTCTACGCGCCCATGTGCACCGAGCAGGTGTCCACACCCATCCCGGCCTGCCGGGTGATGTGCGAGCAGGCCAGGCAGAAGTGCTCGCCCATCATGGAGCAGTTCAACTTCCACTGGCCCGACTCGCTGGACTGCTCCAGGCTGCCCAATAAGAACGACCCCAACTTCCTCTGCATGGAGGCTCCCAACAACGGCAGCGAGGACTCGGCCAAAGGGTCCCACACGCAGCCGCCAGACTCTCGTCCCCCTCGCGCAGGGAACAGCCAGGAGCTCCCGGTGAAGGAGAGGATGGGGAAGGACACTTGTGGAAACCCTGGCAAGTTCCACTACGTGCATAAGAGTGAGTCCTGTGCCCCCAAGTGCTACCCCAAAGTGGATGTGTACTGGAGCCAGGCAGACAAACGTTTCGCCCTGGTGTGGATGGCTATCTGGTCCATCCTCTGCTTCGTCTCCAGCGCCTTCACCGTCTTGACCTTCCTCATCGACCCACAACGGTTCAAGTATCCTGAAAGGCCCATCATCTTCCTCTCCATGTCGTACTGCGTCTACTCTGTGGGCTACCTCATCCGGCTCTTCGTCGGGGCTGAAAACGTGGCTTGCGACCGTGACACTGGAGTCCAGTACATTATTCAGGAAGGCCTGGAGAGCACCGGGTGCACCATAGTCTTCCTCATCCTCTACTACTTCGGCATGGCCAGCTCCCTGTGGTGGGTGATTCTAACCCTCACCTGGTTCCTTGCGGCTGGGAAAAAGTGGGGCCACGAGGCCATCGAAGCCAACAGCAGCTATTTCCACCTGGCTGCCTGGGCCATACCTGCCATCAAGACCATCCTCATTCTGGTCATGAGGAAGGTGGCTGGGGACGAGCTGACGGGCGTCTGCTACGTGGGGAGCATGGACGTCAAAGCCTTGACCGGCTTCGTCCTAATCCCCCTGTCCTGCTACCTCGTTATAGGCACTTCGTTCCTGCTCTCCGGCTTTGTGGCTCTTTTCCACATCCGCAAGGTCATGAAGACAGAGGGCGAGAACACGGACAAGCTGGAGAAGCTGATGGTGCGGATCGGGGTGTTCTCCGTCCTCTACACCGTACCCGCCACCTGCGTCATTGCGTGCTACTTTTACGAGCGCCTTAACATGGACTACTGGAAGGTCCTGGCTGGAGAACATCGCTGCTTGGAAGGTGGCAGCGGAGAAGAGTGCGCCATGAAAAGCTCCATCCCAGCGGTGGAGATCTTCATGGTGAAGATCTTCATGTTGCTGGTGGTGGGAATCACCAGCGGGATGTGGATCTGGACCTCCAAGACGCTGCAGTCCTGGCAGAACGTCTTCAGCCGCAAGCTGAGGAAGAGGGCAAGGAGGAAGGCCGCCTGCGTGTTCACGGGAACCGGGCCCTACCTGAAGCCGCACCCCGCGTTAAAAGGACACAAAACCAAGTACGAACCCGCCGGAGCCCCCGCCACATGCGTATGAGTTCCACAGACGTGCTTTACTTCTGTTTACTAAAAATGGTACACATTGCAGAGGAAGTGCCATCAGACACTGGCCATGGAGTTTATGCAAACCCTGGTTATAAAAAAAAAAAGCTGCAGTGTCCTGAGTTCTCAGATTTCTGTTTTGAGTTAATGATCTGTGTGCAAGAACCACAACTCAGCCACTGTTTAGTCTGACGCCCCTTCTGGTACTACTTATCCACTTACGGGATTTTTTTCCGAAATAAAACTAAGAAATGGGGGAACGAGTGTCTCCCCCAGTCACTGGGAATGCCTGTATCATGTGCAATAGATGTTTCCTTCAGTGACAGACTCTTAGCACTGTAGGGGCTGATTAAAGACACTAAAGAGACTCCATGGACAATGGACTTGAATGAGCCGAAGGGGGGCAGCACTCCCCGGCTGCGTGTCACTCCGGCTTTTCTATGGAAATGAAGGCCGTGTCATACACCGCCGCATTGACACTGGAGAGCAGCTGTTGGCTGAGGCTTCAGCCACAGAATGATCTGGCCATTGTGAAGGCCCTCCATGGCGTAAAAGCAAATCTACAAGCACTAAATATTGCCGAAAAGACAGAGGCCTTTTGATGGGGCGTTTTGTACAGCGGCTTCTTGCCCCAGCACACCCCCCACCCGGTTTGTTTTGTTATGCTGAGCTCTTTTTTCTTTTGTAGCACAAAGATGGTCTTTGTGTATGTTTCTAAAAAAGAAAATAAAAGTTCATATTTTGTAAGAGTAAATAAAAACCCAGTTTAAAGTGTTGGGAAAGTACTGCTGTGCACCACAGCGGAGTTTGGTTCTTTGCGTTCGGATTTGACCGAAATGTTGGGAAAACTTTTTTTTTTGATTTGCCATTTTGATCCTTAATTTATTTCAAACTAACTGTTTGATTTCGAAGTGACCTTCGTCCATTATGCCATAGAGCTCCATGGGAAAACCATCCGTTAGAGAAAATTTGGAAATGATTATATTATTATTCCATTCAGAAAAAATATGCAGACTCGTCCACAGGGCTGGTGAATGGAACCGAGCGTCTGTTTAATGTCTATGCGCTCCGATTCAGAGCGTTATTCAAATGATTTTAAGTATTCGAGACTTTTACAGTGGTTCTGACATTAAATCGTTTTAATAATACCCAAGGATATTTACAGTACTGTGCTAAAGTTTTAGGCAGGTGTGGAAAAAATGCTGTGTACAAAGAACGCTTTCAGAAATATAAATAATTGTTTATTTTTATCAATTTACAAAATGCAAAGTGAGCGAACAAAAGAAAAATCTAAATCAGATCAATATCTGGTGTTACTACCTTTTGCCTTCAAACCAGCATCAGTTCTTCTGGCCCCCACAGAGCCCTGATCTCAACATCATCCAGTGTGTCTGGATCACATGAAGAGACAGAAGGATGTGAGGAAGCTACATCCACAGAAGATCTGTGGTTAATTCTCCAAGATGTTTGGAACGACCGACCGGCCGAGTTCCTTCAAAAACCCTGTGCAAGTGTACCTAGAAGAATTGATGCTGTTTTGAAGGCAAAGGGCGGTCACACCAAATATTGATCTGGTTTAGATTCTCTTTCGTTCATTCGCTGCATTTTGTTGATCGATGAAAATAAATGATGAACACTTCCATTTTTGAAAGCGTTCTTTGTTTACAGCATTTTTTCCACACCTGCCTAAAACTTTTGCACAGTACTGTATCTTCAGGTTTTACCCTTTATACCATCATCAGACACTGGAGGTTTATTAGGGTTTCGACTTCGAACGTGAGTCTCAATGGGTGCTATTTTACACTCTTACCAACAAAGCCGATCACTCCGTTCAGACTTCAACCCTTGAATGATGCAGAATTGTATAAAATTGGCATGCTTTTGGAAGTAAGAGGCATGAAGACCCTTTTCCAAGCCTCCACATTCAGTACCAAATTTCTTTAAGAAAAGAGCCTATTTAAGATCTTTCATTTTTCCAGAGTGAACCACCAGAAATAAAGTGTGACTGGAATTTTCAGCTGAACTCGGCCCGTTTGATCAACTTTCTCTTCATGTCTCTCTTCAGTGGAGCATATAACTCCACTAAAGCAGGAGATGAGGCAGGAATCCAAACAGACTCCAGGCATGTGACGAGAGGGCATGATGGGCTCATCCGGGGTGCTCTCTGCTGCTGACCTGGGATCAGTTTCTTCAGCCTCGTAGATGTGAAACTGAGAATAACACCTGGCTCCAGATAAGCAGTTGCACGCTTTGTTGCTTCCGCTCCCCTTAGTTAGCAGAAGCTGGGGGAGATATCTAATGCGGAAAGAGAAAAAAAAGTTTGATGGCATCAAAGAGATGACGAACAAAGCTTTATTTTTAGCCCCCTTTTTTTTTCCCTTTATTTCGAGACCAAGCACTTTTTGAAATGCCTGGCTTTCATATTTTACTCCCATTAAAATTAATCTATTCACTTCCATGTTCCATTTATAAACAATACGGAAGCCAAAGCTTTAAAGCTTGTTTTTGGTCTCCTGTTTGTTTTTGGAGATTTTATTTCCTGTGCTTTATAATTGTGACATCAAATCAGGTCAGTTTTGAAGTGCAGTCTTTGATGAAGCTGTTGCACCATCGCAGGGGCTCAAAATCATAAAGGCTGAAGATGATTCTCCTTGTGAGTTAGTGGCCAGGATGTGGTGTTTGGGCCTTTTTCATCACCAGCTCCTTGGAGAGCCTTGTACAGTAGGATTTGAATCGGTCGAACCAATATGGGCCGTTTGCGACTGTGATACAGCATTCGGCTTTCATGTTCAAGCTTTTGAGGTTCGCAGAAGTTTACTGAAGTGCTGTTTGCCCCATTCTCATGCAAGAGTTCACTTAGGATTATGTAAGTTTATGTAAGTAAAGGGGGGAAAAAGCGCATAACTTCAAAAGCCTCGGCGCTCTAAGAAGCTTCGGCCCGTTGCTGTGACGCGTGATATTCAAAGCACCATTTTTCTTCGCCTCGCATCCTCAGCTCGCCCAGCCCGGCCATAAAAGGCCGTTTCTGATGGCATTACACGCGCCCTAATCCTGACTTGACCTGAGAGGCTCAGGAGAATGAACGGCAGTTTTCAGGACACCTATAGAAGTGGCTGATAGTCTTTATAACGTACAGAACGGAGGGTCTTTCATGAGCGTCAGCTCTGAGCGGACAGACACGAGCGAGACACTGACTCCTGGCCACCACGGCTCCTCAAAGAAAGCTCGAACTAGAGGGACGGCGTGCATGGTGTAGCGTAGGTAGTTTGGGATGGAGGATGAGAGGGATGGGTAGGATTAAGGGTGGGACACTTGGAGCAGAACATTTATCTTGGCTGGGACACACAGTTGTGGGCAAAAATTAATTTAAAGAATAACATAATTCATGTTGAAGGTGGCAATAAACAGCAGGGAACACACAACTGCACATTTTTAATATATGTATAGATAGACAGATAGATAGATAGATAGATAGATAGATAGATAGATAGATAGATAGATAGATAATATAGATAGACTTTGATGCACTACATCAGTACTGTTAACCTGGCATACTGTCCGAAGGACTGTCCAAACTGTCCTTTTATGTAAATTAAGCCACAAAAATTGACATTTTAGCTCCGCCCACTAGTAGGAGTTATTCCACCTGGACTGCTTTTTCTGTTACAGATGTGCCTTCAGGGGACCTGAAGAGAAGACACACCTTGCAAGAAAAAGGACAGACCTCTAAAGAGTTTTCACATTCCCTCATCCCGTTTACAACAATGGTTGTTTAAGAACCATCCATTTAAAGGTTCTTTAGAGAACCAGAATTGGTTCCTTTAAAGGTATTGATCCAACGAGCCCTTTGTGGTGTGTTTATTATTAGGTATTTTAAAGGGTTTAGAATAAAATTAGTAATTTTGTGTCACTTCATGGACATTGACATGGAAAAACACAATGATTATTTTTCATTATTTATACTCCACATTTATTACCCTTGTGTGTGTGTGTGTGTGTGTGTGTGTGTGTATGTGTGTGTGTGTGGAATAAAGTGTAAACCAGTAAAAGGTTAGAGTAACAATGACATAAAATGTTAAAGTTTAACGTGACAAACACACACACACGTGCACACACACACACATACTTTACACATGTTTTGATGGCAGACATGATTTATATTAAAAATCTCCATGTTGACATTAATCCCTTTAATAGCTCATCATTTATGCAGCTGGAGCATTAATATAACTTCCACGTTTCCATTTCATTATTTTATTTATTTTTTAGACCCTTCCAGATCATTTGTGTAACCCCCTCTGAAAGCACATATTTACTCATAATGAACAGCAGCTTTGAAGCTGAAAGATAAAACATCTTTCCGCCCACTAATAGCGATCATCTCTGTATTTAGGAGGATGTGAGCAACAAAATGCTGCGCTGGGAAAAAAAAAAAAAAGAAAAAAGATCTTCGGCTAAATCTTAAACGCACTGCTTTTTTTTTTCTCATGATCTTTTAATCTTTCGTCTAACCTTAAGCGTATCGTTTTTGTGATAATCTCCCAAACATAACAAAGCACAAGCATAATGCACAGCGTATCCTTCGGTCGGGGTCGTTTTACTCGCCAGCGCAAACATTTCCACCAAATTCCACTTATTGCTCCCGAGTCATTATGAGATTAGAGCTTGTTTTGAAGTTTTTCTAAGTTCAGAGCTGCTCACTTTAGGTGTCAAGGGCAGAGTGATGTGTGTGTGTGTGTGTGTGTGTGTGTGTGTGTGTGTGTGTGTGTGTAAAATAAACAAATCTTAATGGGATTAATGAGATTAAGATTAGGATTAGGTGTTTTGGAACAAATCCCTGATTTTTTTGTTTTTGTTTTTTCAAATGTTTGAGCCAAATTATACAATGAATGAATTGAAAAACGTCTTTACTTCTGAAAAAGGTCTGTCCTTCTCGGGGCATCTATATGGGATGTTTTATTATCACACATACAGTGCTGTGCAAAAGTCTTGATCCCCTCATTTCTTGATTTTTTGTTGGGAAGCACCTTGTTGGTGCCAAAATGAAATGAAAGTGAAAACCCTTGTCATTGCGAGGTCATAGCACAGCACAGCACACGTGAACCACAATGAAATTGGACCTCTAATTTAACCCATGCACACAAAGTGCAGCAGTGGGCAGCTATTGAAAGTGCCCGGGGAGCAGTGACAGTACCTTGCTCAAGGGTACCTCAGGGCAACCTACTTGTGAGGGAATCGAACCTACAATCTTCCGATGCAGGGCAACTCTCTCACCACTAGGCCACCGCTGCCCCTGATGATCCGATTAATGGTTGATTTAGGTGCAATCTTACTAGCAGCAATATCCTCACCTGTGAATCCCTTCTTGTGCAAAGAAATGACGACTGCACCCGATCATCTGGAATCATCTGCTCCTGTTTCTTCACTGCTTCATGTCTCCAGTTAGACGCTTTGTTCTGCTTGAAGGTTCAGACGTAGATCACTGTGTGGATTAACCAACACAGAACTATCAAACTGCTCAGGTACAGAGACTGGACTGAAGATGAGAGACAACAACACTGTCCTTCAGGAAGATCTGGAGAACTGTTCCTCAACAATGCATGAAAATACAAAAAAACAAAATATAAAAATGTATTGTGCACAGTATTGTGTGCATCTTTGCAGTCATATGAAACCCTCAGACTCAGTACTTTTAAGCCATTTTAAAATGCTGCTTTTTAAAATGACTGGACCAATTGCAATAGTTACTAAGTTACTTTGAATAAAATTGGTGTACATTACAGTTCAGATTACATTTCTGTGCACTTGGATATACAAGGTTTTGACAGATAACTACATCTTGGCAAGGTATAAAAATGCATGTGTGTGCGTATGTACAAATACATATACTAGTGTGTGTGTGTGTGTCTGTGTGTGTGTGTGTGTGTGTGTGTGTGTGTGTGTGTGTTAAAACCGGTCTGATCACACCAGAGCAACAGAATAAAATATGTGTTTAGTTCTTTGCCTTTAGGGCATTCAAGTCTCTACAACATCCCCAAACTGCTGAGGCTTAGGTACTCACATCAGAAAGACCTTGTTACAAACACACACACACACACACAGCAGAGGAATAAGGCCCACTGGCTTGGGCCTGTAGGGGTGTGTGTGTGTGTGTGTGTTTGTGTGTGTATGTGTGTTTGACTGTAAATATAATTTATACCTTGAGTTTTGTCCACACTATTTCCTTTCCTCACTCCATCTTCTTTCCTTTCTCCCTTTGAAGTCACATGACATGTGTGCTAAGTGTGTGTGTGTGTGTGTGTGTGTGTGTGTGTGTGTGTGTGTGTGTTTTGGGGGATATATAAGGTTATAAGATATTTTTGAAGTGACGTGTTGTCTAATTATTAGATAGCCCTTTGTGCAGTTTAGGGAGGAATGCTTAAAACACACACACACACACACACACACACACACAAACACACACACACTGAGTGCAGATAAGGCTTGTGTCCACTCTGTGCCCAGCTGTCATCGTCAGAATTATTCTGTTTGTCTTGGTGTGGCCTCAGACAGCAGACGGTAGTGTGTGTGTGTTATGTGTGTGTGTGTGTGTGTGTGTGTGTGTGTGGCATACAAAAGTGACAGTCCTCACATCAACGATCTTCAAAGTCACATGTCTGCCAACCTCCCAGGGGCCCTTCATTTTTCACATCTCTTTTTGACTCTCACTCACACATACACACACACACACACGCACACGCACACACACACAGGTCTGCACACCTCTCGTCACACTAAATCATTCCCAGGCAGGCAGGCAGGTGTGCTACAGAGAGCTGCACTCGGTGGTTTTGGGCCTCCAAGTAAATGGCAGCAGATCCAAATCCCAGACAAAGCACCAGTAATGTTGCTCACCATCACTATGGTTACAAAACCTGGCTTTGAAATGCTGCCTTTAAGAGAGTACAGGTACAAACAACAATCTGGAGCATGAGGAGCGATGGGTTAACCGCTTTATCACTGCAGATATACCCTTGGTTATGAGATCTTGTGTTCAGATGCACCCACCCATTGCATGATCACTGGGAAATCTCTGCACTACTCATCATGGCCCTGTTTACAACAACAATGATAAGACAGAGAGAGTAAAAGTGAAATAAGAGTGTATCATTGGAGTGATGGTTTGGCCAGGAATCAACTTGGCACAATTTTCGCCCCACCACAAACTTAGTCAATGCCTTAAGTCACGTTTGGTGTTTACACTTTAGGCTCTAAAACGGATGCACATTTAATTAAAATGTCTTTACATTAGTTAGCTTTGTAACGTCACAAAGTGCATAACTAAAACACCACACACTCACCTCCAACCACAACAGGTTCTCTCAAACGTGTTTACTGAGTGTGTGGAACGCTGTATATGTAGACCAAAAAAAGGCAAATGCTCAGGTGTCAGGTTATCCTGGACAAACTAGTGACCTGTCCAGCACCTCCCTTGATCCCAGTCAAAATAAGCGGTTGTGATAATATGTGGATGAATGGATGGATGGATGGAGAGATGGATGGACAGAAGGAGGGATGGGTGGATGGATGGATGAATGGACGAACAGATAGATGCATGGTTGAATGGACAGACAGATAAATGGACGGATGGACGGACATGTGTAAGTGTGATCTAAATGTGGTAAAGCCTCCCTTTGACCTCCTACTTTAGTCTAGGTTCCTGTGTAGAGTTCCACAGTGACTGTGTATGTTTTGGGAGTTCCTCTGTGGAAAGATCCGGAGTGTGTTTTGAGCTCTGTGTGTGAGGGATGAAGGCTCGTCTCAACAGCAGCTCCACATCAGCTCTGTCTCTGTGGTTATTTTCATACTCAAGAAGAAAATGACTGACTAGCATCTGAAACCCCTCATTGGACGGCCTTGTTTTAGTTTGGAGGTGCTGCGTTACCTGAAATTAGAGGATAAATGGCTGGAATCAAGGCTGTAATGATCATTTATAATAATAGTAATAAATGTTTTTTTTTATATGTAATGAGAACTTATATAGAGTTCGTTTAAGTTTTTACACTTGATAAATTTAATACTTAACTTATTTTGGGAATGACAGCTGCTCAGCAAGTGATTAGTTCAAAAGTAGGAGCAGTGGTGGCCCCAGGACCAGAAGCTTGTGGGTTCGATTCCCAGACCAGATGGTTGCCCCAAGGTACCCTTGAGCAAGATACCGTCCCCATCACTGCTCTCCAGGTGCTGGATATGGCTGCTCCCTGCTGCACCAACCCTGCCTGCACGTCTCTGGGTGTGTGTTGTTTCCTAGCTAGTGTGTGTACCCCAGCCGGGCTCCCACAGTCTACACCTCTCTCAATCGTTTTCTCATCATCTACAGCTCTGTTCATCTGTGCACCTTGCTTTCTACAGGCTTGTTCTGGTTATTTGAAAGCTATGAAGTTCTCATTTTATACGTCTCTGCTTTCAGATGATTGAAGGCATTGATTCCAAACATCTCCCCCATGAACATCTCCAGCTTTCATCTACACAGTGCAGCTCAGCACCTGTAGAGCTTAACCGGACATGCTTTTCATCACTCTGACTGACTCAGTGTTGTGCATTGAGGTGCACTGACTCATGCACTGGTGTGTTGTTCCAGATGGCTCGTGACAGCTCAGGTCAAGTGTGAAGAGAAGCTTCCTTACCTGTTCTCATGACAGAGCCACAGATCAGGAGCCTCTAAGAGAAATGACTGATGATCATTTTGTATGCATGTAGAATCATCAGACATTGAGTTAACTATGAAGTAACTAGACTCTTCTGAATTGTTGGCTACTCAGATTTTAGTTTAGCCTTAGACTTGGTCTGATCTGAAACATGGGCAAACTGGATACTCATCAGATTTGTAATTGGACTCTGGCATGAACCAATATCTAATTAGACCTGAGTAAAGTGAAAGTGACTATTAGTTACTGTGAAACATGCAAAACCACACAGTGAACACAGTGAAGCTGGAGATGTTCATGGGGGAGATGTTTGGAATCAATGCCTTCAATCATCTGAAAGCAGAGACGTATAAAATGAGAACTTCATAGCTTTCAAATAACCAGAACAAGCCTGTAGAAAGCAAGGTGCAGAATAGATCCTCTGTGCTGAACCCGCACAGGCCATACGCAGGGGCCGACCATATCCATATCCAGCGCCCGAGGAGCAGTAATGGGAGCAGTACCTTGCTCAAGGGTACCCCAGGTCAACCTACTGGACTTGGATTCCAACCCACGATCTTTAGTTCCTGGGGCCTAGTCACTAAACACTAAACCACTGCTGCTCTACTTTAATTTAGTGTTTTTCTTTTGGAAATGCACCATTTTGGGTTTGATTTTAGGGAAGGACAGGCTTAAGTCATGAGAAATGGGAAGTTGTAACGTCCTGAGTGACTCTGACCTGATTCAAATCATTGTGGCCAAACATGTGGGATGGAGTGTCTTGAAAAAATGATTTATTAATTTGAAGACTTATAAATTTGGTTAACCTGGGCAAGTCCTTGCTCCTATCGACTCACACGGCCAAACTCACAACATCTCTGTCCTCAGAGCTGATCCGGTCCCATTACAAATAGTTTTTCCATTATCATTTCCTCCCTGCCTTGTGAAAACTTGCTGTTTTAAGAGGCAAAGGAAGGGAGATGTATTCCAAAGAAGCTGTGTAAGCACCTTTTCATACCCCCAAGATCCCATCTACAGATCAAACACTTGGCAGAAGATAAAATCTCCAAGCGGGACTGCTACAGTTTTTCTACTGCACATGCATTAAAGAATTCACCGTTGCCAACAAGTAAGAGTAAATTTGATGGAAGTTCATCTTCAATTGAAATTGTGAAGGTAATGGTCCATGGAGGCTTTTCCCTTGATCCCATGCATGAAGCTTAAACTACAACATCTAGTTCCAGTTTGGCGGGGGTGACATGATAATGGGCACTACGCTCCGAGTCTTAGGGTTTCATGCAAGTCTAGACAGGTAGGTTGTCTCTGTGTCCCCGTCTCTTACTGTTAAGTGGACTATTAACTGTCAAAACGGTTAGCAATGTATTGGTGCAATTGATTTTTCTCTTAGCTAACTGTTTGGTCTTGTGAGCAGTTGGACTGCAATGTATCAAGTAAGCAAACTGGAAATGCCGCATTCTAAACCTCTAGGTGCAACTTGTCATTTGTCAACATGACAAATAAGTGCAGGCTAATAAGAAAGTATGCTTGAAGAAAAATTCACAGCAAACAAAGGTGTTATCCTACAGCATATGTTTGTACCGAGTGACCAAAAGCAATTGGTCAGTTCGTTGTTGTTTATAGCCAATGAGCTGCATTCTTGCTTAAATGCAAGCATTTTGGTAAATGTTGTCAATAGAGTCGCAAAGGGAAGTTCCTTTGGGCATGACATTAGTTGAATCCTCCATTCTGCTTTGGAACTAATGTTTGGTCAAAATGAAAGTTAATACGGTACTGCAGAACTCTATAAGGGAACAGTTCTACATTCTGATTGGTTGCCACCAAACTGCATAATAGGTCAACCTAATAAAGTTAAGTGGACAAGTTAATTTTGGCGCCCTTGTTGCTGGCTTCCATGCTGTTGGCTTCCATGTGTCACTTTGACACTCCCAGTGTGGACATACAGTTCCCGTTGTGAATGTACAGCACGTTGAGCTCTTAAACCTTGGCCTATCAGGAATATCTTCATGTTAATCAGCCTCTATCATGAACCACCGCTTAACTGGACCTTAGTCTGATTTGTTCGTTATTAGAACAAATGAACTACTGGACTATAGTCTGATCATAGTCTGGACTCTAGTCGGAGACTCACCAAAGGGCCTTGCTCAGGGGCTCCAGAGGTTCTGGAGATAGAACCCACAAATTTAGGTAACGTTTTTGCCACTTTATAGCAAATATAAATCAAAATATTCTTACGAATTTTTTTTGCAAAGGTTGTCACATTTTGCCACCGTAGATCCCAAAGGCTTTTGGCAATGAATGTAAAGGTCAGTAGGACTTTTTCTCTTGGACTTTGCACCAAACAGACCTCAGCATGACTTACTGGCTATAGTGCTGCCTGGCCTGTGCACCAACCAGTTCCCATTCTGAGCAAAACATGGTTGTGTTCAGTCCTTCAATACATCCTCTCTGAGTCACGGTCTATTATCAGACTAAGAGGGAACAGCTGGCACTAACATAATGCTCTACTTACCATCGTGCCAGCATCAAAAGTCTGACTTGATGGACAAATGCACAGCTCTACACCCAGACAAGCGTGCACATGCACATTTCCAGGAGTGGCTTTGTCAAGTGTGTATGAATGTGTACTCAAGGTATGAGCTCTCTGAACTATCGTGTGTTTGTGTGTGTGTGTGTGTGTGTGCGTGGGTGTGTGTGTGTGCCAAAGCAAAGTAGCCCCTTGCAATTATCAGAGGTGAGACCTGAGAGAGTCATTATAGAAGAATCTTGAACAATGGCAAACTCCCGTCAGCCCCCGGGCGCAGTCACTTTTGCACACACTCTTGCTTTGTCAGAACATAAAGGTCATGTATTTTTTTTCCATAGAACATCTGGACACCTTTTAATGGTCCTTTCATCATCGAACGTATAGACGTTTGAAAGGCCAGAGGCTATGTTGCAACAGTTTAAAAACAAGATGTTAAAAATATAAATGATAACACATGATGGGGAGTTCAAACTGTGTGTGTGTGTGTATTATCTACATATTACGTCCCGTTTGTGTTATGCATGTGATTATCTCTTTGTAATAATCAAAGGCCTCGTTGGTTTTATATGTGTATACGTAAGCATCTATGCTGTTTTAAAAAGTTCCATATGTATTATTTATATGTAAATATCTATATTTAATATTACTCTCTGAATGGATTGTATATGTGAGTATTTTTATGTGTGTGTGTGTGTGTGTGTATCTATTCATAATAATTATATGTTCCATAGGCTATATTATACGATAAGTTTTATGAGTGTTAAATCTAATCCTAATCCTAATCTCAACCCAAACTGTTTCAGAAAATGACAATAACATGAAAATAACAATAAAAAAATATAAAAGAAAATTTTTGATGGATTATTTGTAGTTAAGGGGTTCTCTGTTTTTACTATAAAATCACACACACACACACACACACGCACACACACACACACACGCGTGCACACACATATACTCGTCCCAAACCTTCTGTGATCAACCACCATTGAAGAGTGACAGAAGAGGGAACCGGTTGAGATAAAAAAGAAAGGATAGATGGAGAGGAAGAAGAAGAACTCCCATGAATGTTTATTCTGTAGCATAAAGAACAAGAGCGGTTGAAAGTCGGGGTCAGGTGGGACAGGCTATATTCAGAGTCCCTGGAGCGCTCCACTGGAGGACGAGGAAAAAGAAAGCAGGGAGAACAGACAGAGAAAGATATTGACAAAGAGAGAGTAAGAATAGAAAGAAGGGGAAAGAGCGCAGAGGAGGGTGCGACAGAGAGAAGAAAGACTGTCTGAGTCATTTACATACACCTGATCCTGGGCTCCGTGAGAGTGTGTGTGCATGTGTGTGTGTGAAAGTGTGTGAAGTTGCTCTTTGATGTCTACGCCTTGTGAAGCAGCACTTGAGAGAAAGTAAACAACGTAAGGAATGAGGCATTTGTAAACACATGGCCAATGTTCAAACTGAGCGCAACACACATGCACACACAAACACACACATGCACACACACACACAAACTCAGGTCAGGTTAAGCCATAAGATTTATTTCTGTTTCATATTTAAAGCAGGTCATTGTTCTCCAGTGTGTTATGGTTTGGATTTGTCTGCTTCCTGAATGTTCCAGATGGCAGCACCGGAATAGATCCTGAAGTGTCATCATATGATTGACGAAGGCAGCCAGGACAAAAGCCGCCAACGTCAGGAACGAGTCGTGTGGCATGACGGAGCAAGCCATGATGAGGATCCAAGGCAAGAAGTCTTTTGACAAGTTTTACTAACAAACTTGCCGGACACTTTTTTAAGGAAGCCATTCAGGAACCGCAGAGGAACCGAGAAATCAGGAGAATCAACTAACCATCATTATACACCACATTATAATAAACTCCCAATAAATATCCCATAATATTTCTGTTCATATCCATGTCCCCGATTCGTGGTCTGCATAGCTAAGGTTGGATGATTTGGAGACAAAGTCAGAGAAACGGGACTGTGTTGATTTGGACACGTGCAGAGGAGAGCCGAGGAGTATTTTGGGAGAAGGATGTTGAGGATGGAGCTACCAGACAAATGGAGAAGAGGAAAGACAAAGAGGAGGATTATGGATGTGGTGAGAGAGGAAGTGAAAGGATGTGAAAGAGGAAGATGAAGAGGTCAAGAAGACATGGAGATAGATGATCCGTTGTGGCAACTCCAAAACTTGTGGTTGGGGACTAGGCCCCAGGATCAGAAGATCATGGGTTCCAATCCCAAACCCCAGGAATATTGTATATAATCTGTGGCCATCAAGGAGCCTCTATCCATGTTTGAAAAACTCTGTTACACTCACAACCCTGCACACACTCAGTATACATACCACACACACTCACGCAGTTCTACATTTCTCACTGCCTCGATCTGGATGGGCGCCTTCAACAGTGACCATTTATAAATATATCAACAGAAATTCATTTCTATTAATTCTAAATAAAATAGAAATATTTCAAAAATACCTATTTCTATTTTTAATCTTACATTTATATATTTTTTTTATTGTGAAAGGCTGCAAAGTGCCTAAAGGTACAAGGTTCTAGATGAAAGTGTTCCACCCACTCAGTGTTCAGCATCAGCAGTAAACGAATCACCTGATCATCTGGAATCATCTGCACCTGTTTCTTCACTGCTTCGTGTCTTAAGTTAGACGCTTTGGCCTGCTTGAAGGTTCAGACGTAGATCACTGTGTGGATTAACCAACACAGAACTATCAAACTGCTCAGGTACAGAGACTGAACTGAACATGAGAGACAACAACACTGTCCTTCAGGAACATCTGGAGAACTGCTCAGGTACAGAGACTGGACTGAACATTAGAGACAACAACACTGTCCTTCAGGAACATCTGGAGAACTGCTCAGGTACAGAGACTGGACTGAAAATGAGAGACAAGAACACTGTCCTTCTGGAAGTTCTAGAGAACAGCTCCTCAACCAGACATTAAAAGTAATTTGTAAAGTGCTGTAAATATAATAACGTATATAAACATATATACATTTACATTATTTATTTACAGCACTGTACAAATTACTTTTATTATATATTATCTTATTATATATATATATGAAATATATATTAATATATTACTGTATGAGTAGCAGCATTTGAATGAGTAGCAGTATGAGTCTGAGTGTATGAGTAGCAGAATTTGTGTGTGTGTGTGTAGGTGTGTGTGTGTGTGTGTGTGTGTGTGTGTGTGTTTTAGAAGCGGGATGTCTTCCACGGTGACTTAGCAGAGTAGGATTGAGGGATTGTATAGGTCTAATCTGTCCCCCTCTCTAATCCTCACAAAACACACACACACACACACACACACACACACACACACACACACACACACACACACACACACACACACACACACACACACTAATCTGCCCTTCTGCTTAATCCTCACTGCAAAGTGCTCAGATAATGAAAAGCCATCAGAATTCCACAGCTGAGGAAGCCATTGTTGCCCAGCACTCGGGACGGGTCTTCATGGCACTGCAAAACACACACACACACACACACACACACACACACACACACACACACCTCATCATGCACATACATACACATAGCAGCATGATTTAAAGAAATTAAGGTCTTTCTGTCAATTTCTGTTTATCTCTGTGGGAATTTTTCTCTTTCTCTCCATTTCTTTTTAACTCTCTGCTCTCTGCATCTCTCTTTCTCTCTGCAGGTGTCTCCTCTCCATTTTGCTTTCACTCTCTCTCTCTCTCTCTCTCTCTCTCTCTCTCACTCTCACACATCACAGGTCTGTGTTGTGGCATTAAAGCTGAGAAGAAGCTAGAGAGGAAGAACAAGAAAGGGAGAAGAGAGAGGGCGAGGAAAGAAAGGAAGAAAGCAGAGAGAGAGACAGAGCAAATCAGAAATGGAATAATGTCATAGTTAGTGAAACTCTTTCTTTTCTCCAAACCTGAGATTACATTTGCTCCTCTGATTCTTTTTCCTATTAAATGAGTAATGGATCTGTGCTTTCGTCTGTGGGACTGTAGGAGGCGCAAGGCACAGTTCCCAATTATCCTGCACTGATACAGAAAAAACAACATGATCTAAACAGTCATTAACGTCAGGGGAGAGAGAGAAAGAGAGAGAGTGAGAATGTGTGTGTGTGTGTGTGTGCATGTTTTAGAAGCATGTGAATCAGTGTGAGTGCAGAGTCTTTTCATTTTCTCCCATTGCGCTTTAGAAGAATTTGGAGCTCACCAGGAGGTTGGCAAAACAGACAGATCAGAAAGAAGAGAGAGAGAGAGCGAGAGAGAGAGAGAGAGAGAGAGAGAGAGAAACAGAGAGAGAGAGATGGGCCAAAGTTTAAAGCAGCATGCTGAAAAGACTGGCACACACTTTTTCTTCACAGCTCTATAAACCTGGTCTGAACTTGATAAATGTGGGTGTAATTGTACGCAGATATCTGAGGGGTCTCTTTAAAGCATGTGCATTTTGGAATAAAAAGGAAAACCAATTACATTCGAGGTTCTTCAATCGACTGTGTGCCGTGGAGAACGTGCGGAGAAAAACAGCTGATATTGCTTTTCATATTAAAGGGCCCATATCACAGAAATGCCCCATTCTATCGTAATAAATGCAGTTAAAAAAAACGTGGCCTGTGAATACACATTCAGCTGCAAAAACAGATTTGAATTCACATTTTTGTGACGTCACAAACGCCAGCGCATTTACACATATGTCCACTGTTCTGCCTGCGGACTCACACTAGCTATTCACAATGAATACAGCCAATCAGAATAGAGCCCATTAATATATATGGAGATCAGAACAACT
Organism: Hepsetus odoe; assembly: GCA_017165825.1. Taxonomy (NCBI): domain Eukaryota; kingdom Metazoa; phylum Chordata; class Actinopteri; order Characiformes; family Hepsetidae; genus Hepsetus; species Hepsetus odoe. Next base: position 2,316,666 of record CM029373.1, on the reverse strand, counting down.
TGTTTAGAGAATTTAGGTAATTGAGACTAAACAGCAGTGTGGTCCTACGAAAGTCTCTTATCAGTGAGGCTAATCAGAAAAACAGGCTTTAGATTGATAGAAAGCATAAAGATTGAACTCTAGAGGGATGGAAAAAGTGAACAAAAGTGGTCATGTGGTCTGATGGGTCCTGGTTTGGCCTGTTCCAGAGTGATGGGTTTAGAGTGGTGGATGTAGTGATGCCCCCAGCAGGCCAAGTGCCTGCAAGCCTGTGGGAGCAGTGTTAAGATCTCCAGTTGCTTCAGCTGGTTGGTCAGTTCAGTCATGGAATAAACTGAAGGACCAGGTTTTTCCATCAATGGGATTTTTTTACTCCCTGATGGCACAGGCATATATCAGTGCCAGAATTCACTCACTCAGTTGCTCGTTTTCTGAGCCACTTGCCCTGATTAGGGTGACAGGTGGTTCTGTTTCCCCTCTCAGGGCGAAAGGCGTAGAAACACCGTAGATAGGTGCATCGCAGGCAGATTCACAGACACACACACTCATACCTAGAGGACAATTTACCATCTCCAGTCCATTTGACATACGTGGGAGGAAATGAATGGTGGGAGGAAACCTGAGCTCTCTGAGGAAACGCACACAGACATGGGCAGAATGTGTCCACACACATTTCTTTTTGTTTTTATTGTATGAAAACAACAAATCACTGCAGATCTATTGCATTTATACAGACCACCAATAACATCACATCTGTGATCTACTGTGGCCAAAATTGCACCCATGATGGAGTTTGTGATAACGCATTAAGCGTGCACTCGCTCTCTCACTCATTTTCATAGCCGCTTGTCCTAAACAGGGTCGCAGGGCATGCTGCAGCCTATTCCAGCTCTCACAGGGCAAAAGACAGGGAAGCACTCTGTTCAGGTTGCCATAGCAGGGCAGGCTTAAGCAGTAAACTACGGTGAACTAAACTACAGTAAGATTTTAGTGGAATTTTAGATTTAACTGGTGTTGTAGTTACAATAGTCTGCAATAAATATAGGCACTCACTCTCTCACTCATTTTCATAGCCGCTTGTCCTAAACAGGGTCGCAGGGCATGCTGGAGCCTATCCCAGCTCTCACAGGGCAAAAGACAGGGAAGCACTCTGTTCCGGTTGCCATAGCAGGGCAGGCTTAAGCAGTAAACTACAGTAATATTTTAGTGGAATTTTAGATGTAATTAGTGTTGTAGTTACAATAGTCTGCAGTAAAAATAGGTTACTACGTGCACAGTGAAGATCACAGTGTGTTCCCAGACTTCAGAGTATTTTAAGGAGAGAAATGCACTTTGCATTTTATCTTGGAACATAACGTGAACATAGGCTTCACCCACGTCCCTGCACACACACTTATTCAGAAAGAATGCATCCTACTTGCACCTGAAACCAAGCACAAAAGGCTTATACCTGACCCTCAGTTTCCTGCCCCTCCGTGTCAACAGGCTCAGACCCCCATGCTGTGGTGCTGTAGAGACAGTAGCCGTGAAGTCATGAAGGCAAATCCAAAACAAATCCCTCGTTCACTTTCTCAGGCCTCGCCTTCATTGTGTCTTCAAGAAGGGGCTCATCCGGCCTCAGCGTCGACCACAAATAGAGGAAATCTGTTCAGAAAAGTCACCCTGCCGGCCCGGGACACAAAAGAGAACACCTGCTTCCCCTTTCTTCATAAACACCCTCTCCAGCGCAGAGAGACGATCCTTTAACATCACGGCTTCTGCAGGCCGTAGCACGCCGTAAATCCAGCGTGAAAAACCTGCAGTCCGAAAGCAGACAGGGCTCACTATTAAGCAGGTAATCTGCAGTCGGCGAGATGAGGAGAGATGAGGTTGTTTGCTCTGCGAGGTTGCAGACGGGCGTAGTTTGCTCATAAAGAAAAGAGCTTAACAAATAGCTCGACTAAGCCACGTGTACATATTGAGAGGGTATCAATAGAGCAGAAGGTGCAGATTCGTTTTTTTTCTAATGAA
>CM029373.1:2237177-2309677 GCA_017165825.1 Hepsetus odoe | reverse complement strand
GAGATAAGTTAAAAAGCTGAGTGTGGGTATCCTGTGGTGCAACCACACACATTCTAAGCTCTGCTCTTTTACACAAACATTGAAACACTTTCAATCCACCTCAATAAATGCATATCTTCTGCCTCCACTGAGAATGGACCATTCTCATGATGCTTTGTTGTGCCATAGTGGCATGTGTGTGGAGACTGTGCCCCAGGATCTAAGGTAGTGGGTTCAAAACCATGTTGGTTGCTCTGAGCCATCCAGAACAAGGTACTGTCCCCATCACTGGTCTCCAGGTGCTGGATTTGGATTTGTTGTGGTTCATTGCGTGATGTGCTGTTCAAAATGACAAAAAGTCACTTTCACTTCACTGCGCTATGTTGGAGTCCAGCCAGTACGGTTCATCCACGGAGGAAAAAATTGCCAGAAACTGATTGTTCATCAGTAGAAGTTTGAAAGCTGTACATCAGGAAGGTGGCTGGGTGGTGTGTCTACTAAAGGGGTTGTTGACATAGTGTCTCTATTCACATGTTAAAGAGGAAGTGCACTTAAGCCCACTTTTTGTTTTTCTTTTTCAAAGTATCCATGACAATAGTGGCTAATTATTCCCCAGCCACCATTTCAACACTAAACATCATGATGAGCCCCAGGATGTTCCTCTGAGTGTGTTTTAGCTTCAGGTGGCCTCCTGCCATGCCCGCTGATGGAGTAGGGATTTTTTTTCCATGGAAGAGGAAGGGATGGATGGACGGATGAGCGGATGGATGGAGGAATGAAAGAGGATGAGAACTGGGTTTTAATGAGATGCCAGAGCAGTGGGGGAGAAGGTTTTAATTACTGCTGAGGACTGGTCTGGAGGGGTGGAGGTGGGTGGTGAGTGTGTGCGTGTGTCTTTGGGTGGGAGTTCACACACCACTACAGGAGCATGCTGAGATCCAATGCCTTTGATGCTCACTTCTGCATAGCGTTTATTCTCTCTCTCTCTCTCTCTCTCTCTCTCTCTCTCTCTCTCTCTCTCTATTTCTCCTTTTTTCTTCCTTTCCTTCTTCTTTCTGCTTATTAGATCAGAGCTGTAAGATACCTTCTCACACCTTTGTTCAATACCAAGCTTTGGACCAAGAGATGTGAAAGAAAGTGTAACTTCTGCGCCCTTCAAAGAGTCACTATCAGTATTGTGGATAGCAAGTTAATCTTCTGTGTGTGTGTGTGTGTGTGTGTGTGTGTGTGTGTGTGTGTGTGCATTTGTGCACAGAAAAGGCCAGCTATCACTCTCTGTTGGATAAAAGAATTCTTGAATGACACAAGACTGGTTAAGAGACTCCAAAGAGTAGCCTCTTCAGGGATGTTAGCCAAGATTAAGCATGAATCAGTTTTGTAAATCCAGGACTGTTAAATATGAATCAACTCAAAGTGGACCCAATGATTGTCCAAATGTAAGAACAATTTTCAGAAAAAGTAGTGAAACCATAATAATGTCTGAATTGTTTTCCCAGTCTATATAAATAAATGCCAAGTGCCATTGCCTCATGCAGCGAGAAGGTCTTGGGTTTGATTCCCAGATGGGATGGTCTGAATGGTTTGGAACTAGAACTCATTAGGTTCCGCTGAGGTACCCTCGAGTAAGGTACCTTCCCCAACACTGCGGGATCATTGTGGTTTCATTGTGTGCTGTGTGGTGTATTCACAGTGAAAATTAGTCACTTTCATTTGGCATTCCTACCTTTAAAAGCAGTGTCTACCTTCAAAGGTTCTTGTGTACCTTCCCATGTTCATGTTTCATGGGCCAAGAACAGGCACAGGCACTTTAACGAATGCTAAATAGAGTGAAACCTCCGTTCCCAATCATCAAACAATTTAAAGAATCAAAACAAAGGTTCTTCAAATACCAAGAGCTCCTTCTTTAGCGAAGTGACATGGCTTCGAGTGGTCATTTATAAAAGAATCAGGAATGAAACCAAACGATAAAACTGATGTACCATTTGAAATGAACCAAATTGAATCAGTCACTCTCATCCTGGGTCAGAAGGTCCCATAGAGATGGCCTGATGGTTGATTCATGTGAATCATTTGTGAGGTTGGGTCTCGGTGCCCCCAGTGGGAGCCTGTTGCTCTGTGGTCCCGCAGCCATCCAGCTGTGGTCCTACTCTTTTTGTTGACTTTGAAAAAAGATCACATAGCTTCCCCGCTCAGCGTGGAGGGACAAGCGAGAGGAGGGGGCAGCTTCACAGGACACTCACAAACACACACCCACACACACACACACACACACACACACATTCTTTAATAACGCAAGAGTGAAAGTGAAGTAATGGCCCTTTCATGAATTCCCTGTGCAATGTCTTTGTTTACGTCTCCCATCACATGCTCATGTGCAGTTGTACACTTGTCTTCAGTCTTGCTCTACCTGTCGACTGTTTGTTTTAGTTTTGTCCCTTAAGTCTATCTCTGAGTCTTTTAGCTTTTTTTTACATCTTCCCTACATCCACTCACCATCACACACTTACATGAGGGATGTGTGTTGGGATTTCCTGCAGGCCTGCTGATCTACCGTCGAGTGCACCGCTGGTGCAATGTTGATTTTGAAAATGAGTAAGTTGCAGAAAACACTTACCTGATAATTTATAGTTTTGTTTAGTTAAGTATAGTATAGTTTGACATAATTTCACAAACCAGAAAAAAAAAGAAACAAATTATTAAATGATTTCATTTTCATATTTGCTCTATTCTTTTATGCCAGTATTGCCAGGAAAAATGTCAGTTGACAACAAAAAAAAATGGGCTGATATTAAAGTTTATATTTACTAATACATCTTCAGATTAACACTCAGTGTGGTCTTCTGACCTGCCGTTGATACTTGGATTAATGCTGAGCTATGAATGAAATAAAACTGAAAAGAAAATTACACACACTGATATAAAACCATAATAACAAAGAAAATTGGTTTGATTAATAGAATACAAATTTGAGTAATACAACGATGATAAAGTTATGGTAAAGAATACTCAACATTAATTGTATTATAAATTGTATTATAATTGTAATTACACCCCCCCCCAAATATATATTTTTTATTGCTTTTATTATTGCATTTAAAATTGAGCTAGACTTTTTGGCCTAGTGGTTAGGGAGTTCGCCCTGGATCAGAAGACCAGTTCAATTCCCTCACAGGTAGGTTGCCCTGAGGTACCCTTGAGCAAGGTACTGTCACTGCTCCCCGGGCGCTTAATAACTGCCCCTGTGTGTGTATGAGTGAAACACAGAGGTTGAAGGCATTGTGTTGTGTTGTGCGGTGCTGCATTTCACAATAGTCACTTTCACTTTCAGGAATAACACAATCAACGTTTCGGGTCACTTGCTTCAGTAGTTTGATAAGTGACTAGATTTCATCCTGTTGAAAACCCGGTGCTGTTAAAAATCATGCAAATACAGTCAATACAGATACAGTTATGTCTTCTAATAGTGGACCTAATCTCACTTGATGACACTTAGGCTACCAATAACTAGGCTAAACCAAGTATATACCTAGGAAATCAAAAGTAGTTATAGGTAATATAACATGTAATAACTCAAAAATATTCCAGTCTCAAGTTCAGTTCTCTTTAAACTAAGCAAAGTTATTTTGCTTGCAGTCAACACACACCAAAAAGCCACATAAACCAAGACAGCAGATTGAATCAATGTGTATACAACTGATCTCAGCACAGTGGGAACTCAGATCTCTGATTTATCCTCTGTATTAAACATGAAAAATAATCAAGTGCATCGTTTGCAGTATACCGTGAAACTAGGCTAGAACCAGCTTTAAACGCATTTCAGGATAATGTCAACATATGGTTCTCCACATGATACTAATGCATCAATCTGACTTGACGGGGATTCTGAAATGGGCTGCGCTTTTATCCCAGGTTTCTTAGCGCAAATTGTCTGAAACGAGCACATTCTAAACCAGCTCTGGTCGGCATACTTGCAATCTGGGTTTATTTTCAAGGGAGCTGTAAGATACCCTTATCTTTGCAGTAAGCCAAGGTCAAGCCCCTATTTTCTTGTATCACACCCTGCAAGTAGAGGCACTTTTTTCAACACTGCTCCAGGATTGCTGCCCTTTATCCCAACTCTAATAATGACTAAGGCCATGCAAACTGATCTCTGTCAACACTGTCACAGAGGTTTATATCTTTCACCCTTCCGCCTCCTCTACCCCACATTATGTCGCTTAAGCAATGCCCATAGATGTGAAGCAGGTCAAGGGCACTGGCTCTGATTGCATGTTATCAAGTGTGTACGAAGCCGAGTGCCAAAAAGCACAGCACCGCCCCAGCCCGAGGAGAGCATGTGCTCAAGGAGGCTTTGAAGGTTGCCTTTGTTCCTGTATAGGATGAGAGCAGTGTCTAAAAATGCTGAACTAAGAAGCGCCTCTTATCTATTAATGCAAACCAATACCAACTTTACCCCTTCCTGTGAGACGCCACTGTAGGAAGCATGCAATAGCTGACACCCATGCTAGGTTTTTGCTGCGTTTTTTAAACCTGTGTGCCTCCAACACACTCTCTGGGCATTTGTGGGTAAGTACAGATAATCAGGCTGGCACATGAATGTGCCTCGATAGCCGAGTATTGTAAAAACCGCTCACGCTCACAGCAGCAGAGCTAGGAATAGCTGTCAACTTAAAAATGTTCCTCGGACTCATATAGTAATGGATGCAGAAGCTTCTAAATGTAATTCATTAGACCATATACTGGTCCCCTGGCCCATATCTCTAAAACCATGTTAACTACTCCCCCAAGAACATGTGGTTCAAAGCCCAGAGTGGAACAGGGACAAAATTGAGCCCCATTTGCTCCACTCACTCGGCTGACTTCAAAGCACTCCTTCATCTCAAATAAGTTAATTGAATTGCACTCTTGGTAAGTACAGTTCGTCATGTTTCAAATTTCTTCAGACAATTAAAGGCAAAGCGAAGGGATCGCTTTGGGCCTGGACAGAAGGATGAAACTTGGTCAGATGTTCCTTTTTGCAAGTTCTTTTTTAGCAAACAGGCTAAATCAAAAAATTCTTTGAACATGGCCAACGAGGTCCAGCGCAATGACTTCCTACCATTTACCATGAAAGCAAGTTTGACTTTGACATGCAAATTTGTTTTTTCAGGCCTCCATCAATGCCAGCGATATATTAGAATGAGGGCACATTCGTTTGGCTGAGCATATTCAGCCTGTCCACAGTAGTTGTGGATTTCTGGAAGGATCTTTATCTCAGCGGCCATTTGTTTCCACTTACAAGTTCAAAGAAGTCATTTGATGAGAGTCAAAGCTGGTTAGCAGGAAGATAATAATGCCATCATTTTGTAATTTTGTAGATTAAAGCGAAGTACTTTTGGTTTATCAGGGAAATGGTCCCCTTTCCATGGAGTTTTCTTTCTTTTTCAGAGAGGTCACTTTTAAACAGTTCACTGCTTGACTGAGCTGGGCCTAATCGGGCTGAGTACGGGGGAAAAGAGAGCAGTGTCAAACGAAAAACTGAGAAAAGATGTTTAGCGGTCGATCATCTTTGCTTTTCTCTTTTTCCGGCAACACTTAGCTATTGAAAGCACCCGGGGAGCAGTGATGGGGACGGTACCTTGCTCTAGGGTACCTCAGGGCAACCTATTGGGAAGGGGTTTGAACCCCCGATCCGCCGATCATGCGGCTAACGCCCTAACCGCTAGGCCACCGCTGCCCCTTGTGAACTTAAAATATTTCATTTGTAAATTTAGTCGAATGGGTAAAATATGACACTCTCTTCCTCGCTGTATAAATGTGAAGTGATAGAAGTATGGGGAGGGGCATGAAAATATATGGAATGACATGCAGCAAAATACAATATAATACACTGACAGTAGAAATAGATTACATTTTATTGCCCTTCAGTGAAACCTCTATAAAAATTGTTACAAACCTGAAAAGGCCCTCCATGAACCTGCATGGAAAAGGATAAATGTTTACGTAACCACAGGATAGAATGAGGCAGATGCTTTGTGAAGCAAAGGTCATGCTTCAAGATTTGCAGAAAATGGGATTTTTGTGGTCTCTAAAAACATTTAGCCACCACCTCCAAGCCAACATGTTATCTGTAAGCTAGATGCTATTGGGTATTGCATGGTGGGTCCTGTAACATCATTTAGTCATAACTCTGGATAAGAGTGTCTGCCAAAGGCATACATGAAAATGAAACTTTGACTGGAACAGGTTCTGGGATAAGATGAAACAAAAATAGACTGTTTGGTAGCAAACACTCAAGATTGGACAGTAAAGAGCATCAGAAGGGGATGATCTGCTATATTTGAGGATTTTTTTTTTCCTGCAGAGCCTCATGAAACCTTGGTGACAACTTGGACTTTGTGAATCACTCACTTTCATTCACTCATTTTTGGAGCCGCTTGAATTGTACTGCATTTAAATGAATGAAATTAGATGTTTCTCATATTTTCAATTAAAGACTAAGCTTTATGAGCATAAACACGTTTTATATGATTTATGTATCTTTCCCAGATATACCAAATAATTATTTTATAGACATCTATTTGGGCTAACATGCATCTGACAAGGATTAAAACGGGAGAATATTGTTTAGTCTATTAGATGAATTTCAACAGCGGATTATAAACTAATCAGATTTCTATAAACCAGCTTAGAAAAACATGCTTCGCTACCCTCAGCGTGCCAGCTTGCGCTCTGTTTTCCCAGCCGTGCCCACACCCTCATGAGAACAGGAATGGATCATGGAACATTTGTACAAGTGCCGGCTCCATGGAAATATCCATTACTCTATTTGCATTCCAGAAAATAAGAGAAGTTAAGAGATCATATAAGGATATCATCTTCATGCAAGTCCCGACATCTTGGATCAAGCTGCTTTATTGTCCTTTTTGAAGCTCCTCACGTATTTGAGACTTACTCTTTCTTTCTGCCTTTCTCTTTCTCTCTCTTAGGTGGGCCTGTTTTGGGGCCTGGTGGGCTATCATCAGCCTAGCAGGCGGGGGGCACCTTTAATTTTGGCCTACCACTGTTCGTTCCTCCGCTTTTTTTTTTCTTCTCTCTTTCATGTTCTCTCTTCTTTCAGCACCAGCCTTTGTTGTTTTTTGATTTTTGTAAGGCAGGCGGGATGCATGTTAGAGAGAAACTTTTTTTGATAACTCGGGTTTGGCGGTGCTACCCTTATCAAAGCCTGCGCTGCGAGTTTTGTAGCAGCATGGAGGTGTGTATTCTAATATGAAAGTTCTGCAAGTTGTTGTCTGTAGACGTGCAGCAACAGACAGCAGCGGTGGGATCCTGAACCGAATGCATGGAGTCATGTTTAAAGACCCACACGGCCTCTCCGCGAATAGGTTGGCACAGGCAGTGATGGCACACTACAGTGTTTTGCTTTAAAACACAGCTGGGAAACCATGTAGTGATCATGGCAGGGATGCATTTTTGCGCATTCTTTCAAAAAGCATGACATATTTTTGCATTTTTTGAGGTTGCAGACGGTGAACACTGGGTAAGAAAATTGGCCATGGGCTGTTCAAAGTGTTAAGGTTCTTAAATTTAAGTTGCCCACCCATACATCAACTAAATCCTGCATTAATTCTGCACTGGCACTACATTTCTGGGTAAAATACGGCACATGTGAATGATGCATCATCGTAGGAAACATGATCGTGTACAATAATACCAATTTTCAAAGCAGAAACTAAAAAAAAAGAAAGAATAAAATCATATTGTGGATCTCAGAAGGTAAATGCTGGACAGGCTATTGGTAGTTTTATTTTTTTGTTTGTTTTCTCCAGAATTTCCTATCAGTGTGCAATAAATCATTTGTATGCCATAAATAAAATCATTCATGTGCCTGCATATCCACACAAATAAACTAGCGATTTTGTTATTGACTGAATGTTGATGCATTTATTTTGGTACATCAAAGTAATAAGACACTCAATCTTTATAGGCTTTATCACTAAATCCGTTACTCTAACACAAGCCCTCCAGTGTCTTACGACTTTCTCGCAGACTCAAAAGCGATTTAAAGTTGTCTTTTCTTTCTTTTTTTTAAATGTCAGACATCATAAAAGACCAATGAATCAGTAAACCTCTTTTTGAAATCAGGGAGGGATTACAAAGAGATCAAAGCCTCGTGTCTGCCCATATAATGCTTTACTACTCAGACTTCATCAGCAACTTTGATTTTGGCCTCATCTCTCCAGCACGAGATGTCCCTAAATCGCTTCGATGTTCAAAATCCAAGTAAGGCCGCATGAAAGCCTGCCGCGTTCCTTCGTTGCCCCTAAGAAGACGCTGATCCGTCCTCTCTTCACGGGCAGGTAAACAGTGATGGAGACGACTTTTTTCCCCCCCTTTGGATGAAGCTTCTAATCACTCTTAGATCTCAGACATGAAAGTAAGCCGGAGATGTGCCTCCAAATGCCCTTCGATGTGCCAAGTTTTTCCCCTTCTGAAGGCTGAAGGGTGAGAGGGCTAGGGAGGAATAGGATGGCGGATGGCAGGCGGAGACATTTCCCTGGTTTGGGATAAATGATAGGATAGACGGGACGGTTGAGATGAGGAGGGTTGCCTGTTTGAAACATTAAAAATTCATCAAAGCAAACGAGAAAGGGAAAAGGCCGGTCAGGAACAGGAAGAACTTCTCAAAATGCAGCTGGACACCGATTCCAAACATGTTGCTGCTTTTGAGATCTTGGAAAACGACTAGGCCTCAGTAGCTCTTTTCATCCTAGCTAACACATTAATATCGTTATTATTAAACCAACCTTACTCATGAAAAACAGAGCTAGGGTGTGGATCTCTCCTCTGATCTGCAGAACGGCGAAGTGTTCGGGAAGGCTTTGAACAGTGTTTTTCTCTGTTGTGAGTCCATTACCAGGAGCTGAGCTCGAACCATACAAATGCTCACTTAAAACACAAAAGAACGGGCAAGATTGAGAAGAAAAGCAACTTGCATCATGTGGAGTGCATGAAGAAAGCTTAGCAGTGGACTAAGGAGCAATAAAGAGTGCGAGGGGAGATGTTTACGAGGGACTGGCGCATCATCAAAAGCCCGAAGCATCTGCCTTTGACCAGGTCCCACCTAACTGCGACGCTGCCCGAGCTCATTAGGTCTTCGCCTTAAATCTGAGCTTTGTGGAAAAACAGCAGAAAAAAAAAAAAGTTTTAAAGCAAGCGGGGGAACAACAAATGCACCAGATACAAGAGAAATCTCTCCCGATGCTCGCCGCCGCCGACTTCTCTTTGAACAGGCGATGGCAAAATGAGAAGTGTTCATTCAGAATTCGTGTCAAAGCCTATTTCGGTGCATCCCACCACCCCGGCTTTCTCTGATCTTGTTTACATCAAAACAAATGATGTACGATGAAAGGAGACAGCTTTGCAGCGCAGGGGCGGGGAGGAGGCCTTATTTCCTTTGCAAAACTAAAAAAGACATCATCGAGTCTCAGTGGTCCGCACAGGCCTGGAGGGTAAAGAACTTTAAGAAAGGAGAAAAAAAACATGGGTTTGTCTCACACCTCAATAAGACTACTGATCTAGGATCATCTAATCAGACTTTTAGAACATCTTAAACACACAAAAGAGCCTGGGAATCCTACACCAGCACTCGTGTTGACACGATGTGTGTCAGCCCTGATTTACCCCTTCGCCAGTGCTCAGTTTCTGAACGCAGAGTTGCTCTTGGCTGATGTTGGACAGCCCAAAACCAGCTGTGTTAAATCTCCAGCAAGCCCATTCTGCCTGGTACACTTTGTACCAGTAACATGCCAGTGTGCCCAGAATGCTCCACCACCCAAATGACCCTTAGTTCAGCAGTCCTGGGTTCAGAAACTGATCAGTGATGAACCAGACAGGGCTGGAAAACTGCAGCAGCAGATGGATTACAGGAGAAGGTGGGAGATAATAATCTACAGTCTAGTTGTCACTCAGTTTCACAATATTTTCTCTTTTTTGAGCACTGAGGGCCTTGTTTCACATTTTTGGGTCCGTTAATGTTTCATGCGTGGTTTTATGTAGTGGAATTTTTTGATGGCCATTTTTTATCCATTAGAAGAGACTGATATATGCAAATGAGCTCTGTAATAAATGGCCTGATCTTTGCTCTGATTGGATTCCTTGTATTGGGCATCTATCAAGACTACAACAGAATGGGCGGAGCCAATCATCTATAAACCTTGTAGGTGGGCATATGCATATGCTGCATCACAAATATCACTTTTACAGGTTGATTTTTAGGAGAAAAGTGTAGGACGTGGAGCAAACAGTAATTCAGCACTTTATCAATGTTGTCGTAAGAAGATAAAATTTGCTTTTCCATAATGTGAGTGAAAATGACCTAACCGATTTCTGGAGAATTTCTGCAGTGTGGGTGATATTAATCCACTTCAGCACTGCAGAATTTTACTGTTATTATATTTGTTTGGTTTTGCACCAGGAGTTATCAGCTTATTCCTCCTGAGTGAAGTGCACCAAAGAGTGAAAACTGTTTTGCAACTGGGACATTGCACTTCGCAAGTGAAAAAGTGATGAAACATTGCTTTTCTAAGATAGGGGCCCTACAGACTTTAATGATTTCTGGAGAATGTGAGTAGGCCTAACATAACAGATTCAGGAATCATTTTGCAGGGGAAAAGTGGGAACCTGGATCTATTAACATGAGTGAACATGTGCTTTTCAGATTCAGATTCAGAGTAACAGGGCTTTTTTCCTTTTCCTTTATCAGTTGTCATAAAGGTCAAACGTGAAACCTTATAATCTGTATCTAAATAATCTGTATTTTGTCGCCACCTAGTGGACAGAAATCGCTCTGCATGAAGCTCGTCGCCACCTGAGGCAGCCTTTTCTCACGGTGCGCTTCACTACTCAACCTGACAAATATTCATCCGAAGAAATTAGTTCCTTATCGCTTTACCTCGAAATATGACAACAAACCCATGTGCTCTAATTACTCGAGATATAGAATAGGAACATATAAAGCTCAAAGAAAGATCTCCGAAACGTTATTTTTAGAAATAAACGTCGATGTGAGTAAGGCGGAGTGATACATAATTGGTGAGAGCTCAGCGGCGGCTTGTCGGTTAATTGAAATCAATTCGGCACCAAACGCTGCAGGGTGAGGAAATATATTTAATAATGAATCTTAGATTCATATTTAGGAGCTCGTACGTACTTTTTTGGCATAAGTTTTACTATTACGCTCGTGTTTTGTAAATACTCAATGATTCGTGTAATATAAAGAAAGAGTCGATGAAACGGACTAAAAAGTAACTGCTACTGGGGAGCTTATTTTTTTCCTCAGTAGTCTTAATGCGTTAGAAATACGCAGTTGTTAGTGTTTTATCTTTTACGCAGTGTTTGGGCGAATGGTTAGCACGTGCTGGGGTTAAAATAGCACAGTTCAGCAAACGCAAATTAATATAACGTAAATTATACTTTATTTAAGTCGGTGTTATATTGTGGATGCTTTATTGTTAGTTTATATGTCAATTTAACTTGTATCTAATGATTTTTTGGTGATTTTTATCTCTGGGTTAGCCGTTGTGCTAACGGCCCTCAATCCGGTTTAGTCCGGATTGGTGCGGAGTCCCGTTTTCGTACCAGGATCCCGCCTGTGAGGTCACGTGTTCAAGCGTTCCGCTGTCGGGAAACGAAAATTCAATTTATATGGGAAATTGTTAATTAAATGACCAAAATCACCATATGGGAAAATCCAGCTCCGAAAAAAAAGTATAAATCCATTTCAGGATTTATTTTTGTGTTAATTGACTTGTAGTTCTGATGAGTCGCCGTTAGGGGGCGCAAATTCAGTTTGTACACATCCTGCAGTGGGTTTGTACTTGGTGTCAGAATCCCCATCTCTGCAGAAAACAAGTGCTCATCGATTCGGTTTTGGCCCAAAACAGCTAACAAGCAGTTAAATGGAGAAAGGCATATAATCATTACAGAACCTGTGGTTTTCCTCAAGTTGATGGGATCTTAATTGGAAGTATCACATGTCCGGCCATGAAGGCTGCATGAGCTTTAAGCGTTTGTTCTAGACCCAAAGTGTGAGTTTGATCGTGCTCCAAACGGACACATTTAATTATTTTTGCTTAGTTTTTAGGGAGTTTGTTGAACAGTGATGACCGGCCGTGCCAGAGCCAGATCCAGGGGCAGGGCCCGCGGACAGGAAGCAGAAGCTCCGGGGGCGGTGAGAGGAATGGCTCATTGGATTTTAAGTCCTCACTAGTGCTTGGTGATGTTCAACAAATTCAGGATCACAATGTTTTGCTGTAATGACATATCGTTTGGCTTTGCATTAGGGCTATCCTCATGAGTAAAGTGCACAAAAGTGTAGACGCTGTTTGGCAACTGATATAATCATTTTATGGGCATTGCATCTTTGATTGCGTGCTCATTATCGAACATACTATATCACTAATATCATAAATTTTGCATATGATGACAAATATCATGAAAGCGTAGGCTGCTGGTTTATTGGGATGTTGCTGGGGGTCCTTAAAGAACAATAAGCTGGATTTTAGGTCTTAAAATTGTCCCCGTATGATTTTTGGAACACTGAGTGTCTTTATTTATTTCCCCCTCTCAGCAACCTATTCCAGTTCAGGAGGCAGCAAGACCTGTCTTGCCAACCCCTGCTGAGGGAGAGCTGGTGGGGCGGGGAAGACAGAAAAGAGCCCCAGGAGTGGTTTCAGCAGAAGGTAGTTCAAATACCGCTGCACTGTAACACTGCCCATACTCAATTCAGCAATTAGTAAATTTTGTTAACATAAACAGGGATTTGTTTTTATCAGGGCAGCATTAAAATATCATATAGTTTTAATTTTTTTTACTATTTGGTTTCTCCAGCTGTCTTTAAGATTTCTGCAGGGTTCCAGCAAGTGAAGATTGGTGAGAGAGGAGGGCGCAGACGAGATTTTCACGATGCTGGGGTCCACACTCGGCAACTCATGGAGCATGTTAAGGAGTCCAAGACAGGTCAGTCTCATTTGACCATCGGTGGGATTTTAATGGGGTGTTAAATTAGCTATATGGTTTTGTCCAAATAAGATTGAGATCAATGGAATTTGGAGGGGTTTTTTTTGTTTTGTTTTTTTAAACTAACCTCAATGTTCTTCACACCACTTTTGAATGGTTTTTGCAGCATTGCTGTTACACAAGAGGCCACTGCTTTTAGGGAATATTGTTGCTATTTAAATATTTACTTTAATATGCCGCAGTATTTATGTAAGTAGTATGTGTCAAAAAAGCATCTACATGAATACCAGGACAAAATATTTCCCAGCAGACCATTTTTCAGTATATCACACTGCCTCTGCTTGTTTGAGATTTATTGATTGATTGATTGATTGATTGCCCGCCCCCCCCCACGCTCCTCACATTTATCCTTGGTTCGTGGGTCTGAGGTTGTGCAGGAAGCTGCTATACACTGTTCCGACACCATTCTGCCAAAGCATAAATTTATTAATATATAACCACCCAAAACCTGCTGTTTTCGACCCGGTCAGTCCTAGTCGGAATCCTTCGGTAGTTTTTTCAGTCATAGGCACATATGCCCTTCATGTTCTTGCAGTTCATAAGAGAGTAGAAAGGAAATTTAAATGATTACCTTTTTTAGAACAATTGGAACAGACTACTTAATAAATTTAGATTTATTAAGTGTCAGTGGCATTCAGTGTATAAGATTTGTTTAGATGTAAAGTGGTACATCAGTTTGCTCATTCATTTTAAACATTGGTGTTTGCAGGGGTTGAAAAATCCATGCTTTAACTATATTTTGCAGCTGTGGTTCTGATTGGCAATTTTGTGGGTTTTCCTCCCCCCCTCAGGTGTATCTGGTTCCCCAATTGAGCTGAGGGCAAACTTCTTGCGTTTGCTATCTCGACCCCAGTGGGTTCTGTATCAGTACCACGTGGACTTCAGTCCCCCTGTGGAGTCTCGGCGTCTGCGGTCAGCTCTTCTCTTTCAGCATGATAAGCCCCTGGGCAAAACGCGCACATTTGATGGAGCCATTCTGTTCCTCCCTCAAAGACTTCATAATACTGTATGTAGAGCAGAGAGGTTCATGAGTTTCTAACGTGCAAGTCTGAGTTGTAGCTCTTTATTTTTACGCATCTGTTTAGTTGTGAAGTTTGGTTTAGTCTCATTATTAGATGCAAGCATTACATTGAACAAATTCACTACTGAGAACCTGTCAGGTTTGAAAAAGCTTAAAATGGAATAACACACACTAGGATACTAGTCATACTTAAGGCTGATGGTGGATGTGTTGTCTGCTTAGGAGACAATTTTGCATAGTGAAACCAGACATGGAGAGAGAGTCCAGATCACGGTAACATTGACCAATGAGCTGCCTCCATCCTCTCCTGTATGTCTGCAGTTCTACAACATAATTTTCAGAAGGTAAGAGAAGGTCATTGTAACCGCTAAGTGCCTCATATGTTAAATATTCTGAAGCTTTCATTTTGTAATCACAAAGATTGTCTTTGCAGAATTCTGAGGATGCTTAACATGCAGCAGATAGGCCGTCATTACTATAATCCTGATGACCCCCTCAACATCCCTCAGCACAGGTACCTTAGCACGAACATACATGTATAAGAGCAGCGATTGTTAGTTTATGTGACTCGCTTGACTGTTTTTGTCTGAGGTTATCTGCACTAAAATGCACAACTGAATTCTCAAAGGAACTGTAATTGTAATAAAAACTATGGACAAAAACTGTAAATTGGCACTTTGCATAAAAGCATGTGCTAAATGAGTAAAAATAAATGAGCCCCAGAGAGCCATACTCCCATTTGGAGGTTGGCAACAGCAACGGGAGTTTAGAAAGTAGCAGTTGGTGCCAGCTAATACAGAAGAGTGTGCACAAACTGGTTTACTAAGGTTAGGGGTTTTTGAAGCACTAAACAAAGTTTACCTTTCATGCAGACTGACCATCTGGCCTGGCTTTGTGACCAACATTATGCAGTATGAGTCCAGCATCATGCTGTGTACTGATGTGAGCCACAAAGTTCTGCGCAGTGAGACTGTTCTCAACTTCATGGCCTGTCTGAAGCAGCAGTATGGAGACCAGCGTTTCCCTGATGCCTGTACCAAGGAGCTGGTTGGCCTGATTGTCCTCACCAAGTAAAAAACCTTTCTATCACTAAAATGCATTTAAACCCAGTTGATATCTTGATTTTAATAAAAAAAAATTTAATTTATGCTGCGTTTGCATATTTTAAAGATACAATAATAAGACGTACAGGATTGATGACATTGCCTGGGACCATACCCCCAACAACACCTTTAAACGAGGAGACTCCGAGATCTCTTTCAAGGAATATTACAAGACGGTAATAATGTTAACAGGAATAATTTCACTTGAGGTGTCATTGGCAGTGACCCTTTAATATAACTACAGAATTGTGTCTTTGCAGCAATATGGTCTGGAAATAACAGATGGGAACCAGGTTCTGCTGGTCAGTAATGTAAGGAGGATGGGCCCTGCAGGAGCACCTCCACCAGGACCAGCTTTACTCGTGCCAGAGTTCTGCTACCTCACAGGTAAGGTATTGGAGATGATGGCATTTAAACAGCAGTTTCTCAAATTTCGAGCTGTGCTAAACAAGAGTGTAGCACGATGTTCAATTAAACCTATTCAGGTTTGACGGATAAGATGCGTAATGACTTCAACATCATGAAGGATCTGTCCTCTCACACAAGACTGACTCCAGAACAGAGAGACTCTCGCCTCAACAGATTCATCACCAACATTAACAGGTAATGCCAAGTTTATACTGTGCAGGTTTAGCGTGGGGTTTTCTAGGGTGGTTTTCTTTTTTTTTTTTCTTTTTTTTTTGCGTGACAGACTTTCTCCAGGTTCGTGGAGATTAACTGCATGTTTGTCCCAACGTTTGCTATTGAATAATGTTAGAGGTTCATAAATGCAGCACACGAACTTTTGATGTGTCAACGTGTTCATTATCAGCTTTATCTCACACGCTGTTATGAAGCAGTTCTATGTACTTCATTTTTATTCCAAGCTTTGTCTCGCTCTCTCAGGAATGCAGAGGCACAGAATGAGCTTAGCACTTGGGGTCTGAGCTTTGAGAACAAGTTGTTGAGTCTGACTGGGAGAATTCTTCCTACTGAGAGAATCATACAGGGAACAAGAACAGTGAGCAGAACCATTCAGCATACGCAGAATAAAAAGTCTTCTTTTGCATATCCATTAAATTGAGCTTGTTTGTCTTTGCAGTACGAGTATAATCCATGGGCAGCTGAGTGGTCTAAAGAGATGCGAGGTCTCCCTCTGATAAGCAGCATGCCTCTAGAGTCATGGATGATGTTTTTTACGCGCCGCAACTGCGACGCAGCTCATGCATTGCTGCAGACTCTTCACAGAGTAGCTGGACCGATGGGCATCAGAATGCAAAGGGCAGTTATGTGAGTCAGCGTTTGCTTCTGTATAAAGCTTTTTTCCCCCCCTCTCTCTGTTCTGTGTCTGAAAGATTTCAGAGTTTTCTTTGTGCAGGATAGAGTATGAGGATCGGCAGGAATCTCTGCTGAGAGCACTGCAGCAGAACGTGGGGCCTATGACTCAGATGGTGGGTTACCATCTGTTTATCAAAAATATTTTCTATTAAGATTAAAGCTAGTGGTAAATTACACTAGATTAACTCCAGTAGTTCAGCTTGCAGTGTTCAGTAGATAATGCAGAGTCAAATAATAATGCTTGTTTTTCCAGAACATGCTATTTTCTGTGCTAAAGTCTTTTTAAGTGATTCTCCTCTGCTTGTGTAGGTTGTTGTGATCCTGCCCACCAACCGTAAGGACAAGTATGACACTGTGAAGAAGTTCCTGTGTGTGGACTGCCCAACTCCTAGCCAGTGTGTGGTGTCTCGCACCCTAAGCAAACCTCAGGCCCTCATGACCGTGGCCACTAAGATCGCCCTACAGATGAATTGCAAAATGGGAGGAGAGCTGTGGACTATTGATATTCCAGTAAGAGTGTTGGTGTTTTAATGGCTAATTCAAAAGAGTAGTTAGTGCATTGTGTATTACTGTGTGATGCATCAGCAGAAAACTGAGTGGTGAAAACGAAAATATTTAGAAGCAAGTGCACGTTTTAATATTGAGGGAAAACTCAATGTTATGGGAAACATCAGCATTTGAAAGGCTTTTTGTCAGTGCTCCTGTGTGATCTTATTATTTTGTAGGAAAATAATCATTTAACCTCAGGAACTCTTATTTCTGCTCATGGTATTACATGATTTTAATTGATGCCTCCACTTCAGAGCAATTAAGATGTTGGTTTGTATTGGTTTTCCTCTGATAAACTTTGTGTACTTTTATTCCCTGCTGTTTCACTTGTCATTTTTTTTATGCATCCTTTTTTGTCGTCGTCCCCGTCCCCGTCCCCCCCCTACAGCTAAAGCAGATTATGGTTGTTGGCATTGACTGCTACCATGACACTGCAGCTGGAAAGAGATCCATTGGTGCCCTGGTGGCCAGCCTCAACCAGCGCATGTCCAGGTAGGTCATGGATGTGTAAAATATGTGAACCTGCTTAGCTTTACTGATGAAATATTATTTGACACGTTTATATCTTGTTGTTTGTCTATATTGACTTAATGGTTGTTTCCAGGTGGTTTTCCAAATGTGTCCTTCAGAGTCGTGGCCAAGAGATCATTGATGCACTCAAAGTGTCACTGAAGGGTGTGTTGTGTGGAAGAAAATGCTTCTTATATTTTATAAATCTTCCCTCTAATAATCAAAGCTGAAGTTAAAGAAATGTCTATTGCCTTCTTAGCTGCATTGAAGACCTACTGGAAGTACAACAACTGCTTACCATCCCGAATCATCGTCTATCGAGATGGCGTGGGGGATGGCATGCTGGAGAGCGTGGTCAACTACGAAGTACCTCAGATAATGCAGTCCATTAAGACTATGGGCGAGGACTATGCGTGAGAATCCCCTACATCTCAGAAGTATATAGTTCAGTTTACTGACTTAAGAAGCCATCCCTCTTAGTGGGGTGTGTGTGTGTTTTTTTTTTTTGTCCTGACTCTAGGCCCAAATTGACCGTGGTGGTGGTAAAGAAGCGCATCACCACCAGATTCTTTGCTCGCATTGATGGCAAACTGGCCAACCCTCCATCTGGAACAGTCATTGATACTGAGGTCACGCGGCCCGAGTGGTGGGTTGGTAGAGAAGGGAGAGCGTTACTGTTGCACATCGTGTAGTTCGCTGTTTGTCCTTTTTGTCTTAATTAAATGCCATTTTGTCTT
This sequence comes from Hepsetus odoe, assembly GCA_017165825.1. Taxonomy (NCBI): domain Eukaryota; kingdom Metazoa; phylum Chordata; class Actinopteri; order Characiformes; family Hepsetidae; genus Hepsetus; species Hepsetus odoe. The sequence goes on along the minus strand of CM029373.1, from coordinate 2,291,402 downwards.
GTCCGCCCTACAGGTACGACTTTTTTATTGTGAGCCAGGCAGTACGCATGGGCAGCGTTTCCCCCACTCATTACAATGTGGTGTTTGACAACAGCGGCCTCAAACCAGACCACATGCAGAGACTCACCTATAAACTCTGCCACATGTACTACAATTGGCAGGTAACATTCACTTGCTATAGTTTTACTGCTGGATACACACACACTATTTTTATTTTTTTAATGAAACATAAGCAACTAGAGGAGCATATTGCAAAGATTTAGATTATTTATTATCCCCTAAATTAATTGAAGAGAGCACCTCTTCATTAGGGAGATGTCATCTGGGCTCTTTTAGTGAGCACAATGTAAAAAATTTAACACCACCTGTTCCTGGATGCCATTTTTCCAGAGCTGTACCAAAGACCATGTGCTGCTTGGTTGATTCTTGGCATTTCTAACTCGTTTGTTCATTCAGAGCAAATACTGAACATCTGAGTCTTGGTTTAAATTGTTTTTTTTTTAAAGCATATGTTTGGCTGTCAACTAAAATTGTAAGTTGTTGTTTCTACCGATAAGTTTGAGAACTTAATTAATATGGCTTAAATCTGTTTTTGTTATGTTGTTAGTCTCCCCTCTTGTTTTTATACACTATGTAGCTAGGAGTTTTCTTGAACCTTTTCAGACCCGTTGTTTCTTATTTATTCCCCCAAACACCCAACCTGTTGTGTTTTACTCTGTGTGTCCTCAGGGGATTGTGCGAGTGCCTGCACCGTGTCAGTACGCACACAAACTGGCCTTCTTGGTGGGACAGAGCATTCACAAAGAGCCCAACATCAACCTGGATGACTTCCTTTACTACCTGTAACTAGACTTGCTTGGCTTTGCTAGAGTAAGTTCGGATAAAGTCGAGCAAGCCTTATGTCTACATTGTGGCATGTTTCCAGTTTCAGAAATTTAGTTTTGTATCTGAGCTTCAATTTTTCAGTTATTTAAAAAAAAATAAATAAAAAATGGAGGCACTTTTTGTTCAAATAATGACTTTAGAGTGAAGCAGTTTTATTGTAATGATGCCTTGTAAATGTTTGTGTTGTACTGGATTTCATTAGTTATACTAGTTGCTGTTTTTGCTTTAGACTGAGTCCTTTAATAGTACAGAAAGCACTTGTTCTTGGCTTACAAGTAATGTAACCTGTTGTGCAGAATCAGTCCTTAACCAAGAGCAGTCAGAATCGTTCCTGGAGTTTGGAGGTACAGACTGTTTAAATATATATAATACTGATAGAAATGAAAAAACACCTAATACATTAGAGCTGCAAATATTAGTAGTGTGTGGTGCTGGAGGCAGCCACAAGAGGACCACAGTAAACGAAAGTGGGAGTCTGTTTCACTTCATGGTGTTCATCCATATCTGTTCCTTTTTGTTTTAGAAATGACGTATTAAATGAGTTTCATCTTCAGTTAGAATGTGTTTTTGTATGAATTTTGATGAACGGTTTCACTTCTGTCACGTACAAATCTTTGGCCGTTTAGAAGCAGTGGCCAAGTGCCTAGACCCCAGGATCGGGTTCGAATCCTGGAGCAGCAGGTCGCCCAGAAGTACCCTTGAGTACAAGGTACTGTCCCTGCCACTGAGCCACAGGGGCCGGACATAGATGCCCTCTGCTGCACATTGTGTATGGGTTAAGTGCAGAGGAGGCATTGTGTGCTCACAATGACAAATGAGTCACTTTCGTTAGACTCCAAAGCGTTCCTTTAATAGTTTAGCTGGAAAATCCCACCTGAAAGTGAAAGTGACTATTGCCATTGTGAAGCACAGCACAGTGAGACAAAATTCAGCTTCTGCATTTTAGCCCCACATGCACAACAGCTCAGCTACTGAAAGTGTCTGGGGAGCAGTGATGAGGACAGTACCTTGCTCAAGGGTACCTACTGGTCTGGGATTCAAACCCATGACCTTCTGAGCCTGGGGCCACCACTCTGCCCCCCCCCCCCCCCCCCAAGAATGGTTTTTAATCTGTAGTGTTAGGAGGTGATCATGAATCATTTTCTCCACTTGTAGATTTCTAGATGAGCTAACGCCATTAAGCTTGCTGGGGCTTTTCCCAGTCTAATTTGGACAGTTCCTCTCTGGCAGGTTGTAATATTTGACACATTAACTGGTGCGCTTTTCATAAATACAAAGTAAATTTGAAGAAGCCGTAAAGCTTTACATATCTGATTAACCCAGTGAGGAACCAGGAATGCAGACGTTGCTGCATTAACATTGTAAACATCAATAACGCTGTTGCCCATAAGTAACCCCTGCAGGGTCGGGGTGTTGAAAGTAGATAAAGGCTGTTTGCCTTTGATTTTTAAAATGTAAACGTTTAAATCCTCTCCGCTCATAAGCATGCAGTCAGTAAATGGTCTTGTGTGGCGTTGCTGGTCCTTTTGAAGTAGATGAGATCAAACGGCCGTTTTTTTGTCCCATTTTAACAATGTTGCAGTCTTCCACTTTAGTCTGCTTAATTAGGAGTCTCCACAGTGGATCATTTGTCTCTATTTTCATTCCGTCCTCCGCATCTTCCCCTTTCACCACATCCATAAACCTCTCCTAATCCTGTCCGTTACTCCCAAACTAATCTCACAACTCTTGACACCTCCTGCTTCCCTTCAGCGCCGCCGTGTGCCATAGCTGGTTTCCCTACCATCCTGTTGACCTTCTCTTTCACTCTCGCTGGTATCAGTCTGTCAGAGATAACTTCTCCGCCCGTTCCAGCCTGCCTAAACGCTCCTTTCGTCCACACTCCACGTTACTCTGATGTTCCCAAATATTTAAACTCCTACTTTTGTCACCAAATACATTTTGTATCTTCAATTGTCAAGCAATGAAATCAACTCTGACAAACTAACTCATACCAGGTTAGAGTTAATGACGCACGCCTGCTACAGTAGAAGGACCTGCGTTTCCTGGTAAAGTCATCTGCCTTCAACCTCGCCTCTTTTTCCTCAGTTGGAGGCTGTGCAGCAAGAGGAGGTAGAAGAATAAACACTCAGCCCTGGGCCAAGCCATTAGATAAAGCCGATACACCTGGGGATCCAAATGATTTAAACGCATCCCTTAATCCATTTCACCGGATGGAGACAGACGCTCTGCTAAGAGTTTCCTGGATTATTTTTATTGTGATTGGGTAATTGGACATAAGCCTAATCATTAGTCAGATTGAAAAGTGAAATCATTGATTAGTGAAAGGTAGTGTTCTGGTGATGGGAGTTTTGAGATATGAGTGGTGTTTTTTTTCAACTTGCATTATCGTAGTACGTTACCGAGATCATCTAAATCACAGGCGTGATGTTACACTTAATTACGTTAATGCTTAAAATGTATTTGTGGCAAGCCAGAGTAAATCCCAATAGTGAAAGAAAATTATAAATAATTTTATAAAATGCAGAAGTGAAAGTGACAACTTGTCATTATGAAACTCAGCACAGCAAAACAACGCAATTGTTTATTTGCATTTTATCCATACACCATCAGCAGCAAGGGGCAAGCCATACATCCGGTGCCCGGGGAGCAGCGATGGGCATGGTACCTTGCTCAAGGGTACCTCAGGGCAACCTACTGGTCCGGGAATCAAACCCGAGACCTTCCGATCCTGAAGATTAGTAGCTAAACACTAGATCTCCGCTGTCCCAAATAGTGATGATGCAAAATGAAAAAATAAGATCAAATCAACATAAAAATGGGCTTTTTTTATTTGGTTAATATGAAATTCTACACAAGAAAAGCTGCTTCAGTTCTACAGATGACTGTTATTGACCTTTCCTTCCTCACTTCAGTTTTTAAAGAATTATTTGTGATTTTAGACATTTCTTTGAGAATTTTTTTGCCTTATTTAGCTTTCTAATCTGCTTTGAGGCAAGAAATGTACTTGTTTTATCATTTAATAATGTTGCCAATGCTCAATAAATTCAATAAATGTCTATAACTATACATTTTATTATTTAATAATATTGCCTTATTTAAAGTATTCTGAAGTTTGGCAAAAAAAAATATAGAAGCAAGTTTTATTAAATAAAAATGACCTTTTATAACTATTATAAATGTCTTTAACTATTCTAAGCAATTAGGTAAGAAATATGATACACAGATTCAATTTTTGTTTATATTACCTTATTTAAAGTAGCATGAGGTGGTTTTTGGTAAGAAATTAAATCTAAAAATGCTAGTTTTAATTTATTAAAAAATTTATTTGGAATTATATATAAAAGTCCACCCTAAAACTGGCTAATGAGCTAATGTTAGCTTAGTGGGTAAGTAGCCGCTAGTCTTGCTAACTGACGAATTGAATTTAAGCCACATTTCTCCTCAAATGCGGGTTAAGAAAATTATATTGCTGTGAGAAATGTCTAATTTTCCTACACAAATGTTTAAAAGAAAAGTACTTTCTGAAGAAACTTTAGCATTTTGTGTCATGTTAGCATCCTGGGGCTCGCTCTCCTCCTCGATCTCGCTCAGCTGTCATGTTATAGCTTAAAACGGGAAATAAATCAAGGTCATACTTGTTTAGTCAAATTAAAAATGCTGCTAAAAGTTTTAGAAATTATCATCATCCGACTGCCTATTTGATAAATCATGTGTGTCGTAGAATCAATAAATACGCATCGCTAATTAAGGTCCTCCTCAGTTTAATTCATTTAATATTTGAGCCTTTACATTTTGTAAACAAAAATGTTAACATTTTTTAAATATATTTGTTATAACTTATCCTAATAATTACAAAATCTGCATAAAATACATGAGTGCTTGTGTGTTTTAAACTGTGCACCCCTTTTTGTTTTAACTTCCCGTTCCACCTTAAATGGTGCAATTGTTACACTGCGCTTCAACGTAGCAGGTGCCCCATTTAAGGTGGAACGGAAAATGCAAAAAAAAAAGAAAAGTGTCGAAAAGAAAGATTTAATGGGAAAGAGTCAGAAGTCTTGAGCTTTTCCAAACGTTTGTGCTTTTTTACATTACTGGGTGTATTTTTAAAGACTTTACTAATTTCCACCCGCTGTTTAGTGTGGTAGTGCAATTTGGGACGCAGCCGCTGCGTTTCAGATTCAAGCAGCAGAGACGCGAGGAAGTCCCCACAAAGATAGGAATACACGAGTGTGTGCGCGCGAGCGAAGCCAAGGAAGGAAGGGAGGAGGCATCCTCACTGCAATACACTGTGGTTGCTCAGGGGGAATATCTCCTTCTAGATTTAGTTTGCAGATTAAAAACCACTTTTAACAACTTTTTGGTGGCTTTGCGGCCTTTTATTCGGCTCCGTCCTCTCGGTTGTTGTGTTTGTTTTTGCGCCTCAGCGGCTGGTGTTGGTGATGGACCTGTCAGCGCAAGATAACTCCGTTTTCTGAGCTGAACTTCCCTAAAGGACACTGTAATGAGGGACCGTCTAGCTGATCTGAATGCGGTAAGTCTAAAAAAACTTTACAATTATCACAAACCGCCAACTTTTCTCTTAATGAGCCGCTTTTTCTTGCCAATAGCTAGCTTGGGAGTGCTAAGGGTTTGGGGTTTAGTTGGCGCTAATCAGCGCAGTTATTACGCAGCGCACGTCCGCTTAACCGCCCGTTGTTTCTGGGAAAATCGTGTGCGTTGTTGATGCTTGGGCCACATGGGGGGGTGGTCTGCTAATAATAATAAGACTGCCCAGGTTCTGTTTCCCAACACCTGGGTACCACTTTATTCTCCACGTTTTTTGGTCTTTTCCTTCTCCCAACACACTTCCCAGCACTGGAACTGTTGCTTTAGAGCATGACTGAGCAAAAAAACCGTGGATCATGTGTTGGTCTCTAAGGACTGGGTTGGGAAACCTGGTCTTGTCTTGTCTTGTTAATGTACTGACATTAATGCAGCCCTGTCATACATCCAGGCTAACATGAGACTGATAGGTTTTTATACTGTTTTCCAGCTTTTATATAAAAAAAAAAGTGACACAAAACAACACTCAGTTCAATGCTTTCTTTGGATTGAACTCCTAAAAAGCAGGCAGCCATACATTCAACTCCCAGGGAGTGTTCGGGACCTTGATCAGGGTACCTCAGGGTCACCTACTGGCCCGGGACATGAACCCACAACCTTCTGAGGATGGAGTCTCGTCCCTAACCGCTAGACCACCACTGCCCTGATTTTAAAAGATATGTCAGATGATAATAATGAGTGTCATGTCTGTCATATCTTGCTCATAAAATACTGTCCGAGGGTTAGCGGGGTTATTTTCCGGCTGGGCAATGCAGATATTTGTTGTGGTTTTGATACATAACAACCAAAATGTTGTTTAGTGTATCATATGAGTAATTAGAAAGGTCACCAACTTTAAAGAGATTCTTCTGGTTGGCTGAATTTTGTGGACCGGTAGATATTGGGAGATTATGACCAAATGCTGTGTTATTTCTGGGCATTTTACTGATGGTTTTTAGGACAACTAATAGTTTTGCATGTCATTTCCAGGGTCTTTTAGGTGGCAAAGGATGTTTTTAGAGTTTAAATCCTTGATGATTAAAAAATTATGTTTATATCCAGACATATTTTCTGTGAAGCTAACATATCGTTTATGTTAGAACGTTTATAATTTAATGGACTAATGATTGATGCATCAGTTACATCCTTTGTTTAGGGAAGGACCTGTGAGGAGGAAGATGGCACTGTCACTGTTTCGCTGGACAGAGGAGGCTTTATGGAGGACTTTTTCTACAAGGTAGGGGGTCCAACGCTTCAGATCCACAGTGTCTGTCCTTTAGTTCCATGTTTACATATCAGCTGTGCATATTGAGCCATTTTGATCCTTAAATCAGTGCATATTGAATCATGAATGGAGCTAATTCTGCAAGTGCTGCATATAAAATTAGTCACTGACCGTGAAATGGGGTTTTTGCTCTGCTAGAGCTGATTGGCCGTAGCGTGGTGAATCAGTGATGGATCACATATGTCGCAACAGTTGTGGTTGGAAATGTTGTGCTCATGATTCACTTGTACTTAATCATTTTGCAACTTGTCTTTATTCAAGCAAATTAAAAAAAGAGTTTTATTATTGAGCCTTTAAGATTTAATAACCCTTTTTAAATTAGATTTTCCCACTTTTTATAATTACGGTGTGAATGGCAGGGATGTATGCAGGATACAAACGCATTTTGTTTGTTTTTATGATTTAAAACTTTTACAATGCTTATGTACATACGATCTTTTTCACATTAAACCTCTAGCAAATGCTACTAAACTGAAGCAAGTACTGCTAAACCATGTCAGGAAGGAAGTTTGCTTACACCTTTCTGAGCGGAAACTCTGTTCAACTATATTTAAGCATCTTCCTATAAGGTGTTCATGACACCTGAGAGCCGTCATTGGATTAAAGTGCACATCATAAGTCTTTTAGTCCATATTTGTAGTTTCTATTTGGCCCTCACATTGTGTGCAGATGGTTTGTTAAAGCAGATGGTTTGGTTTTTTTATTTCCTTGCATCACCATGAAACAATCCTCAATTGGTAATGAATGTGGTCTGCAAGCAGTTAAACGTGTATTGCGCATGATTTCACAAGCCTACATTTTAAATTTGAAAGTTTATTTCACTTTACATGTGTGTACTCAGTTTGTAGATCACGTGCAACCACCAGAAGAACACAATAGATGGACGTCTTCTTAATCAAACTGTCAGTGTCATCATCTCCGTTCTGCAGACAATGTGGTTCTCGTTTCTTCAGGAACGGTTCGGCTCTAGAAATGTTTGACGCTGTGTTGCAGGTGGAGGAGATCAGGAGTGTCATCGATAAAATCTCCTCCCAGGTGAATGAAGTGAAGAAGAAGCACAGCATGATCCTCTCAGCACCCAACCCTGATGAAAGTGGGTAGTTCACAAAACACAAAACACACACCACATACAGTTCAGAGCCAGAAAGACTCCTTGCTTGGCTGGTGACTTAATTGAACCGTCGATCTTTTGATGATATTGTGAACTCCTGGTGGGGATAAAGCCCACAAAACCCCTAATAGCCAAAACCTCTAATTAAATAGAAATTGAACTCTTTATTATTATACTAATAATAAAAACTAAGAAACCAACAGCAGTGAATCCTGAGTGACGCTTCTTATTGCTGCAACCTTAAAACTGGGTTTTATTTTTGGGTAATGTGAGTGTAATGAGCGTGAACGGAAAATAAATCCCATACAGATGTATGGTTTTAAAAAGTTACTGGAGAAATTTTATTCTACTTACTTTTTTAAAATTTCCACTTGGTTTTTAATATTCATTTACTTGAATGTTACTCGCTATCTCCCCCCATCGCGCGAGGACACTGACGTTGGAAAGGAGAGCTAGAAAACATCTATTTTTTCCCTTTATATATTCATGCTTAACAGTGTTTCTATACGTAGTACCTTCTGTGATTATGGGAAATGTCCCATACGAGTCTAAACTAAAAACCTAACTTCCTGAAGGCCTGAAAACGGGCACTTCCTGCTAGTTTTAGTCCATTGTTCGAACCCACGTTATGTTTAGTTTATTGTTGAACGCCCGACAGCAGCTGAATCTCCTACAGTGATACAATACATGTAGCCCATCTGATTTGTAAGCAGTTGCACGGCTTAATGTATGATCCTGGATTTGTATTCCAGCAGTTTTCAACAAGGGTGCGGTAGCTTAATTCATTCTTTTAAAGGTCCCACACACACACACACACACACACACACACACACACACACCCACTCTTGGTGCTCTATTCTTAATATAATGCTGTTTAAGAGCTACAGCAGGAAACCACACATCACTCCGAAGATACACACTGCCAGAGGACACATCAGGAAACGTGTAGGAAACCTCTCCCTTTCCCTTCCGTAATTGTTCACAAAAGTGAGGTTTTTGATCACATTAACACTTTATAAATTAACACGCAGTACCTGAGGGGCCATTTCACACCTCAGATGGAGCCAGTGACCCTAGAAAGGAGCGGAATCCAACTTTTTCCCAGAAATTTTAAACTGGAGCTGCAGTCTCCACATCCCTCACAGCCCATTCATATCACATCCAACTCTACATCAAGGTGGAGTGGACTCGTGGAGGCGGTTTGGGACGCAGCATGATCAGTGTACTGTATGATGGTCTGTATACTGTATAATCAGGATACTGTATGATGATCATAACAGTATGATCTTATGGTCAGCTAAATTCAACTTGGACATGACATGGAAACATGGAGCCAAGAAGTCACTGCTGTTTTGTGAGCAAGTCCTTGTGTTCTTCTGAAACTGTGTAGTGACCACAGTGAAGTTTCGTTCTTGTCCCTGCAGTTAAGAAATGTAAGTCGCTCTGGATTAGAGCTTCAGTTGAATGCCGTAAATGTAAGTTTTTACATCAGCCTCCTGTTCTGTTTTGACTCCAAACATGTGTTTGCGGCTCCACTACTTTTGGGCTAAACGGAAAACTCAAACCTGATGTTGATTTTTCTTTTGCCGAATAATTAGTACAGCATTGATCAACCTTAAATTGACCAATTTTGAGAACACCAAATCTTGCGTCATCTTTCAAAGATCCCTAAAATTGCAACTTGAAATAATTAGAAGTACGAGAAGCCTTAAAAATGTAAAAAAAGACTTAAATGAACTGTCGAACACACTCTTTCCTTAAAGAGAAGCTCGAGCAGTCATGACAGCCCCAGTCAATATATTACTTTCTGTTTCCATTTCCTTCGGTTGCTCTGTCTCTCACACACGCTCCTCCGATATCAACTCACTCACAGCACAAACAGCAGCCTCTTAGCAGCTCGATCAATCTTTGTGAGAAGGAATTGAATTAAATCCTCACTGCTGCCATTAGAACAGAACGTTAATGCTGATAACATTCGTCTGAAACCGAAGCCAGCGTGTCAGAGTGATGTAGTCCAGAAGGATGGAATACTTCCTGAGGTGCATTTGCTGACGTAAAGGGGATTTTTTTTTTTTTTTCTTTCAGGACCAACTCCTTCTAGGTATGAGTTATGGCACTGACTCACATCTTTCTCCTTGTTTATTTCCACATCCAAGCTTTCAGAGTCGTCTTGGATTAAATCAGAAGATAAACTAACAGCTCACCGTAGAAATGGCATGCCGTGCTAATTGAAGACGTGAAAGCGAATATTTGTCATTGTGAAACGCATCCTCTGCTTTTCACTCACACGCGCCGTGCAGCAGTGGGCAGCCAGATCCAGTGCCCGGGAAGCAGTGATGGGGACAGTACCTTCCTTAAGGAAACTACTGGTCTGGGATTCAAACCCATGACCTTCTGAGCCTGAGGCCAACTCCCTAAATACTAGGCCGCCGCTGCCCCTTTTTTAATCTCCAGTTTTAGGAGGTGGTCATATTTGAACCCATGACCTTCTGATCCTGGGGCCTGGTCCCGAATCAGTATACTGCCGCTGCACCGTGAGACCGTTTCAGTTCAGGTAGTTTATCGGTGCGTGCACGTGCATGTGTTTTGCATTTAATTAAAGGCTGATTGAGCATAAAACGAACCGCTCCACCAGATTTTCATTGATGTTTGGAGGTAACAGACCTCTAAAGTCACTCACGACTCTTATTATCAGAGCTTTTCCTGAGAGGCTGAAACACAGAGCCTGAGAGACACACACACACACACACACACGCTGAGGCCCACATTCTCACAGCCCGTCATTTACATACTATGGCCCCAGGCTCGGCCTATAAAGCTCACATCAGTGCAGTATTTCATGTGCCTGTGCAGGATTCACTGCAGGGGTGTTTGTTTCCTGGTGATAGGCTTGGTTTCAGTTAGTCTCATTTGCTTTTAAAACCTCTGTCACTTTTCGTATTCCCAGCCAAGATTACTTTAATTACAGTGAATGTTTAGATGAACTTTTTCCTGATAGCCATCATGGATGGAAGACCTTGTCTAATTAAGCCTGATGCAGTCAGTCGCCATAGAAACAGCTGACCACTGAGAGCAAGCAGCTGCCTGAGCTAATATTTGTTTACGTCTGGAAAAGAGGTTTAAAAGAGCGGTAAGGACACGAGTCGAAAGGTCATTGTACAGAGCAGAATTCATCCATGTTTTATGTAATAATTGGGTAAAATATGAGAAAGTTTATCGTGAGTAAATAAAAAATTAATCGCCAGTGATTTAGTCAGCAGTTTGTATGATGATGCTGCATTGTTAGGAAATGTTATAGATGTTTATATGACGTTTGCCATAGTTTTCACCTTCACTTTGATAAACTTTCCTGGTTTAACAGTTTATTTCCTGTCGTAAATATCAGGTGAACAGTAATATCATGTGATCTTGGTAATGCTGATAAAATCTCAACAAGATCTGACAACATGCTGATCATTTTTGACTTTTCGGGCTGCGGCTGCTTTGGCGATATGGTGAACCTTTATGAGGATGTGTGAACCCTGTTGTGATGAGAATCGAGCCCCCAAAACACAAAACCTTTTTAGATAAATCACATTATCAGAGATTTTTAAAAGGCAATCGTATGAATCATACAATCATTTCTTAGGTTTTTTTTTTTAATTATTAATACTCAGCTAGTGAGAAGTTGATTAATGACACTGCCGAACCTATTTTTTTGTTTCTTTCAGGGACAAAAGAAGAGCTTGAGCAGCTGACCGTTGAAATTAAGAAAAATGCCAACATGGTGCGGACCAAACTCAAATGTGAGTTTCTCTTTTTTTTTTTTTTGTGGAAGTGACTTTTGTCATCGTGAAACACGGCACAGCACACAGTGAAACGCAACAAAATTCAACGTCTGCATTTAACCCACACACACACACATCGTGCAGCAGAGGCAGCTATTTAAAGCTTGCTCACCTTGCTCACGGCGATCTACTGGACTGGGATTCAAACCCACAACCTTACGATCCTGAGGCCTCGTCCCTAAACACTAGGTCACCGCTGCCCCACTTTCCCGACCCAGTGAGGGAGAAAGCGGTGCTGTTTTAGTGGCTCAGACAGCCTGTTTATAGCTCTAATGTCATAATGAACGAGTGATCATTAACACATACATCATTGGATCCATTCTTTTTATGATTCTAAGTGTAAACAAGGTTTCCTCTATAATTTAACACGTATTCAGTGCATTGAGCAACTGGAGGGAGCAGCTGGAGGTTTAGTGCAATATTCGTAGACATACAAGCAGCATCAGTTTTTAAAAGGTAAAATACTATAATTGTTTTATTTGTAGTGAAGTGATGGGTTTTCAGCTCTTTTTTTTATACATTGAATGGTACATTTTAGACATGGTGATAAAACTAGAGTGTTTTATTGTATGGAATAAAATGAAGCTACCAGATATTCACGTAAAAAGTCACAAAGGTTGTTTTTGTTGAATACAACTACACCAGTGACAAAACAAGGATCAGGGGGAAAAAAAGGGGGGGAATACATAAATACTGTGCTGACATTATATATACTGTGCGTTGCGTGTTAACTGTTGCACAATTACTCCTTTACTTGACTTTGCAAAATGTTAAACAGGGAATTTTGATATTATTATTATTATTATTATTATTTGTATCTCTCTCTCCGCAGCCATGCAGCAGAGTCTTCCTCCGGAGGACCAAGCCAGTCGTGCCTCCGTGGATGCTCGCATCCAGAGAACGCAGGTGAGGTCTGTTCTTCTCTGTTCTTGTCTTTTTTGGTATGTTCGGCTCGGTGGACCTCCATATCATTTGGATCAGGGATTGTCCAGGATTGGTTTGATATCTGTGTCATGGATTTGCTCTATTTTTCTATCAAGTTGCAAGTTGGGGGTGGTATAGTTATGTGTTTTTATTCTCTCTCTCTATCTCTCTCTCTCTATCTCTCTCTCTCGCTCTGTAGTACACTGTTTTGTCGAGGAAGTTTGTGGACGTGATGACCCAATACAACGAGACTCAAGTGTCCTTCAGGGAGCGGAGCAAAAACAGGATCCAGAGACAGCTGGAGATCAGTGAGCTACATTTGCTCAAGCACATCCTCTCACGGGTGGACATTAGGGTCAATAATTTTGACAAAAAAAATTTTATTTTTCAGAACAATATTTCAATTGCAATTGAAATGTGATTTATTTCAAATCTGAGCTTCACTCAGACCCTTCTTTTTGCCAAAAAGTCATTTGTTTTTTTCCCCCCAAGCCTTGAAGCTTGAGTGCTCATTACGAGGCCCGTGATTTTGTTTCATTATTTTTGTTAATAATCCCAATCAAAACCCGTAGATAGTGTTTATAATATAACAGAGGATAAGATGAAAAATGTGGTTTGAAAATTGCGCTCTTTCAAATTGTGAGTGCAATTAAAAACGGCACCCTGGATAATGGCATCACATTACATCTTTAAATTCTAGTCAGCGTTGCTTAGCGCTCTAGAAGTAATGATGATGTCTGGAGTGGGATTTTATTGCTCTACACTCACGCCCAATTTTCTGGCTGTGTACTTCATGACTTCTGGAAAACTCAATTCCATGCTGGAAGATATGAGGTGATGTGAGTTACAGAAGTTTTCACTAAAATCAACACTACACACAAACCCATTTTCTCATGACCTTAAAAGTCCAGTGCAAGAGGAAATGGGACAGCGGCAGTATGATTGAAAAAGGTCTGGCAGTGAGGTCAACATTGCATGGTTATTCGCAGGATGTGACGAGCAATGCAGGAGTCATGAACCCCGAGTTGCTTTTTTTGATTGATGGGGGTCTTTTACGGCTCAGAAAGAGAACCGCTGGTTTAAAGACCTAACGCTGGCTCGCGGTGGTCTCCCCACAATAAATAATCACTCTGTTTGTTGAGTCTTCATCATTGATCCTGTTTGGTGGGATCCTTATTCACCACTGATAAAAGAAATGTGCTTATCTCACGGCTGAGATCGAAGAACAAGGCTGGAAGGTGAAGGACATCCCGTGGAGGCCATTTCAAGCTCTCGGGACAAAACCGTGTTCCTGCAAAATTGTCTTTTTACGACGGAAGAAAAACCCTCCGTCCATGTAATTCGACTCTACTTCATGAATTTGTGATTTTATTGATTTCAACTGTGATATTATATTGAAATCGGTTTAGATGACAAAATAAGACCACATATATCAAATGATATATATAACCTATAAAAATGTATATATTCCTAATTGGGGCTTTATGTGAGCGAGAGTCCCAGGCGAGAGTCCTAATGAGGTCCTCGTTCGCCGCTGACACATGAGACGGGCCGCTCTGTCACCAGAGACTCTGTTGTAGTCGTCGCCTGGGTAACACAAGCCTAGAGTTAGGTACACCTCAGCACAATGGGCCAAAGGCAGCCTGCCATGTGACCCGGTCCGTATTTACGTTCAGCATCATGTGACGGCGAGTCAGCGAATACCCTTGTCAGTAATAATTCACGTGGTTGTGTTGTAGGCTCATAACATGTAGCTCTGTTTATGTAATCTTATACTTAGGTTGTGATTGGCCGAGTTTATTAAGTCCACCTTCCTCATGTCTGCACTCCGTGACCGTTTTAACAGACGTGTCCACCTTAAAGGTGCACGTTGTGGGTTTCCAGTCAATGTAGTTGCACAGCTGTACCAACCATCCATTGGTTGAAATGGGAAAACCACAAAGGAACTGGGAGGGGGACGATTCTCAGGACAGCATTGACCCTGATTGTGTTGCGGCGTGTGTTTGTTTACGTGGAACAGGGATGGCATTCTGCTGAGGTTTTTACACATTGTACAGCTCCTAGAGCTGCATTCAAGATTCAAGAACTTTATTTATACTTGTACAGCTGGCAACATTTCCCTGGATCACTCTTTCTTTAGATTCAATTTAGATTTTTCTTAATGCCCAGTTCTTCTTAGCCAACCTCTGGGTCTTCATCAAGGGTGTTTCTGATGACTGAGCCCCATTCATCTGCATATTTTTTTGAGCGATTGATGACTCTTAAGCAGTGAGCCTGATGATTTTTGCACAGCAATCGATGCGACTTCTGTAAAAAAAAAAAAAAGAGTAATGTGGTCGACGAAAAATCTGGAGTTAAAGTAAACAGTTTATGGAGACCCTATCACGCTTTTTGGCTAGCTAAACTTTTTTTTTACCAGAAGTCGAGGGTAATTTTTACGTGACCAACTTTTCCCTTTTAAACTGGATGTTTTTTTCACTGTACCATTAAGATAAATTTAAAGACCTCTCTTCCGATTGGCTGGCCAGTAAGCCAGCCTGAAATACTCCCAATAACTTCTAATAACTTCCCTGATCTAAATAGGTAGGGATAAGTGTTGTAAGTTGAATAAATTAATAATACAAATATTTTTAGACTGTTTTACAGCCCCCATGTATGAACTGCACAGACTGGTGAGTGAGGACACATTTTTAACCTTTTAAAACTGAAAATGTGGGAAATACAGTCCCACTTAATAACCCCCTTCTCTTAATAATTCATGAAATCTGAGTTATTTGTTCACGGAAGGGAGTACATGTGTAAATAAAGACACTGGGAGTTGCATCATCTCTCATGACTGCCACTTTCTCTCCCAGGACTGTCTGACCCTGTTGTAAAACGTAATTGCTCAGTTACTCGGTGGATTAGAGCAGTAGAAGGTCAGTAGGTCACCTGATCATGAACAGAATTCACCGTGAGCGCTCCAGTTGTGTTATTTTTTAGGATTCATTAAAAAGGTCGGCGTGCAGAAAGATAAAAAGAATGAAAGTGTGTGGGTTTTGTTGCGAATCTATAGCACTGTGCAAACGTTTTAGGCAGGTGTGAAAAAATGCTGTAAACAAAGAATGCTTTCAGAAATATAAATAATGATTGTTTATTTTGATCAATTTATAAAATGGAAAGTGAGCGAACAAAAGAAAAATCTAAATCAGATCAATATTTGGTGTTTCTACCTTTTGCCTTCAAACCAGCATCAGTTCTTCTGGCCCCACAGAGCCCTGATCTCAACATCATCCAGTGTGTCTGGATCACATGAAGAGACAGAAGAATGTGAGGAAGCTACATCCACAGAAGATCTGTGCTTAGTTCTCCAAGATGTTTGGAACAACCTTCTAGCCGAGTTCCTTCAAAAACTGTGTGCGAGTGTACCTAGAAGAATTGATGCTGTTTTGAAGGCAAAGGGTGGTCACACCAAATATTGGTTTGATTTAGATTCTCTTTTGTTCATTCGCTGCATTTTGTTGTTTGATGAAAATAAATGATGAACACTTCCATTTCCGAAAGCGTTCTGTTTACAGCATTTTTTCACACCTGCCTAAAACTTTTGCACAGTACTGTACATACATTTTTTCTCTATCTCTCTCTCTCTCTGCGGTACACTATTCTCGTCTAGGACGTTTATGGATGGGATGACCCAATACAGTGAGACTGAGCCTTCTCTCTCTCTCTCTCACACACACACACACACACACACACACACACACACACACACACACACACACACTAAAGTATTTGAACCCTGGAGACACAGTTCTTTCACCTCTTTAGGTAACACTTCCAGCTAAACATTTTACTGAAGGTCACTGTACTCCCTTATGAATTGATGAGGTTCGTGAGTTTTTATTTGTGACTAACAGCCTTCTTTCTTTTCTTTGTTTTGCAGCTGGAAGAGTGACAACAAACGAGGAGCTGGAGGACATGCTGGAGAGCGGGAACCCCTCTATTTTTACTTCTGATGTGAGTTCAATGTACTGCTTTACTCTCAGCCCGCAAAGCTGGGCTCAGACTACTGAAACAACTGAATTTCAGAGAGACACTTCTTTCATTTACAAATTAGAACACGTTTAGTTTGGTGTGACTGAATTAAAGAGTCCATTCCTTTTCACTTTACACTGAAATGACAGATGATGAGTTTAACTGTAGACTAATAGGATCACTCCTCCTGTTTAATCTCTCACTCCTTTAACCTTTCACTGTCATTTGGTGAAGAGCAGTGCCGGGTTTCACTTTCATGAATGGCACTGATTTGGACCATTATCTCCTTATTACTGTAACGCAAGACATACTATTTCTATCTATTTCATTTTTGTGAAATTAATATTGGTGTGTGTTGGGTTGCCGGCAAACACACTTATTTATACACTGCTTGTCACTGTACAGCTGTGTAAAGTGCGATACACTGATACTTAAAATGAAAGGAACCTGTTTAAAAGAGAGAAATTTACATTAGAAATGGAAAAATAGAATACACTAAAAGAAGATAGTTTTGGAATCAGTTCAAATGAGCTAGAAAGGTTTTATCCGTTGTTGATATGGTACTAATATATAGACCTTAAATAACTGAGCTTTTCTGTGTCCTCAGATCATCTCCGACTCGCAGATCACAAGGCAGGCTCTTAACGAAATCGAGTCCAGGCACAAAGACATCATACGGCTTGAATCCAGCATTAAAGAGCTCCACAACATGTTTATGGACATGGCCTTGCTGGTGGAGACACAGGTATAGCACCTCCTCACCACCCAGGACATTTTGCACTGTTTTGACCACAGTGTCCAATCACATCGATGCCTAGCATCATCAAAACTCCCACAAAAATGGTCCAAATAAAGGTCTAGTGATCATTTAGAGGGCTGGTTCACATATTGCAGCTTTTTATTGTATCATTTTTGCTAAGAATGTCTTTGTGATTCTGTATCTTAAACATCGGCGCTCGCCTCTTCTAATGCCTCGGCAGGGTGAGATGATTGACAACATAGAGAAAAACGTGAACAACGCCGTGGAGTATGTAAGCAAAGCCAATGAAGAGTGCAAGAAAGCTGTCAGGTACCAGAAGAGAGCCCGCAGGGTATGAAAACACGCACTCCTCCTGATTGAACCTACTGTTTGCGTCACACCACACCGGTTTAAACAAGCCTCGACACAACAGAAGGCATACTTTTGTTTTGGCAGAGCACTAACCCTTTAAAGCTGCATGCTGCTTTTGTCTTTTGTCCCAGCAGTTCCCAACCCTTAACGTGCTGGAAATGTGAATGTAAATGTCCAGAGGTATCCTTGTCCTGCACTTTGCTTTAACACACTCACTCAAAGAAGAAGAGTTGATAAACTGACATATTGAATCAGATGGGTTAGAGCAAGAAAAGAAAAAACATATGCAGGGTAGAAGGAATCGAGGATGGGAGATATGATGAACCACATCATAATAATTAGCTTCTCTGAGTTCAAGTAGTATTTACCATCATCAGCTTTCTCATTAAATAGAGCTTCAGCTGGGACGCTCCAGGGACGAGGCTGTGTTAAGGTGTTCCCTGACAACCCTGCTGAGAAGAAAGCAGAACTATTTGTGTATAATTGTAATTATAATGTGGTGAGAAAAAATCTGGTGCTCATAGTTAGCATTTTTTTAAAAGTTCTTCTGCTGTTTTGCTGCTTTGGATTTTCTCTGTGGCATATAAACACAAAGTTTGTATGCAGTGTTTTACTCAATTTTACTGTTTTCCTCATTTTGGAGAAAGACATCGTAGCTCTTAAATAACAGATGCATAGAAATCCAGGGGCCAGAATGTGATAAGTCAAAATGATGTCCAATTTTTAAAAGTTGCCTCATCAGTTTTACATTCCCTTAATTTTATTGAAGCAGCTTCAAGAATACGCCTAAGATGTTCCTGCTGAAAAACACTTTACTGGGATTTAAAACACACTTTTTTATTTCCTGATTAAAATTAAATGTTTGGTTTTGGAAGTCATTTTGTACTTTGCACCTTATATTTGTCAAGTGTACTCTGTTGGACGTGTCCAACCTGTGCTCCTGAACGTCTTGGACCACCAAGTCTCCTTAATGGGGTGACTTTGTTCAGCTCCAATGCTGAGCAAAACTTCTTGTGAGCTGTAAATTTCTGTAGCTGAACATGTTTGTGATTAATTTCTATTTTAGAATCAGCGCAGCAAAGAGACATGGTTTAGGAATGCAAGGGAAGACCTTGTGTCCTGTAGAATACTGGTGGTGCTCTCTTGTGGAGGAATTTATAAGAAAGCAAGTGAGGGGGTGTGTGAGTTACTAGCTTATTCAATGAGGTTTATCTTCTAAAACTCCTCGGGAACCGGGCAGGCTGTACGGTACAGACACTAGGGCTAGCTTTAAGTAGATACTGGTTGCCTTCATTGATCACCTGAATCAGGTGTGTTTACAATTGGGCCACCAGAAGAAGTGATCTAGCTGGGGGTCCTTGAGAATTTCGAAACCCCTGACTGCTAATGTTCTTTTTGTTTGTTTTCCGGGCAGAAATATATCATTCTGGCTCTAATTGCGTTGGCGATCATTGCTGTGCTCATACTAATCGTGGGCCTGTCTGTGGGCCTGTCCGCAAAATCCACTAAAACCCCCACCTCCTCCACAACCACTGCAGCCAATCCCGCATAAGCATGCCGCCTCCGGTAACACCCCCCGGAACAATCACAGAGCAGGTACAGGCATGTGTGCATGAAAGACCATATAAACATGGCTGGTGTTGGTTGGATGAATTTGATTTATCTTAACTGATATTTTTTCTTTCTCTCTCTCTCTCTCTCTCTCTCTCCTTTCTTCCAGAAAAAAGTGATTCTTGCCATTTGTGTAGCAGTGTGTGCTCTTGTTCTTCTGCTGGTCATCGTTGGAGTCTTCACCTAGTCAAGGCTCATAACGGAAGGGAAAACTCTTCTGCCGTTTAAAGAAACGCTCCAAGAAACGATCTCTTTCTAACACATCTGCTACAAACGGTCTGTTATCAAATATTTGGAGGAACAGCAGACAGTGGATTTCCACCAACTGCAGTTTCTCAGAACTTCGAGAGGATGGTAAACACTTTAATTTGGGAAAGTGTTTATTAGACAACTTGATCTCTGCGCAGGCCTTAACGAAAACTGACATAAATCTACATTAGTATTTATAAAGCCATATTCAGAAAAGTCTTTTTATTTTACAGGCTACACTTTGTTCTAAAGGCTACTTTCACCCCAAAATATCCAGTGACCTTTTGGAATAAACCTTTAGAAATGTCTTGGTAGACCTGTGTCAGCTGATATAAAAGGCTTATGTAGAAGCCAAACACATCTCCTTGCAGCAAAGTGCTACCAGACTCGAAACGTACAAAAAAGCCAATTAGAAACTTGATTCAGCTGCATTGAGCAGTATAGTTCAAGTTTTCTCTACTTTGCCATGTGCAGGGTAATGATTGCCTGTGTTTGCTGAAAAGATGATAATGGCTAGAAAATGGGGAACTTTCTGATAGCTCATTGTTTTTTTGTTTTTTTTTGCAACCGACTTCTTAATATATCACTGCGAGGGAGTCGTGAAATATAAATTCTATTGATGGAGTTTTCCTGGTTATATAAAGTGTCCTCGTGCTTTAGATTGAAAACGGTCTTTTCCTCCATCTGTATGTATTTCCTCTTCCCAGTTGGGTAAATACTCTTAGACTCAATTTTTTTTTTCTCTTGTGCAGTTGATTCCCATTAGGGTTACAATGGATTTTACTTTCAAAGCCATACATATAACCTTACAGTGTGACTGTTGTCAACGATGGGAGGCCTTTTTCTCGTATGTAATGTGTAAACTCACGTCCGTTGGTTTGCTTTGTGTGATCCTTTCTAGTTTAAATGTTTGGTTTCTAAATGGTTACATCAACATTTGCACATTTGAGTAGTGTTAAACGTTACGTATATTAAAGATGCTATGATGTGTAATTGTGGTTGCTGCCTGTGCCCTGAGAAGTCTGACTGAACCCACAAAGTGCCCTTAATAATTGAACACAGCCAGTCGTGAGCCCAGAAAACAGTGACATGGGTAAGAACATGATGTTAGAAGTGATGTGATGATCACCTCCAGTTATTCCCAGCATGTTATTCTGTTGATGTGTTGGCTATTTATGTGTATTTAAGACACTAAAGCCAAATAAGAATAAAAATGTACACCGGTGATGTACAAAGCTTTTGTTAAAATGCATTTAATGTATCAAATAATTCAAAGGAACTGTTTTTGAGAGCAAAGCCTGTTGCACATTGATTGAGACAACAGACGTCACTCTTGGTGCTTTGTTGTTTCAGAGACACTGACGCAGAATTGTTGTCAGGGGTGTTGAATGGATCCAGACGTCTGAAAAAGTAATTCCTCTAAAAGCATCCTCCCAGGAATTTATGACACAAAATGGTTATGAATACGCCGTCATAGTGGCACAGCGGGTAGAGCCGCCACCTCACCGTGGGAAGGTCCTGGGATGATTCCCAGGTGGGACGGTTTGGGTCGTTTATGTCTGGAGTTTGTTCTCTCCGTGTCTGAGTAGGTTTCCTCCCACCGTCCAAAGACGCATCAGGCAGATTGGAGACGCTAAATTGCCCGTAGGTGTGAATGTGTGTCTGGCCTGCGATGGACTTATCTTTGGTATTAAAGTAAAGACAAATGTTTTAGGACAGGCTGCGAAGTGTCAAAAGATGCAACATCTGAGTCATCTGCACCTGCTTCTTCACTGCTTCATGTCTCAAGTTAGACGCTTTGATCTGCTTGAAGGTTCAGATGCAGATCACTGTGTGGATTAACCAACACAAAACTATCAAACTGCTCAGGTACAGAGACTGGACTGAACATGAGAGACAACAACACTGTCCTTCAGGAAGATCTGGAGAACCGTTCCTCGGCAATATATTCATAATACTGGAAAGTTTGGCTTTTAGGAAGCAAAATGTGAAGAAATGACGGGCTCGAAAGCTTTGCACAAGACTGTACGTTTATTGGCAATTTTGGATAAAACGATAAACCTCTGTTTCCATTCACACCGAGCTGCTCTGAAAGACCGTTCAACCGACAAATTTTGCACACGTTTGTCAAAATTGGGCCAATTTCCCAGTCAGGGACCCTTAAGCTCAGACTAACATTCAAAAGCAACGATGAATCAACCTGCTTTGGCTTAACTGGAAGGAAATGGCTGATAGAAAAGACATTTACACATCAGTTTCCTGGAGGTTTTCTCACTCCTGGCTGTTTCAGGTTTGTTGGCTCTAAGTTATATGATGTCAGGTCTCTGAACATGTTCCTGCAGTTTTAATGCATGTAATATAATAAAGGAAATAAATGGAGTATTTATAAACCTGTTTTTGTCTCGCGTTGGTCTGAGCTGTCCATCAAAAATGCTGCGAGTGTGTGTGTGAGAGGTTTTAAACATTTAATGTTTTAATTCTCTCGTTGATTACATCACAGTTGCCCTTGGTGACAAAGTGGAGGCAGGTGCATGTAGAAACACACCGGGGACTTTCAGCAGCTGAAGACCTTTCTCTCACTCTCTGTCTGTCTGTCTGTCAACCGACCGACCAAGGGCCTCCCTAACCATCTATAGCTAATCTCTTGAAACCTCTTCTTTAGAGTAGAGTAGAGTAGAGTAATCTTTTATTATCCCACGAATGGGAAACTTGGGCGTTACAGGGCTCTTATAAAAGTGACAGATGTACAGAAAGAATAGAAAAAAGATATATAAAAATAGAGGTATAAGGAAAGAGGAAAAAGTACAGGAGAGAGGAGAAAAGTACAGGAGCTATAATAAATTATCTATCTATATAAATATATATACATATATACTATATTACCAAGATGCATATACATATCTACAAGAAGAATTAGGTGACCATATATACAGTACACAGTAATAATACATGATAATAAATAGGTTTTAAATAAATTATAAATATATATAAATATACAAGTAGTAAGATATGTCTAATAATAACCATACTGTACAATACAATAATATACATTAATAATAATATATAATATAACAATATATAATAATAATAATGAATAATATGAATAATAAAGAATCATGCCATTCTTTCTACCTACACTCATTATCACTCATTTTCTGAGCCACTTGTCCTGATTAGGGTCATGGGGGTGCTGGAGCTCATCTCAGCATGCTCGGGGCCAAAGACGAGGACACATCCTGAAGAGGTCACCGGTCCATTTCAGGACAGACTCGCAGACAAACATCCTCGCAGCTAAGTGGTGATTTATGATCTTCTGAAGTGCAGGTCTTTGGATGGTGGGACAAAACCCACACAGACACGGGAGAGCATGTCGACCCGACTGTCCTACCAGAGAATCAAACCCAGGACCTTCTCACTGTGCTACCCTCTGTGCCGCCCCCTGCCTACTTTGCCAACCATGATTTTTTCTTTACTTGTCTTATCAAACCTACCTGCTCCACCTCACTAAGCATTTAATGCCAGTATTTTTTATTTTTATAAAGGCTTCCTGTCTCTTCCCATGGTGCTTAGTGGT
This sequence comes from Hepsetus odoe, assembly GCA_017165825.1. Taxonomy (NCBI): domain Eukaryota; kingdom Metazoa; phylum Chordata; class Actinopteri; order Characiformes; family Hepsetidae; genus Hepsetus; species Hepsetus odoe. The sequence continues at coordinate 2,268,227 of CM029373.1, read as the reverse complement.
TAGACCACGTAATCAGAAGATCATGGTTCAGGTCCTGGACCTGCAGGTTGCCCTCAATTACCCTCGCTGTGTGGGTTGAATGCAGCAGGAGCATTTGGTTGTGGTTCACCTCACAATGGCAAGCACTCACTTTCACTTTCACCTTCTACATAAATACGGCATGTGCCGAAGTATTGAAAGTAATCCGCTTTGACGGCTTTGCAAATAACACTGATCAATTTTGCAGTTTCTTAAGTCCTTTTGTTCTCTTTGCTCTTCTCTCCTTTACTTTACGTCACTTTCTCTCTCCTCCTTTCTCTGAGGGACGGTCCTGTGCTCGCCTGTTGTTTGATGTGATTTCTGACTCATGCTATTGTAGAGCCACATGGATGCCAACCTAGCTGACGTTAGGCCGTGAGCTGCCAGAGGCATGTGTTATATAACAGAAATGTGCGTGCCTTGAAGAGACAGACACACACACACACACACACACACACACACACAGCAGAATAAACAAAAACACGTCTCATCTGACCTATAAGGGTGAGTGAGTAAACAAATGAAGCTTATAAGGAATGCAGGAGAGAGAGAGTGTGTGTGTGTGAGTGTGTGTGTGTGTGTGTGTGTGTGTGTGTGTGTGTGAGTTGATGCTCATCTTCCAGTCCTTCTGTCCCACTGGATGATCCGCCGACAGCAGCAGCGTCTCTCTGTCAGGAGGAAACGTACAGCGTGAGTGACACCTTTTCATCCATTCATTAATCAGATGCTTTTGTTCCTGTGGCTGTTCTTGTACACCAGGCCTCCAGGATTAAGCCTCAAGGTACTGATACACTGGCGCTCTCTGAATTCTCCCCAGGAACGTGTGGACTTATATAGTCAGTAGACCGTGTGCTGCACGATGAGAGGTTCCTTGTATGTCCTCGGCTCTTAGATTTTTATGGGCATGTATTGGGAACGTGGTGCAGGACGGCTCTTCTATGGCTTGGTTCTGGGACCAGTCAAGGGTGTTGATGGTCCAACTTTGCGAATCTCTCCTCCTCCCTGACTGCTGTGAGGATTTGATTGCATTAAGGAGGTCAGGTACTGACGCTGGATTAGTGGAACCACTCCGACTCATCCCAGAGGATCTCCAGCGCTCTGTAGCTCCATTGGCCATAGTGACCTTTGGCTGCCCTCGAGGCATGTTTGATGACTGTTTGCAGAAGTATGTTTTCAGAGTAAAGTTAACATTATTTATGGGGCAGTACTAAAGCTCCAAGATCTGGAGAACGTGGTTCCCTCCTTCCTTAATCAGTGTTTAAACTCAGGAGGCTGGAAGATTCGTGGTCTATACGAGGCTGGACACTAGTGGCCTATTTTTCTTCTTCCCTGCTGCAGGGCGGCATAGAAATATTCATTCATTTAGTTCAAATTTCAAATGCTGAGCAAGCAGATTTTTCACAGATTTGAATGGAAAAACTGAAATATCATGACTTTTCGAAAGAGTGTAAAAAGTCAGACCTTAAAGCTACATTTCATGTATGTTACATGTGTGGAAGGTGTTAATAAATTAAGTGTATTATACATTTTTCCTTCATAATAATCATTGTTTTTCATAAATATAATCAAATGCATAATATTTAGAATTATTTTACCAACGTCTCTGAACAGCCTTCAACCCTGATAGTGGATTTTCTGCCATCTGGTGTTCACGTTTCTGAATTACATCAAAATAGGTAAAAAAAAAAAAAAATAGTATTAATAATTCTCTGTCAGGCTCATGTCCTGACTGGACCTCTCTCTCAGGTCGTCCTAAAGTAAACTGAACACACTCTGATTCATACAGACAGGTGTGTGTGTGTGTGTGTGTGTGTGTGTGTGTGTGCGTGTGTGTGTTTAACATGTTTGGATTGATAATCCCACCTGTGGGACAGATAATCTCTTAAAGACTGATCCGTTAGTGGCCAGAGAAGGTACGTTGGATGATTTTGTGCTTGATAACAAAATCTGTGACCAATACTGTTAAAAGAACTGGCGATAATTTATGTAGCGACCATCTACGATAAAGAGCCCGTGTGATTGAACATTTGAATAAACAGAAGACGCAAGGCAGGACATCCAATCAGAGCATAGCTCATTTATATATAGCGGTCTTAAAAACACAATTATAAAAACTGCCTGTAGTGAAAGTGAAAGTGACTAAGTTGTCATTGTGAACACAACACAGCGAACCTTAGACACTATTTGACACACACACACGCCGTGCCTTTTAAAGCCATTTAAAGTGCCCAGGGAGCAGTGATGGGGACAGTACCTTGATCAAGGGGTCCAGGATTCAAACCCACGACCTCGTCCCTAACCACTAGGCCACCTTTAATAGGCACAATAGTTTTTGTCACATGAACATCATAAGGGGACCTGAAGGACAGAAAACGTGCCGACACATCCGCAGTTTCCATGGCAACGCATCACTTTCTACATGTGGCGCATGCACTTATGCTGTGGTTTAATTTACACATCCAACGTGCTGGGCCTATAGGCCTAATCCCGGGCACATTATCATGTGTCACAGTTAAGTGCTGCTAGAGTAGAAAATCTCCCTCTTCTTAATCTGGTTCCTTGGTGGTCGCTTGTTTTCTGCCTGTTCTTTCCCCGTACAGTAACGGCGTAATCCAGCATCCATTCTTACGTAACTGCAGGAGGGTGCGGATATTAATAATCCCGCTGGGGCCCATGTGGCGTGCTGGGCGCTGTGACATCACTGCAGGCCACAGAGTAGCAGCAGTAGTGCATTGTGGGTGTAAAAAACACGCCGGAGGCTCTGGGCATGCAGCCGTCTCTGTGGAGCACACTGACATCGCATGGTGTAGATTATTCATAGATTATGGACCATGGTACGTACTGCTGATGCATTTACAAGCTTGGATTAAGGTATAGATTACTTGTAGATCTGGGGATTATTGCTGATTTGTGTGGCTTGATGTGAGGTGAGGTTTAGGAACGAGCAGGAGTTTGGGAGTTGGAGTTTGTTGAGGATGTGTATCTTGCAAATGAAAAATGACATTCCTTTTTGTAAAGATATATTGAGTTTAGTAAAGGATGCATTGATTTACATTTTGTAAATTATGCACTGAGTTTCATTTTGTAAATTATGTAATGAGTTTAGTGTTTAGTGTTGCTGTGGGTGTTTTTTTGTTATGCATTTAAAGGTTATATAGCTAATATATGCTCTCTCATGGGCATTTCAAATGTCGTGTGTGTGTGTGTGTGTGTGTGTGTGTGTGTGTGTGTGTGTGTGTGTGTGTGTGCACATAGTAGACCTCTAAAAAACCTCTCAGATGCTGCTGTGTGTTGCAGGAGATGATGGGGGGTGACCGGCAGTGTGAGATGGAGATGATGCTGAAGCAGTCTCAGAAGGAGCTGCAGTGGATCCAGAAGCAGCTGTCCATCATCTCCAGCAGGACTAATGGACCAATGAAGGCCAAGGAGAAGGTGAGTAGCAGTTACTGTAGTCTCAGCTTCACAGTCTGTAATGAAATGATTTCATGTACATTTTCAAGTGTGTGCTTGTGATGTCACAGCCATGTCTGTAGATTTTACTCTGCCTGGACTTTAGCCAATCACGTCAGGCTGGTCACATCGAGAAGGTCCTGGGTTGGAGGCGGGATGGTACGGGTCTTTTCTGCATAGACATGTTCTTTCTGTGACTGGGTGTGTTTCCTCTGGGAGCTCTGGTTTCCTCCCCCTGAAGTGCATGGATGGGACCCCTAGGTGGGTGTGTGTGTGTGTGTGTGTGTGTGTGTGTGTCTGAGATGGACTGGCGCTCTGTCCAGGGTGTGCACCGCCCACAAATTTATCTAATATTTAATCCACTCAATATGCCAGAAGTAGGACAGTTTGACAGCCATTAAATAATATTTTTGGCTATAATTTTTTGGCTTAATTTTTTTTTCACTTCTCTGTTCAACTCACTTCCTTTTGTTTGTTTGCCTGCACTCTTTTATCAATCTCCCCCTCTCTGCTGTTTACTCAGTCTGGTTCTCTGAGGAAATGCAATGCATATGGTCACTGAACTCTGACCGCTTCTGCCTCCTGCAGACCTGGTGACCTTCTCAGTCAGCTGGAGGGTTTGAGTTCAGCACAGTGTGTAATTACTTCCCTTTGTGCAGTATCTGTCTATTCTTATCTTCAGTTTGCTTTTAAACACAATTGAAATGGGAGGGATGCTACTAGTATAAAGCAACGGAGGTGGCTGTGATATGTCCTGGAGAAACCTTGTTTTCAAAGAGCCCATATGGAATGAAGTGAAAGTGACTATTCATCATTTTGAAACACAGAACACAGCGAACCACAACAAAATGCATCCTCTGTATTTAATACACACACACCATCTAGAAGTGGGCAACCTTATCCAGCACCTGGGGAGCAGTGATGGGGAAGGTACCATGCTCAAGGGTACCTCGGGGCAACCTGCTGGTCAAGGACGACCTTCCAATCCTGGGGTCTAGTCCTTAAAATCTAGGCCACCGCTGCACTAATATCATGAAAAAAGGATATTTTTTAGTCCTATGGAATCAAGAATCATGAGGAAATATGTAAACATTTGGTTTCAAACTCACTGGATCATCTCTAGTCCCAACAGCATGTAATAAAACGGCACCTCAAAAGCAGCTCATGATGCACTGATGTTGTGAGGTCATCAAAAATGGCTTAAGTTACAAAAAATGCTTTTCAAATGTACATTTACTCTTACATTTGCGGCATTTAGCAGACGCCCTTATCCAGAGCAGGAACAGGGACAGTCCCCCTGGAGCAATTCAGGGTAAAGGGTCTTGCTCAGGGACCCAGTGGTGGTAGTGCCAGAGGTGGGATTCGAACCTGGGACCTCTGAAGAACTCTCTGAGGATCTGGAAAAAAGATCTGTTGCTCCACATAAAGATGCCTCGACTATAAGAAGATAAGAAACTGAGCTGCAGCGCAGTGGCCAAGACCACACAGCGGTTTAACAGGATAGGTTCCACTCAGAACAGGCCTCTCCATCGTCCACCAAAGAAATTGAGTGCATGTTCTCAGCGTCATATCCAGGTTGTCTTTTGAAAATGGACGTATGAGTGCTGCCAGCATTGCTGTGGAGGTTGAAGGGGTGGGGGGTCAGCCTGTCAGTGCTCAGACCATACGCCGCACACTGCATCAAACTGGTCTGCATGGCTGTCGTCCCAGAAGGAAGCCTCTTTTAAAGATGATGCACAAGAAAGCCCACAGTTTGCTGAAGAACAGCAGACTGAGGACATGGATTATTGGAACCATGTCCCGTGGTCTGATGAGACTAAGATGAACTTGTTTGGTTCAGATGGTGTCAAGTGTGTGAGGCGGCAACCAGGTGAGGAGTACAAAGACAAGTGTGCCTTGCCTACAGTCAAGCATGGTGGTGGGAGTGTCATGGTTTGGGGCTGCATGAGTGCTGCCGGCACCTGGGAGCTACAGTTCATTGAGGACACCATGAATGCCAACATGTACTGGGACACACTGAAGCAGAACATGATCCCCTCCCTTCAGAAACTGGACCTCAGGGCACAATTCCAACATGATAACGACCCCAAACACACCTCCAAGACGACCACTGCCTCACTAAAGAAACTGAGGGTGAAGGTGCTGGACTGGCCAAGCATGTCTCCAGACCTAAACCCTATTGAGCATCTGTGGGGCATCCTCAAAAGGGAGGTTGAGGAGCGGAAGGTCTCTAACATCCACCAGCTCCATGATGTCATCATGGAGGAGTGGAAGAGGATTCCAGTGGCAACCTGGGAAGCTCTAGTGAACTCCATGCTCAAGAGAGTTCAGGCAGTGCTGGAAATTAATGGTGGCCACACAAAATATTGACACTTTGGGCACAATGTGGACATTTTTCTCCTAGGGGTGTACTCACTTTTGTTGCCAGTGGTTTAGACATTAATGGCTGTGTGTTGAGTTATTTTGTTATACAAGCTGTACACTGATTACATTGTATCAAAGTGTCAGATCTTCAGGGTTGACCCACGAAAAGATATAATAACATATTTACAAACATGTGAGGGGTGTACTCACTTTTGTGAGATACTGTGTGTGTGTGTGTGTGTGTGTGTGTGTGTGTGTGTGTGTGTGTGTGTGTGTGTGTGTGTGTGTGTGAGTGTGTGTTTGTCTGCCCTGTGAGAGCTGAGACAGACTCCAGCACCGCCTGCAACCCTAATCAGGAAAAACAGCTAAGAGAAAAATTAATTGGGGTGATTAATATGGGCCCATAATTGAAACATTTAGGTGATCCATCAGAGTGTGTGATGTAGCTCAGTTAGGGAGCATAAATCTGTCATATTCCAAACGAGTTGAGTTTTTAAGGTGGACTGACTGATGAACAGTCTGTCCTGAAACTAGAACTTGATTGTTCTACTTTAAAACATTAGGTTATGAAAAGGTTCCACTTTCTCCTCTACCTTAATGAAACAAATGCAGCACAGTACCTTTTTTTTCTGACAGCCTGTCGATAGAACAACCTTAGTGTCTAGCGTCGTGCATTTATTTTCTTTTATTTCTCTGTTGAATTGCATAAGCAGAGAATATATTTCATGATATAATGAATCATGGACTTAATGAGCTAATTATGTAACTACATGAATAGTAATGTGATTTAAATTAAATGTACAGCTCAGAACAGTGTGGACTCTTCCCTCGTCCACCTTTTGTCGCGATATCAGCACTTCAGAATAGGACAGGGTTCAATCCCAGATGCATTAAATGCATCTTTATGCATCTTTATAATGCATCACTAGCTTTATTTGAGTAATTCACTTTGTTTATTATTTAAAAAGGATTTGTTTGCAAATATCTGGAAGTGTTTGATGGAGCTGGTGTTTGGTTCTTCCACACTGAATGTGTGTGAAAGTGTAATTCCACTAGGCCACCGGGGCAGTAGTGTTCACACATGGGCTGCAGGTTTCTGGAAACCTGATCTGCCCAGTAAACCCCCTCCAATACTGAAATTAAACCTTTAAGTAAAAAATGTTGAATTTGGGATGAAAAATAAGAAGTTTCCTACATATTACTTGCAAAATGTTCCCACTTCTATAAAGTGTAAGGTTATTTGAGGACGGCAGTGTCCTAGAGTTTAGGGAATAGGCCCTAATCTACCTGACCCGAATCATGGTTTGAATCCCTGACCAGTAGGTTGTCCTGAGGTACCCTTGAGCAAGGTACCATCCCCATCACTGCTCTCTGGGCGCTTTCATAGCTGTCCCCTACTGCACAGTGTGTGGGTCAAATGCAAAGGATTGTGACCCACTGTGTGCTGGGCTGTGTTTCACATAGTCACTTTCACTTGAGGACTATCTGCTGGTATCACACATATACATACACACACACACACACACACACACACACACTGCATTTAGAGGTGAGTCCTCATAAAACCTCCGATGACCTTGCTGGCTCCAACTATGACCTGGGCTAAAGCTCTGCTGGGACACAGATGGACAAGAGAGCAAACACAAGTAGAGAGAGCAAACCCGGACCACATAGTCAGTGACCGCAGTCCGAGCAGAGAAGTATTATTATTATTTGTAGTAGTAGTGGTAGTATGATGATGATGATGATGATGATTAGCAGTATTGTAGTTATAGTTTCGTTGTTGTCATTTAAACTAACTTGTTATTAATATTACTGTAATTGCATTTTTGCATGTTATTTAATAGAATTATTGTTCAAATTCAGCTAGCAAGTGGGACCAGCTAAGCTCAGTCTTATCAATAAGAAAGCTGACAGAAGAGATGAAATAGATAGATAGATAGATGAATGGATGGAAGAATATAATGATATATGGGTGGATGGATGGATGGATAGATATAGACAGATAGATAGACAGAAGGAGGAGAAGGGAGGCGTTTCGTGCAGTGCTCCCTCCCGCTGTGTTCAGCGGTGTGTGTGTGTGTGTGTGTGTGTGTGTGTGTGTGTGTGTGTGTGTGTGTGTGTGTGTGTGACGTATTGTATTGTGTGTGTGTGTTCTTCTCTCTCCTGCTCAGCGCGGGTTTCGCCTTCACCAGGCGGCGCTGGCGGATGAAACGACCAGAGAGAGAGAGAGGGAGAGAGAGAGAGAGAGAGAGAGAGAGAGAGAGAGAGAGAGAGAGAGAGAGATCTATCCCTCCTTTCCCCAGCAACAGCAGCCCCATAACGCGGCCGGATCGTCGTTTGAGAAGCGCGAGGAGGGACACAGGAGGAGAAGGTATCCTGTGTGTGTGTGTGTGTGTGTGTGTGTGTGCTGCAGTTTTCCTGCTCAGCTCTCCCCTCTGCAGTGTGTATTCTGGTCTACACCGGGGCAGGTGTGTGTGTGTGTGTGTGTGTGTGTGCTGTGGATGCTGTTAAAACACCTTTAAGGGGCATTTAAAGCATCTGCCCACCTTCCTATCAGCAGCAGGGGGGCACAAACTTATGATCACACCGCAGCGTGTGAATGTCCGTGTCGGCGCTCGTGCTGAGCTGTTCTTTAAAGGTTCTCATCGCTGGATGTTTGTGCAGTGCCCAAGTGGTAGGGGTGTGTGTGTGTGTGTGTGTGTGTGAAGCATGGCCTGGATCTTTAGGCGACTGTTTTGCTCCTCGCATGTGAACTGAACTGACTCATCCTAGAAGACTTTCCCGTTCCACCTTAAATGGCGCTGCAGTTCCATACATTATTTAAGGTGGACCGGGACATTCGAAGAGGAGCAGCAGGGCAACTTCCTCCAGGCTCGCTTTGCTCCAGCAGCAGCTGTGGCTGTGTCTCAAATCGACCTTCTTGGAGCAGAAGGGGACTAGATTTGAGACACTGCACACTTCCCCCTTAAGTATGGAGACATCTCTTCAGCACAGGATTCACAGCCCAACTTTAGACCTGCTCACTGTCCTGTCCCATCACTCCAGAGGAGGCCAGTCCGACAGAGTTCTAAATCCCGGTGAGAAATGATGGAGCCTTTTGATGGGTTTAATTTACAGAGCAGTGTGAACGGTTCGCAAAAACACAGTCAATGCTTTTCTTGCCACTGTTTCCTTTAATTTAACGGTGAGTTTATTTATGTATCAAATGATCAAACACATTGTTCAATCAATGCACGTCACACAGATCAAATAAACTTAACACGAGAGACGTTAATAAAAAAAAAAAAACAGTTCGAAAAACGTATTGCTCGTCTGAAAAAAAGAATTATATGAAATGTGTTTAGGGACGAGGCCCCCGAATCGGATGGTCTTTGGATTCGAATCCCGGACTAGTAGGTTACCCCGAGGAAGGTATCGTCCCCATCACTGCTCCCTGGGCGCTTTCAATAGCTGCCCCCTGCTGCACGGTGTGTGGGTGAAAAGCGGAGGCTGAATTTCGTTGTGTCTCACAGAGACAAAATAGTCACTTTCATTTTTCCTATCACCCACCCTTAATAAATAAAAAAAATATATATATATAGTGGTGGCCATATAGGCAGTGGTGGCCTAGTGGTTCGGGCGTTGGCCTCGTGATCGGAGGATCGGGGGTTTGAACCCCTTCCCAATGGGTTGCCCTGAGGTACCCTTGAGCAAGGTGCCGTCCCCGTCCTGCTCCTCCCTGCGATGGGCTGGAGACCTGTCCAGGGTGCGTCCCCCGTCCTCGCCCTGTGTGCGCTGGGTTGGACACCAGCACTCCCCCCCGACCCCGTTTGGGACAAGCGGCAGAAAATGGATGGATATATATATATTATTATTATTATTATTATTATTATTTATTTTTATTTTTTTTTGAAAGCCTCTTTTTTTGGCCTTCACATGCGTTTCTTCAGACTTGAAGACTGTGAGGTGCTGGACCAGCAATTCATGCCGAACGTTATTCGATTCTATTAAGTAATTAAAGTTCTCCAATTAAAGAGAACATCTAACACTGTGGTATTTAATAATGCCAAGGTTTGGAGTTTTGGACGGACGCTAGTGCGGCGTCAGCTGCTTCAGGGGTTTTATTGAGAAAGAAAGTTTTATAGAGTTACAAGGTTCTAGATAAAGGGGTTCCAACCACTCATGAGCAGCAAACCCATCACCTGATCATCTGGAATCATCTGCACCCTTTTCTTCTCTGCTTTATGAGATGCTTTTTTCTGCTTGAAGGTGCGAATGTAGATCACTGTGTAAAAGTGAAAGTGACTGAGGACAGCACACAGTGAAATGTAGGGGGCAGCCATACCCAGCATCCAGGGAACAGTGTTGGGGACGCTACCTTGCTCAGGCTACGGGATTCAATCCCAAGACCTTCTGATTATGGGGTTTAGTCCCTTGTCCATCACTCAAGAACCAAAAAACAATCCTCTGAGGTGGTCTGGACTGAAAATGAGAGCCAAAAACTGTGACCTTCAGGAAGCCTAGAGGACTGTTCCTCAACAACATCACTTTAACACATCACATGAGGGAAAATGTGATCAGTGCGTTTCCAAGGTGAGCAGGTCTTCCTCCTGGTATAAACGATGATTTGGCTTCGGCGGTGGAAATGATACTGTGGGGTAAATGATACTGTTCTTTTTCGGGGGTGGAGTAGGCTATAACAGCAGAGCTTTAGCCCAGGTCATGACTGGAGCTGGGGCAAGGTCAGCTGAGGTTTTAGGAGGACTCTCTCTCTCTCTCTCAGTAGACCTGACTGATGAATTGGTAGGGAGCCTGTAGTACCTTTAAAGTGTGGCTTTTGGAACCAAAATGAGTTTCTTCTAAACATGGTCATGGTTATGCCTTATTCATACTTTCCAAAAGCGAAAGTACCAATTAGACAATAAAAAATTATGACTATGAATGATTTAAAGCCTAGTATAAAAGATTCAGTGTCTAAATATTCAGTAACTACTGCAGATGATTTAGATTCTACTTTAGATTCAGTGTCTACTATAAATTTTTCAAATAGCTACTAAACTTTTTCCATTGTTTATATCCACCGTTGCTAGATTCTGGTATACCTGAAACAGAAACTTTACAAGACGGTAGTGAGGCCAGCTATGTTATGCCAGATGGTAGACGGTGATGAAAAGAGAGGCGGTGGAGCTGGAGGTGTTAGAGTTCGCCAGGAAGGACGATGACTGACAAGATCAGGAAGGAGTCTATAAGAGGGACAGCTGAGGTTGGATGTCTTGGAGACAGAGTCAGAGAATCGAGACTGCGTTGGTTTGGACACGTCCAAAGGAGAGACGAGGAGTATGTCAGGAGAAGGGTGTTGAAGATGGAGCTGCCAGGAAAGAGGAGAAGAGGAAGGACAAAGAGGAGGTTCATAGATGTGGTGAGGGAGGACACGCCGGGGTCGGTGTGATAGAGGAAGATGTACAGGACAGGAAGAAATGGAGATGGATGACATGCTATGGTGACCCCTTACGGGAGCAGATGAAAGAAAAAGAAGTTGAAGCGATATTCTGGATTCTCCATTGGTTTGGAGGTCCTGTCACAACAAGAGCCATGGTTTCTGTTGGAGTTACAGGGTTTTTCTTGGTGTTGAGTTGATGTGTTTTCTGACCATTTGGAGTCCTTGCACAGGGTCTAATGTTATGGGCAGTATGGAGGATGCTTAAATTACAGACATTTAGTTGTCCTTTGTGTGTGTGTGTGTGTGTGTGTGTGTGTGTGGAGGGGTATTTGAATGGATGCCGTTGTTTTCTGCTGAGCTTTGCTGGAGGCAGCATGGTATTTTGAGCAGGAGCCTCAGGCTCTGTTCCTGTGGTCGGGTGCGTGGTGTCCTGCCGGTAGTGTAGGTTACAATAACACACCGCTGTTAGCATGGGTTGTATTTCTCAGCGCTCAGATTAGGTTGAGAAAATAAATATGTATATATTTTGCAGGATCCAAGCATCATTGGAGCTTTCACTGCCAGTTTTGTTGTATCAGAATAAAAGCATATCATGCCATACCATGCCATGATGTATCAGTAGGGATGTGGAAATGAATATATATTAATCGATGTATCTATCTATTTTAAACTTTGAACTGGAATCACTTTTGCAGCAGACTAGAGGTTAGACTTTTTCTTGATTCGTAAAATGTAACGAAAACTTTCCGGACTGTCCTGAATTGTGATCGTTCTGATTCGTTATGATGTGGAGAGAGACTGATCGTCCCGTAAAAGGGTTTTAAAGTCATACATGCTGGTTTTTATTTCTTTTTACATATTTTATTTAAAAATACATTTTAAATATTTTTTTAAAAACCAGCTTTTAATCAATTATTCATTTCAAAATGGATGAAAATGTACGTTCTCAGTGAATTGGCTCTGTGATTTGTTTGCAAAATAAATGATGAACTCAAGGAGTAAGTATGTCATTATTAGGCCAGGTTCAGTTTGATAACTCTTCTTAAGGGGGAGCTGATTTAGTGAGCGTCTCTGAAAGAGAGGACACCCACACCAGCAGGATCTCTTAACTGCTTGTAGTTAGAAATTGTGTTTGAAGCAAATTTGGATGCAAAAATGAAACTGGGGCTCTTTTATGGTGGCCTAGTGGTTATGTACTAATCAGATGGTCTATCCTGAGGTATCTTTGAGTAAGGTACTGTTCCCAACACTGCTCCCTGGGCCCTTATACTTCAACCCACTGCTCTTGTAGTATGTGTTCACTACTGTCTGTTTCGACTGGTTAAATGCAGAAGAAAAATTCGCTGCTCACTTGCTTTTTTCTTAAAACAGACCTTTCTTTAAAGAGATAAGTGTGAGAGTTTTTTTTAAACAATATTGTCTGTTGACGTACCTCAAATTGAAGTCATTTTGGACCACTCTGTGGGCTGCTTTGTTGAAAACAGTGTAGTAGCTGTTGCTTGTTTTGTTAATTGTACCAAAGTGTGAGTTAAAAATAATTCGGTGTTATTTTTAGTGTCACCCAATATGAACTTTATAGGTTTTATGGATTTTTTCTTCCAGTACATTTCTGTCAATGTGGCCTGGATCGTTTCAAACAAAGGGAGATATATCTTGCACCATGAAAAAGATTTCCAAATATGATGCAGGCCTACTTTCACTGCCTCTCCCAGCTCTGGGGGAAGGCTATAAAACTCCAGGCAGGATGGTTTTAGAGCTAAATTTCATGTATTATTGGTCCACATGCTCAGGATTTAAACATTTTTTAAGGACAATGAATAATAACTGATTTATAACGCATACTGTATACAGAGGGCATCACAGTGCATCAAAATAAGCATTTTTATTAATGCGGAAAGTTTAATTTCAATTCAGATGCGCAGTTTATTGGGGTGTTGGGGTAGATTTAGCCAGTTCAGCTGTGGTATCACCATAGCTGTGTTAACCCGAGTGCAGAGCTATGCAGCATCGCTGTTTGGTTATTAATCCAGTAGCAATATTAGGCTTTTAGGGTATTATATTGCTTAAGCAGGATTAGTCTATTTACACTTTGTGCTGTTAGGCTAAATGGTAATAACCAGCGCTGCAGAGGCTTTAGAGAGAATGAGGATTCAAAATAGAAAATGTCTCGCTTTCTCTCTTCGTTAACAAATTGCCTCTCTTTCTATCTTCTTTCTATCTTCAGCTCATTTATGAGTCACCAGTGACCACAAACACGATGGACATGTTCTTCATCTGTGGACTCTGTGAATGTATACATTTTTCAATCCTCCTGTAAAATATAAAGTAAATGCTATATGTGATTTAAAATAACTATATTTATAACTAAATAACTAATAAATATGATTAATGATCATAATTCACTGACCTTTGGGATGGTAATAAGGTTATTAACTGTAATGTATGCTGAATTCATAGCTGGTGTCATGAAACACATAATTATGAATATGATAATATAACAAGAATATAATATAATAAAATAAATAATAAAAAAAACTTTTTTGCATATTTTATTTTGTAAATTGGTCTTGCTCCAGGAAAAACTGCTGTAACACTTTGGATGTTGCATGAAAATAAAACAGACCTGAAGATGAAAATCTTCCTATGGATGAATAAAAATAAGCTATATCCAGTGCCCGGGGAGCAGGGATGGGGACGGTACCAGCAGGTTGCCGCAAGGTACCCTTGAACAAGGTACCCATCACTGCTCCCCGGGTGCTGGATATGGCTGCACAGTGCTGCACAGTGTGTGTGGGTTGAATACAGTGGATGCATTTGGTTGTGGTCCACTGTGTGCTGTGTTTCACAAAGGCATGTAGTCACTTTCACTTTCACCAACAAAAAAAAAAGAGGTCTCCCAGCAGAATCAGCAGTGTGCGTTGTGAGTAACGTCATGCCCGTGGCAGAAACCCATGGAGAACGATCGATTGCTGGAACAATCTGACTGGCTTTTCAAACTCCACTTCTATTTCTGTACCTACAGATGTGCGCCCGAGCTCTTTAGCCCCACATTTCTGTGTTTCAGTGCCGGGACTGGGAGCCTGTTGCGATTCGTTATGTATAAATGATCAGCATTTATAATCAGAGTCATTTGCTTCAGGATAGACCTCTGTATTGACGGCACATAATCCAATGCTGAGAGATTTCTGTAGAACCTAAAACAATAAGCTATTCATGGCCACCGGACCCAAAAGAAGGGGGCCGCTACAGTGGTGGAGGTGATCCCAGAAGCTCTTCGATCCGAAATATCAAAGATATCAGAATATATATGAAACATCAGATCAGAAATATCATTGAATCCCATGCTGAGAGGGTCTTCAGAGCAGGTGGGAATACAGTCATCTGCATGCACTCGTATCTGAAACCACAGCAGGTTAAAAAAGCTGGTGTTTTGGCTAAAAACAGGAAGAAATGACTTTTTTTGCACATAATACTTTTTTTTTTTCCCAGGGAAATGTATTTTCCTGTCATTTATGTCATTAACATTCATGCAAATGTACATATATATTTTTAGATCATTTTTATCGCTTTAGAATTAATTTAAAGTGACTGAATTGCTGTGACATATTAACAAGTAAGAGTTTCATAAATGTCCAAAGTCAGTGAGTAATTAAAAAATTGACCAGAATGATCAGGATTCTGATATTTGCCCCAGCCTCTGGATTTTAACACACTGTGCAGCAGTGGGCAGCTGTATCCAGCACCCAGGGAGCAGTGATGGGGACAGTACCTTACTCAAAGGTAACCTGCTGGCCCGGGATTCGAACCCACGACCTTCCTATCCTGGGCCCAGTCCCTGAACACTAGACCCATCTGCCCAAAGTCGTTTTTTTGGTTTTACGATGGAGATATTAGGCTGATTTAGTTTAGCGTGTGATGCGGGCATTGCCTAAATCATCGCTCGCTCATTATTTGAACGTAAGCAAGACTGAGATTGCTTCACTACTTGACACAGCTCGAGGCAAATGTGTGATGATTTAGGCGTGATGCTAATTGGTAGCTGTAAGCTCCTTACTTACATTAGCCTCATAGCTGCAAAACAAACAACGTGAACCTCAGACGCTAAACGTCGTAGCTAATTGTCTGGGCTGAAGGCGGAAATGCAAAAATGATTTTTCACCAAAGTGTACTTTTAGTGCTGCTTTCGGTTTTACAGCTAAGGTTTGGCTCTGGGTTTGGTGGCAATCTTTGCGTGTGTGTGTGAGTGTGTGTCCGACGACTGGACTGTAGTAACATCTGGAGTAGATGCTGACCATGGCTGGCTGCACAGGGCACGTGTTTCTGTTTTGTGCTCTCCCACCCTCCGCTCATCCCTTCATCCACGCTGCTCAGCCTCAGTAATATGAACAGCGCAGCCGTGTCTGGATTATGTAACAGGCCTTCCCCTCCCCTCGGGCCGCTCAGTCAGAGAACTGGCTGTGGTGACCACTGGGCTGAAAGAGAGTTCTTATCATCATGGCATCATCTTCAGCGTTTTCTTTTTCATCCTGAGCTCAGTTCCATGCTGCACTCATCCTTCTCGTCCCTTTAGCCTCATGTGTTTTGGTGGTGCTTTGAGCAAGGTACTGTCCCCATCACTGCTCCCTGGGCACTGCACATAGCTCCCTGCTGCACGGTGTGTTTGGGTGCAGAGGATGCATTTCGTTGTGGTTGATAAATAGTCACTTTCACTTCAGCAGCACACAATTGTTTTGTCAATTGTTTCATGGTATTAATAATTCTGCACAGCCACTGTGGATACTGAAAAGGTCTTCAGTGCAACAGCTCATTGGATAACACCCAGCAAACCGACAAAAGCAACAGCAAAGTGGAAAGATCCTCCACTCTCAAGTTCCGTAAGGATGTTTGCTCCAGTTTAGGCCTCTATAATGAGAAATAAATTGACTTCTCAGTGAAAAAAAAATCAAACATACGCATTTCCCTGTATAGCTGACCGTCAAAGACATGTTGGGTTCGGCTTTTCAGCCTGAAATTGGAGTTTTGAGGCATGTGGCTGAGTAAATGAGAATTTTTTTTTGCTGGAGCATCAAGTTCGGCAGCAAAAAACTCAGTTTGTTGTCGTGTTTGCTTCTTTCTCTCTGTTTAGGGGCTGTTTCATTCTGTGCTACTGCAGCATAAGGGATTTAGTGTTAGATTTATCGGTTGGGTGTGTGTGTGTGTGTGTGTGTGTCAGTTTTGAGTTGTGATTTCAGTCACAGGCAGATCAGGGAGCTAAGCCCTGGACTGGATAGTGGACTGAAATGGACATGCTTTGAATTATGTATTACATCATTATACATAATTCAGTGTGTGTACATTTACAGGGCACACAGCACATCAACATAAACATCTTTTTAAAAGCAAAAGGGGGCAAAAAGATTTGCACATTTACCCACTTCCTCTGAACCCGAAAGTAGCCGAGCGAGTCGAGTTTGAGGCCTGACGGCTGCTTCTTTAGTCGAATGTGTCTGAAAAGTGATGAAGGTCTACACGGTTTCTTCCCGAGACCTGGCTGATGGACATGCTTTTGAATAATGCAGTGTTGGTATATGGTTCCTGATGGAACAAAACCCTGTAACTCCAGTTTTTTTACTTCCTAGAAAATCATCAAGCCTTTCCTTACGTTTGAGGGTGAATAGAGACACAGAAATGCACCAAAAACATACATTTTTACAAAAAAGATTAGATTAAAAAAATGGCTTTTACATAAAAACATACATTTTTACATTAACATACTTTAGAATAAAGAATGTTTTTTTTCTTCCCTTCTCTATAGTTGGTGTGAAAACACAACCAAATGCATGCTCTTTACTTAACCCACACCTTGCAGCTGTGGGAAGCTGGATACAGTGCCCAGAGAGCAGTGTTGGGGACGGTACCTTGCTCAAGGATAACTCAGGGCAACCTACTGATTATATGGCCTTGTCCCAAACCACTATACCACCACTGCCCTACCTTACAATGCACAGAAACCCCAGCAGAACTTTAAAGGTCTCGAGTCCATGGGGCAGAGCGACAGTGGGCAGCTCCAGTACCCCTGCTCGGGATAAGCGGTTAAGATAATGAATGGATATAACCAGATATTATACATATATTATATATGTTTAAGGTGTGAATAGAACCTGCAGGATGGCCCAAAATGAAGAAAAATAATATTTAATTGTTTGAGAACCTCTGACGAGACCTGTAATCAACCCTGGAAGGTGTGTTCTGATTACATTTATCGCAGGAATGAAAACATTTTTAGAATGTCTGAAAGGCTGAAAGTGAAGGAGCTGTTGGAGGGAAGTGAAGGAGAAGAGACGATATAGAAAGCTTTAAGAGGCCTTCGCTGTTTGTATGCTGATGAATGTAGTTTGGTTTTGAAGGCCACTGTAGCCGTGGGGATGTACTTGAACAGGTGTCTGAGCGGATGAGTGGGTTTCCATGTGTATTGTGATGGATATTCTTGCACGAGTTTCATATTTGCCGTGTGTGTGTGTGTGTGTGTGTGTGTGTGTGTGTGTGTGTGTGTGTGCGTGTGTGTTTGGTGCTTTTGCTTTGGGTGACATTGGGTTGCACTTTAAACATATCGTATCATTTCAGACACAAGAGGTTGCATAGGTGGATGATTACACAATTGAGCTTGTGTGTGTGTGTGTGTGTGTGTGCGTGTGCGTGTGCGTGTGCATTACATGTTTTTTCCTCATCAAACTCCATGCTGCGGAGCAAAACTGCTCAGATAAAAGTCTTCTATTGAGTTTGCTTGATTTGAATGTGTGCATTATTTGCACATGCATCGTTTTTGGGAACAGGAAGTTCGAATGAAAGACAAAATTGTGTTGCTGCATTATTTCATTTTTAATGAAATCAGTAATAAACGCCCTGCACGCGTATTCTCGCTGGAACATTTTCACAATTTTGTCAATCTGCTGCTTCAAAATATACATTTGGATGTTGTTTAGAGTAACGGTGAGTGTGAAAGAGAGGTGAAGAAGGGGGTTGGAATGGGTGGAGAAGGGTGAAAGTGAAAGTGACAACTCTCGTCATTGTGAAATGTGGCACAGCACAACACAACGAAATTCAACTTTTGCGTTTCACCCACACACACACGTGCAGCAGGGGGCAGCTATTGAATGCACCCGAGGAGCAGAGACGGGGACGGTACCTTGCTCAAGGGTACCTCAGGGCAACCTATTGGTGAGGAAATCGAACACACAATCTTCCGATCCCGGGCAACTCCCTAACCACTAGGCCCCATGGCTGGAGAGATCTGTGACAGACGGGTACCAGTGAGAGTGAAAGGAAAAATTGACAGGACGGTAGTGAGACCAGCTATGCTATACATGTTAACAACAATTACTGTTTACAACACAGAGAAATGGATCAATAATCCCGGAGGACATAGAGTGTTGGGTTTATTTTGCACATTATCCAGAAAGACAGTTCAAGGCTGGAAAAGCACCACTTTGTTTAGTGTGCAGGAAAGCTGTGTGTGTGTTTTCTACATGGCTATCACCGATACACTGAGGCGACCCATGACATGAGGCATCTCTCAGTCTCTCTCCGTTTCATTACAGGCTTTTTAATCAGGCCATAATTGGAACAAATAGAGCGCCCACGCATGCTGCAGATTCTTCCATTAACATTCAGCTTAGGATCTGTGTCCCAGAGCCAGCTGGCCTCAGATAAGCTGTGGGACTGGCCCTTCTGCATGCTGCATGACAGAAACTGGCCTGGGATCAGTATGCTTATAAAAAAGGACGTTGGAACAGGACCAACGCTGAGACATGAGAGTATTTTTGGCCTGTGCATTGGTCTTAATTTGTACTCTAATGCTATTCTAATGATCAAATCGCATTAGTTTTTCATGTCTGCCCCCCTCCAACAAGCTAATTTGAGTCTTTAAACGAGGTTAAAACGAGGCTAGTGGTGGTTTACTGAAATGCTAGCAATTGTACGTATTGGGCTTTAATTGAATGAAGTGAAATTAGCCTTTAGAAGTCATATGTAGACTGAACTGGGTAAAAACACACGTATCTACTGTCTAAAAGCGGTATTTGGTCATACCTGGCGGAAGGACTTTTTGTGAAACGATAGGACGTACATGGCACTTGGAGTGACGAAGTATCTTTTTAACTTGCTCTATGAAGAGATGTTACATTTTCCATGCCATGAAAAAAACACACCACAAATGTATATATTTCACATATATTTCTCCAACCAGGGGCTCTTGGTTGAGATCACTGACAAGAGATTGTTCTTTTAATTGAAAAATTGAAGGTCGCTGTAGCAAGATCAAAACCATCAGCAAGCATCCCAGGCTTTGCAGGTTACGTGAAAGTTTCATGTCGTGCAGAAGCTTTAAATCTGAATGGGATTTTTGAGGATGACCTGAGCATACGAGAGCGGGAGACCTGTTGATCCAATCATGTAGGATTGTCGTCTCGTTCTGGTAGCACAACTAACGCAACTCATTCTGGCTGAGCCCTGGATCCAGGCCCTGTTTACATGCTCATGGCTTTCTTTTTCACCTTATAGGTTCATGAGCTCAGGGCTGCTTTAGTTGTTCAAAAATGAACAGGTTCTTGATCAGAAGAAAGAAAAGAGACCCTGTCAAAGCAGACAGGCCATGTAGTAAGAGAATTTACAGAACTGTGCAAAAGAGTTTTTGCTTCCAAAGATCCAGACTTCCTTGTATTTTTAATGTCTTGTTGTTATCCAGTTCTCCAGGCTTCCTGAAGGACAATATTTTCTCACTTCTATTAAAGTCCCTGAACAAAAGCTGGGAGAACCTAGTAGATTCAAACCCACGACCCTGGGGCGTAGTTCCTAAACACTAGTCCACCCCAGGAAGCTAGCAGATGAATAGTAATATACTTTTCATTTATCAGCATATTACATGGCGTTCTCCTTGTTGTTCCATATTAAAGTGCTCTGTACTAGACTAAGGACATTTGCCACTGTGTGAAAACAGCATGGTCATCTGAGACAAAATTTCGTAACTTTTGAAAAAGAAAACGGCCTGTTTTTGAGACCCTTTGGATGTTACTGAGTTGAAATGGCCCACTGTGGGAAGCTGATTTGCTGGCTTATGGTATGAAATTGCTCTCTGCTGGTGTGGTGGCCAGCAGAGCCTTATCTGGAACACCATTCCTTATGTGTGTGTACAACTGTGTTTATGTATAACTTCATACACATGCCGTGTTTGTGTGTTTGTGTGGCCGACTTTCCTCTGGACAGGGTGCTTGGTCTTGCTCCAGCACAGCTGCGACTGTGTCCCGGATTTGTATTGTAATGAAATAAAAATGCTTATCCGTCCCCGAGCTTTCTCAGCCCGGCTGCGGCTGCCCACTCCTCGTCAAGTGTCCATCATGTCCCCCTCGGAATGGTAGTGAGATAGTGTGTGAGTGAATTATTTGGGACATTTTACAGTATTGATGGCACCGCAGGCAATTAAACTGCATTGATTTTCGAATTTTCAAGTACCAACCATTGCAGTATTTAATAAAACAAAAAAACATTCAAATACCTTAATTAAGGTTTTCAACAAAGGTATGAGTGCATGGAACCTTTTCAGCGAATATTAAAGTTCTTTACCATTTCATGACTTCCAAGAACATCTGTGAAGGTTCTTCACACACAATATTGAAATATTTTTTAGGGAGATTTCATCTGCTATGGCATATTGCTTATTTAGGGCAATTTTTATGCTTTTTTAAAAGTTAAAGTCCACTTTACATTTTGAGATGCTAGAAATAAGAAGAGCGCTAGATACGATTGGTTCTTTGGACAAATATAATGTCAAAATATGCATTTCTAAGCACACATTACTTTATATATTCAATATGTTGCAGCACCACCGCATCATATGTTGCTGTAGAAGGCGCAATTGTAGCCTTTTATCTGAATACAGCTTCTGTGAGCCAGAAAAAGTAGATGGTACGAGTGAAACATAAACCAGCTGGAATGATATTTTTAGACCATAGATCATAGATGTTCACTAGTGAACTTTGTATTTTCTGTGACAATGTTTTTGCAGTCCCTCCCTATTGCTTAGCCCTTGTTCTGCCATGTCATTACACATTAAAACAGAGAAAAAATATGTTGTTATTCATCGCATATTACAGAAACGGGAGGATCTGAATTCTGGATGTAGCATTAATGGTTCAACAAATTAAATGTCCTTTTCTGGATACTATATAGAGCTAAGAGTATTTCAAATTTGCAGCTTTTAAACTAATTTAATTCACTCCAGCAGTCAAGGTTGAGATGTTAGCACTCCTCTTGTTTTGTGTTTGAGAGAGAGTGATGACAAGTCCTTGTTTTTTTGCCTTTTTTTTTTTTTTGGACATACACCATATGTTGCTTTGGGCTCGCTCGGATCCTGCCAGCCGGAGTGTAATGACGCTGCCTGGGAGTGTGTTGTTTGGAGGCTTCAGACGTGCGGTTGTCAGGGTTTTTCCCTCGTGATCAGACACAGATTTGAAGCAGCTGTTCAGAAGCTGGCGGAAAGGTGGATTTAAGTGCTATCAGACATAATAAAAGCACTTTAGATCACAGCCGGGACAGATAATGCACTCAGTACAGGTCTGTGTTTTATCACAGTAGGCATGGGGCAGTGGTGGTCTAGTGGTTTGGGAGTTGGCCCATAATCGGAAGGTTGTGGGTTTGAATCCCGGACCAGTAGGTTACCATGAGGTACCCTTGAGCAATGTACCATCCCTATCACTGCTCCCTGGGGGGTATGGCTGCCCCCATGCTGCACGCCGTGTATGGGTAAAGCGCAGAGATGTGTTTCGTTGTGGTTCACCGTGTGCTGTGTTTAGAATGACAAATAGTCACTTTCACTTTGAGTTCTCACACTTTATGAACAGGATCTTTAAGGGGACATAGTTTTGGACATCTATTTAATAGCCATATAACCTTATTTAGAGGTTCTTTAACACTTCTAATGTCATTCATTGTGAAAAGTTCTAGAAGTTAAATGAATCCTGACTCTTTATATAGTGTTGTAATATCTTCTGCACCCAAATACTGCGATATTCAATGTTAAGCATGTGGATGAATCCCAAACGTTTTATGCACTAGCCTGTATTTTAATTCCTAGTGCACTAAGTATGGTTTAAGGAGCCATTTGAGACACAGCCTTAGTATTGTCCTTGCTCTTACTCAAGCACTTGAGCCCTGTAAAGGGGTATTAATGAGCTGATTAGCTGGATCAGGTGTGTCGGGATCAGGGAACACACTGGCATGTGCACAAAAGGCTGGTAATGATAGTGATTCCTTAATGGCATTGCTTTCAAGACATTACGTTTGATTTAATATTTCGTCTGCTTGAGGTTTTCTTCATTTTGCAGAGCCTTCATTTCCTGATCCTCTGTCTCAGCTCAGTCCCGCTGCACAGGAGAGTCAATAATCAGGGAGAGGCTGCATTTACGATGAAAAAGCCCGTCCTTTTGTCCTGAGGGCGAACTGATTCTCACGGCTGCTCTGATCAATTTAATTTCACACGTCATTATGTCAGAATAAATACCGTGCTTTTGTGCCTCCGGATAAGTGCTTGGCTTTCTCGTCCTCAAGCTTTCGTTTCCCTCATTTTTGGAAAAATACAACGCTGCACTAGGTTATATTGTGATAATTCCATATATTTAAAAATGCACTGGTGAACGAATCACCTGGCACGGCTTGGCCAGCACTATCTGGGCAAAAAGAACTTTTGCTGGATCGCATGAATCATCCAAACAACCACGAGAACACTCATCTGGATCTGGGACTGCTGAGGCCCGACCGTTAGAGCCATTGATTTTGGCGATAAATGTCAAAATAAGGCCAAAAATAAGGAAACCCACTTTTACAATGAGAACATTTGCCAAGGTCGAGGTTAGAGTTTTAAAATCCTAGTTTTTAATACAAATCTCCCCATTTTAATACGTTAGCACAGTTTGATTAACCCTTCGAGTCCAGAGGCCACGTCAGATCACACTTTTTTATGATCGCTTTAAAATTGGGCTGAATGGTTTCTAATTGCCTTTTTGGTGTTGCGAAACTGATTGCAATCCTTATCACTGCAGATTATAAAATGCAAATGGAATTGTGATTCTGGGAACTAAATAAAGTATTTTAAACCTAATAAGCATGTTTTAGTATTTTTATTAAACCTCTCAAGCTTTTGAGGACGCACCGGTGTGTCTTTTAAATATAATTCATTGTCAGATGTCTTTTTCAACGACAAGTGAAATGTTCGAGCATCCTCAGGACCTCGAGGGTTCATTAAAAACGCCTGCGTACGTTTTGATCCCAGAAAACCTTAAGCGCTTAAAAGAGCTAGCAGGCCCTGAGGTTTCGTCTCTGGTTATTGGTCAGGCTCATGGTATAGACACTTTGGTTGAGGAGCTCATTTGCATATTGTATTGTAGTCAGTATCATGATACCAGAGGAAATAAAATGAAGGTATTTGTCATTGTGGACCACAACGCTCAGTCCATTAACCAACATACACTGTGCAGTAAGGGACAGCCCCGGGGAGCAGTGATGGGGACGGTATCTTGCTCAAGGGTTCCTCAACAGTGGTGAGGCAGCGGTGGCCTAGTGGTTCGGGTGTTAGCTGCATGATCGGAGGATCAGGGATTCGAACCCTTTCCCAATAGGTTGCCCTGAGGTACCCTTGAGCAAGGTGCCGTCCCCGTCACTGCTCCCCGGGCGCTTTCATTAGCTGCCCACTGCTGCACGGTGTTTGAGTGTGCATGGGTTAAATGCAGAGGTCCAGTTTCGTTGTGGTTCGCTGTGCTGTGACCTCGCAATGACAAGGGTTGTCACTTTCACTTTCACTTGCAAGGCAACCTACTGGTCTGGGACTCAAACCCGCAACCTTTCCGATCATGAGGCATCGTCACTGCTGGCCACGGCTGATAACACACTGTGTAATCATTCAGCCCAATTTTAACGCCTATTTTAAGTCAAGAGTTTGTCCTTGATGCTGTAGTCTCGGACTGCAGGGGACTCTGAAGGTGTTAAGGAGTCACAGAGTGACTGTTTTCTTCTTCATGTCTTTTATCTTATCTCTCTTTGCTGTCCTTTGTCCTTGCTGAGGCTTTGCGTCCCTTACTGCACCACCATGATAGGAAATGAATGGGCTGGGTTTCTTTTTTTTCCTCTCTCTATGATTTCCTTCCTTTCATCTTTCTGTTTCTTGCTCATCTCCTGCAGTCCCATGCTAATGCGACTCGCTGTTTTCTTTTTTTTCCATCGCCAAGTCTCTATCTCTTCCTGCCAGTACGCGGGGAGTAGCAAAGGCTAATTGAATAGCATAGTTATAATGGGCCAGATTTAATTGACCCTAGCCCTCGTGGATAAACCAATTAGGAAAGGAGGAGTGGATGCCTCCTAAATCGACAGCCTCCGTACCTGCCGAGTTTTGGGAGGAAGAACTGGACGGGATTTTGAGCATGTGTCCGGCCGTGCCCGGTGCTTGGCCCCCTTTGGACGCTCGCCAGGCCTAAACTGGGGACAAATAGGCCCCTTGCTGGCGAATCAGAGCTTAAGCCAGATTCACAGAGAGCCAAACACACTCATTAATGCTGATGGAGGGCAGAGAGCATGGCACAACCCCACTGCTCGCTCATACAATACAGGATTTATCAGCCCCTGCATGAGGATGAACAATAGGGCGGAAAAGAGAAGAACAAAAGCTCTTGGACTCAGCCTTGCTCTTCGCTACTGAAACCAATACCGCGGGGTGGCATTTGGGCAGGCAGTTTGCACTGTTTCCCCTCTCAGCTCAAATCTGGCTGATCAGCTTAGACATGTTTGGTGTCGGAAGTTTGCTTCTGGAGTTTTGATTCCGAGCTACAAGGCAAACGCGACCAAGCTATGACCTAAACCTAACAAAATTACAACATTTCCTGTAATATGCGCATACGGCTAATGTCAGTGTGTATATTCTGAGTTTCTCATGGTTGTGACATCACAAACGCGAGCGTTTTTGAACGAGACCTTCTGTTCAGTGCGTAGTGAATCCACTTGGAGACAAGTGAGAGATGATGCAGGCTTTATTTTTAGTTACGTTCTCCTCGTAACTACAAACTTCAGGTCATGGCTGATCTTCTGCCTGTTGTTGGACCAGGCGAGAGACGCAGGTCTTTTGTCCAGACCAGATGAGATCTCACATAAATACTGATATTATCATTGGTGTTGGCATTTCTGTTGATGGGATCATGAAATGCCTGAAAAATGCGAAGCTCAACCACAAACAACTGATCCACAAGAAAAGGAACGGAGGAACCTAAAAGGACACGACTGTCTCTTTGCTGGACAGGGCAGGAAACATTTGGACATGTGGACAGGTTGCTTTCCTACGTAGAATGCTCCTGTGTATTTTCTTCAAACCCTGTGCAGGTCAGGATGTTTTTAAAGTCCTGTGTTTTTCTTTTTTCTTTGCCTCTGCCCATTTACAAAGTATGTGAAGCTGAAATAAATTCATTTATTTTCAATTTGTCACAAATTTCCCACCCTCTCTGCATCTGCTTTTCTTAGCAGGCCTACGTAGTAGTTCATGGTTATGATGTCACATCCATGATCATTTTTAAACAGCCTGTTGTTTCATATTTTACTCCAAATAAAAGTCCTGAAACTTTAAAAATATGTCCATATTACATTCATCACAAAAGGAAGTGATTCTCGGGTCTCTACGATATGCGCCCTTTAATGAAAGAAGCGGCTTGCGATTCAGCTCATCCGTTTTAGGACGAGGACCAAATTATTGTTTTGTATCTGACTTATGTAATGCAGACCGGCAAAGACTGGTTTTTAAATCCCACAGAGACACTGGGCTCCAGGCTCTCTCTCCTGGGTCTCCCTCTGTCTCTCTCGTTCTCTCTCTCTCTCTCTTAACCTCTCTCATTCTCTGTGGCTGAGGACAGCCAGTGTCCAGATGTCCATTTGCGTTACGGAGGTTGGCAGGCCGCAGGGGGAGGCTCGTGCTGATTGCCCCCAGGCAGGGGGTGGGAACCATGCAGCTGGGGACGGTTAGTGCTATAAATACCCCAGTCGGGTCTCTCTCCAGAGGCCCAATAGCGGTGCAGCACAAACGCTCTTCTCCCATCTGAGCCCCAGCCTGCAGCTCAGCTCTGCTCCCCCACGTCTCACACAGGCTCTTCCTGCCTCCTGCAAGAGAGCACAGCTTCAAGGTTACCGTCAGTGCCAGCCAGTCAAAAGCTCCTACACGCTTTGGACAATAATGAATTTCACGAATTTCCCCTCCCTCCTACAAACGCAAGGCATTTTTGCTTTAGATTTGCTCAGTCAGGGAGGAATTTCATCAGCGTTGTCAGTATTATTTCCACGTCTGATGACACAGTCATGTCCGTGTCTAATGTAGCTGACAGGTTGGAAGCTCACGCTACAGTTCGCATTGTGTGAACTCACACACTTGCCTTTTGAGTATTTAGGTGGTCTCTAGTAAACTGTATAAAAGTGGACAAGAATAAAATTGGGTAACATGCATTGTTTGCTACAACCCTTTTTGGATTTCGGCCACATTTTCTCACCTGCGGTTCCACACACTATCTAGAACTCCCCCCATTGCAAAATACCATTAAAACTGTCAGGGCTAACGCACACTTCCTTTAAATCACTTGAAGCTCTTACCCTTTTCTAATGACTGGCAAAGCAACATCATTGCAACACCTAATATGCTTAGAGGGGAACACAACTGCCAGTTCTGTCAGTCAACAGACACCCATGGAGGCAGATGAGTGGGATGAGTTTAGAGACGGGACGTCCTACCCACACAGAGGGAGCAAAAGCCCACAGATGGCTGCATTTTCCAGGCAGAGAAAATGCTTTGAGTTATCTTTGAGTGTTCTTCAGAACCTGTGAAGATCGAATATTTTGGGTGTAGGATAAGACTGGATATTTTAAAATAATTTTTTCATTCAATTGTTCTTATGAAACTTCATTTAATGAGCAATTTTTATTCATTTTTTGTCTTTCCTCTTCTCCTCATGCCTGGCAGCTCCATCTTCAACATCCTTCTCCCGATATAATCCTCGTCTCTCCTCCGCACATGTCCAAATCCAATCTCTCCTCTCTGACTTTGTCTCCAAATCGACCTGAGCTGTCCCTCTAATATTCAAATCCTGTCCATCCTCGTCCCTCCCGAAGCAAATCTCAGCATCTTTAACTCTGACACCACCAGTCTTTTTGTCAGCACCACCGTCTCTATCCCGTATAACAAAGCTGATCTCTCTACCGTGCTGTAAACCTTTTCTTTCGCCTTCGCTGGTCCCCATCTGTCACAGATCACCCTGCACTTTCTGCACTTTCACCTCTCTTCCACACTCGCCGTTACTCTGAACTGTTGATCCAGAGTACCACCCCTTCTCTCTGCATCCTAACCACTCCGCTGTCCGCCCTTTTGTTGACACTCATGTATTCTGCCTTTAGTCCTATTATATATACTACTTGGGCTAATCTATCTTGTCACACTATGGCCTTGAACTTAACTTTTCTCCCATTAGAGTGTGTGCAGTGTTCAGACAGAGTGAGACTGAATTTATAGTACAGTTGCATCAAAAATAGAATATTATTTATTAATAAAACCTCAAATACCTGAATTTCAGTCTGACTCCGTCCACACACACATGCTCAGCGGCAGGGAGGATGTAGGGAAGGCATGAGCTCCACAGATGACCTTGGGTTTGACTGGTGTGCTGCTGGATTGTGCTCTGATCTACTGAACTCGCAGCCTCTGGATGTTAGTGATGAAGCTTCATGCAAGTGGGCAGGGTTTCCCTGTGCCCTCAGCCACAGATGGGTTTTGGCTGATGAGATATGACACCCACACAGAGGCAGGGTAATAAAATAAGCAATAAAACGCATACACACACATGCACACACATGTATGTGCAAATGCTGCCGATCCAGCCACCACCACCCCCTCCACTGATCATGCAAGTCTAATTTTAGCCAAGGTCTTAATAAGTTTTGTCTCTGCAGTGTAGGGTTTCCGAGGCGTCTCTCTCCAACACAAAGCCGCTCCCAGGTTCCACATGACTGCAGCCATGAATTAGTAACCGCTGTTATTGTTCCCGCTGCTTCCTGGGCCCAGAAAGAGGCCAGGCTTTAGAGTAACGCATGCAAACATGGCACATTTGGAGCTGGGCAGCATCAGGGTGGACAGCGGAGCGGACAATGTTTCACTTTAGCGGTTCGTATGTATCTGTGGTCTTTAAATTACTCATAAAGGAGAGATCTGAGCTGATGCTTGATGGGAATGAAGGCTTATGGGATGTTTAAGGCGTAACCCAATTCAACTCTAATAAAAGATACCTGAAGTTTACAGTAAAGCCTCAATTGGTCTGTAAAGTTTACAGCTTGTGCATGAACATTCAACCAAGAAGCTGAGACTGAAATGTTAGATTTCTCCAAATTCTGTTATTAATTTGAATATATTCTATATTTCATATATATTTTGTATATATTCTGTGATCTATTTTGCCATGATATTTTTTCTGGATCTACAGAAACAGCTTGTCTTGTTTTTAGCAAGCTTAGCTTTGTAGCTCTAGTTCTGAACAAGAAAAACGTTTTAAAACTCCGAAAAAAACAAAAAATTCAGCCTCTTAACATTTCTCAACTGACTGAATACATCTGAGCTGAGTGAATACTTGTGATTATTTCTTCCTGTGTATTTTTAGCTAAAATATTTAAATACATTAAAAAAATCCCAAAAATTTAATTAGTTAGCATTTTCAAGCTGATGCATTCCGCAGTGCATATTTTTATAGTTATATATTTTTATATTTATATATTTTTATATTTATATTTAAATATATATTATTAAAAATCTAAAAAAGGTTAAGTCACCATTTCCAGGTCGATGCATCACAATGCAGCAATGCATTTTTACACCTCGTGATTTTTTCAGTGATGCTTTGATCGAAATGTTTTTCACCAAAATGAAAACTCTTCTGAAATGAAAGCATTTATGAAATTCTATAGATATGAAACTGGTCAGTTAAATTAATGCAGCGGTGGTCTAGAGTTTAGACATCGGGCCCAGTATCAGAAGCTTGTGGGTTCGAATCCCGGATCAGCAGGTTGTCCTGAGGTACCCTTGGGCAAGGCATCGTCCCCATCCCCGCTCTCTGTGTGCTGGATATGGCTCCCACTGTTTGAGTGTGAGTTAAATGCAGAGGTTGCATTTCGTTGTGTTTGACTGTGTGGCCATAGTCACTTTCACTTTCACATATGGTATTATTCCACTCATTAATAGCCATTTATAAAAATCGCATAAAAAAAGAACCACCAACAATGATCACATTAAAAGATTTGCTCGCCACTTTCAGATTTGTTTCTTTATGATTCATTGAGTGTGTGTGTGTGTGTGTGTGTGTGTGTGTGTGTTGCAGAAGCTGAGGAACGAGCTGTTCCCTCTGCACATAGCCGACCTGCATTCTTATCGTCTGCTGGAGGACCGTCAGCCTCCCTTCCAGCTCAGCCTCAGCCAACTCAGAAAACAACACAGACTCTTGGTCAGTCAACTTTCAGTTTCTGTTTACTCTTCCTCATCTGTTCACTCTTTTAAAGGTACATCCAGACTGCTTGAACCGATGAGCGCTGATTGATGTTGTTCCTCTTTGTTGGAGAAAAAAGTCAAAGGAAAAGAATTTCCCTGTGCAGCTTGCTGGCGAGGGTTTCCTCATTCTGTGATCTTTCGCAGAAGGTCCCAAAAAGTTCCAAGCATGTTTGTAATTCATGGCAATGAATGGAATACCGTGAGCTTGTTGGTGAGAAAATCAAACAGTTTAGAACATGATGGGCACGATGGTTCTCTGCAGGTTGAAGACTAGTGTATAAATACAGCCTATAGAAGATAGATTGATAAAAAGGAGTTTAGAAAAGTGCTGACATCTTTTACCTGTAAGTACTAGTTCTATCTTTTACTCAAATACAAACAAAAAAGTACAGGAATGTACTCAGAGTATAAAGTAAAAAAATACAGGAATGAATGAGTAGAAAGTAAAAAGAACAAGAATGCACTGAGAGTGTAAAGTAAAAAGTACAGGAATGTACTGAGAGTGTAAAGTAAAAGTACAGGAATGTACTGAGAGTGTAAAGTAAAAGTACAGGAATGGACTGAGAGTGTACAGTAAAAGTACAGGAATGTACTGAGAGTGTAAAGTAAAAGTACAGGAATGGACTGAGAGTGTAAAGTAAAAGTACAGGAGTGTACTGAGAGTGTAAAGTGAGACGTGTCTCCTCTGAAGGATGTCTGGAGCGTCTGTGCTGAAAGTGAACTGAATCTCACTCCATATTAATAGAATTAAAGACTATTAAAGCCTCGAACTTCAACTCCAATAAAAACAATCTACTGAAAATAATCCACATGAACTTCACCGCTTCACTTTCATCACCGTCTCTACTAGTTCTCCCGTCATGGACACACACTCCACACACCCTGAACTCCACCGTCCACTCTCCCTGTCCTCTCT
Source organism: Hepsetus odoe (assembly GCA_017165825.1). Lineage (NCBI taxonomy): Eukaryota > Metazoa > Chordata > Actinopteri > Characiformes > Hepsetidae > Hepsetus > Hepsetus odoe. Next base: position 2,237,480 of record CM029373.1, on the reverse strand, counting down.
CTCTCCTCCACTCTGTCCTGCACCGGTGGACACAGCGGACAGCTGTACTTAAGTAAGAACGTTTCTTCTTTTGCCCGTCTGTGTAATTTAGATAATAGTTTAATGGTTGAATTTGTAAGTTGCACTTACTTGGAGTTTTGGTCAAACTCAAAAAAAAAGCTTGGATGGTCAGGACAGGAGACAGGAGACAGTCTGTGCTTTGTTTGAAAGTGACTGGCATTTGAGTTCCCGGCTTGTCTCCATGTGTGCTGAATTGGATCGAACAGATTTATCACAAATATACACACACACACACACACACAC
>CM029373.1:2222177-2229677 GCA_017165825.1 Hepsetus odoe | reverse complement strand
CAAACGAAATTCAACCTCTTCATTTCACCCATGTACACGTGCAGCAGGGGGCAGCTATTGAAATCGCTCGGGGAGCAGTGATGGGAATGGTACCTTGCTCAAGGGTTCCTCAGGGCAAGCTACTGATCGAACCCACAATCTTTTGATCCTGTGGCCAACTCCTTAACCACTAGGGCACCGCTGCCCCTGACCCACCCACCTCTCACCGCTTCACACACCATGCAGCAATGGGCAGCCATATCCAGTCCCCAGGGAGCAGAGACTGGGACGGTACCTTGCTCAAGGGTACCTCAGGGTGAGCTATTGTTCTGGGACTCAAACCCACAACCTCTGAAACACTGGTACACCTCTGTCCGTTTCACTTTAAAATAAATTCAGCCGGACATTAGTTTGGTTTGTGCTGAAGGAAGGAGCTAGGTTGTGGTGTGTTTGTGTGTGTGTGTGTGTGTGTGCACGTGTGTGCGTGTGTGCGTGCGTGTGTGCGCGCGTGTGTGTGTGAGAGAGAGAGAAAGGGACCGTGGACAGCTCCTGGACCCTGCAGTGTAAACTGCTGCTGTCCTTAAGAGACTCTTGTAAGAAGGGTCCCTTCAAGGGTTCTCTATTAAAGGCAGCAGTTATAAATAGAACCATGACCCAACTGAGTGTTTCATACTTTACAACACAATTAACTGTTTTTGGAGAGTCTGTTTTAAAGGGTACAGAACTCGGTTCTTTATAGCACTAAAACGGTTCCTCTCAGAAGCCTGTGTAGTTCCTACCTAAACCGCTCAGTCTCTGAGGGTGTAGAGACTGGTTTGCTCATCATGAATGTTATGAATGACATTTTGGGAAAGAAACTAGTGTCAGATGAGTCGGTGTAGAGAAAGAAGGACATTTCATATTTAAACCTTCAGTTTAGATTTTTCTGAGCTCAGCTGTTGAATGAAGTTGTCCTACATGGATGGATAGAGGGATGGATGGACTGATAGATAGATAGATAGATAGATAGATAGATAGATAGATAGATAGATAGATAGATAGATAGATAGATAGATAGATAGATGGATAAATGGATAAATGGATGGATGGATAATTGAACAGATGGATAGATGACAGAAAGATAGATAGATGGATAAAGTGAAAGTGACTACCCTTGTCATTGTGAAATGCAGCACAGCACAGCACAACGAAATTCAACCTCTGCGTTTCACCCACACACACACGTGCAGCAGGGGGCGGCTATTGAAAGCACCCAGGGAGCAGTGACGGGGACGGTACCTTGCTTAAGCGTACTTCAGGGCAACCTACTGGTGGGGGAATTGAACCCGCAGTCTTCCGATCAGGGGCAACTCCCTCACCACTAGACCACCACTGCCCTAGTTAATTGAACAGATGGATGGATGGATGGATGGATGGATCATAAAAAATAAAGAAAGGCATTTGCATTTTTAAGAGGGTGAAATTTTTAACTGTGAAAAATAAAGAATTCGGTTCCACGCGTCATCTCATGCTCCCATATACACACGTCTCACTTGTCCTTTCAGCACACCATCACTGGTTAGAGCAGATGTTCACACTGGCCCGAGCCTCGTGTCAGAGCACCCCAGAAGCAGCGAGAGAAGCTGCGAAGAGCAGAACGCTGTGATATAAACAATGAAAATCACTGAAAATGAAAAAAGTGAATAAAAGTGAGACGGCTAATTATGCGTTTCTGTATTTTCAAGCTAAAATTCACGTTAGAGGTCGTTAAAATTCAAGTTAGAAGTCTGAAAACTGCAGATGCTACGCACCTTGTTCAGTCTCTGGTCATCTCCAAACTGGACAAATGTCACTCTCTTTTGGAGGGTCTACCACTAAAGACAACCAGAGCACTTCATTTGATTCAGAACTGCTGCAAGGCTCGTCTTCAACGACCCAAGTTCACATGCTTTCAAGGCCGAGAATGGTCCTCCACCCTCTTCTTTGAAGGCATTAATCAAACAACACGTCTTTTCTCGTCCCTTCAAAACGTCTGCTCTGGTCCCTTGAACCTGCTCTCCACAAGAGAAGAGGAAGACCTGCTTCGAGACTCTTCTCAGTCCTGGCTCCTCAGAGGTGGAATGAACTAAATGGTCCTTTTATAATGCAAAGGTCTTCCAGCACGGTATGGTGTCCCCGTTCCGCTCTGCTGTATAAAGGAAAGACTCCTCCGCATTGCTGGTGCCCCACTGAGGCGGTGTGTCCATGGACCAGGCTTTCAGGATTGCAGCACTGTCTTCACCGATTTTGACTTTAGGTCTCTCCAGCGTCTGATATCGGTGAGATCGGCCATTTGACATCGTTTCATTGTCATCTCATCAGCAATGATGAATAAATGATGATGAATAAATGATGAGCGTGAATTATTAACGCTAACGCTTAGGCTCCAGGCTCATGTGATTGGAGGACGTTAGCAGTGAGGTGTGAAACCGTCTTTCTGAGCTACAGCAGCAGGGAAAAATCTGCGAAAATGGCATAAAGTTTTAGTGGTAAGTAGTTGTTTTGTTTCTGTCTCAGAGTGAGCAGAGCATAAATGGACGTAAGTGGCTCTCGTGAGGGACTATTTGTCCTTATTAGAGTAGTGGACGGCTCTGCTGAGCTCGGTCAGTGCGCCTGGGGGCGTTTGGGTTTTAATGTCTGATGATTCTTCAAGAAAACCACTTTTGTTTCCATTTTTTTCCCCACACTATTTTTACAGCATTCAAAATAGGCTTTGTTTTACTTTTTACAAAAGTCTTGAGCCCCTTATTTCTTCATATTTTGCTTCCATGGATCCAGACTTTCCTGTATTTTTAATGTGTTGTTAATGATCAGTTCTAGTTTAACCCATGCAGGTTGATCCATCATTGCATTTCAGTCTGAGGATAAGCATCCCTGACTGGAAAACTGGCCCAAAGTGTGAATTTTGAAAAATTGCAGCACTAAAACATTCCCATTTATTTACTTTAATCTACTCAATATAAATTTACATATACATTTACATTTGTGTTTAGCAGACTTATCCAGACTTATAGCTTATCCAGAGCGACTTCCATGTCCTGATTACAGGGACAGTCCCCCTGAAGCAACTCGGGGTTAAGGGTCTTGCTCAGGGACACAGTGGTGGTAGTGCTGGAGGTGAGTTTGGAACTTGTGGCCTCTTGATCCATAGGTCCGTAGACAAGTACCCACCACTAGACCACCACCACCCATAAACGAGGAGCTCAAAAGTTTTGCACAGTATGCCACTGCACTGTCACCTTTAGACTTTTGGATTTTAGGCAATTGTGTGTGAAGCTGGGTTGATGCATGTGTGAGTGTGTGTGTGTGTGTGTGTGTGTGTATCTGTGTGTGTGTAAGTGTTTGTTGAGGCTGATTTCCACTGTAACTCAATCAGCAGGTCTGGGATCAGCAGGCAGCTGAGTTTCACCTGAACTGTGGGATTGAGTTACGGAGGCTCAGGTCCCCAGCCAGACGCTTCTAGAAGATTCTGTGTTGTTTTTAACTGGGAGCCCAGGACAGAGCTTGGCCAGAACTCGCCTGAGAAACACGCTTAGCCATACAGACTAGAGAGTGTGTACAAACGATGGTAGGAGAAGCTGAATGACTGTCGTCAGCATGAGAGAGATCACCCTGCAGTACTGCTCCATGTGTGTGTGGGAGAAGGTAAGAAACTAGAGGCAGAGAGAAGTTCATATCACTGCATACTGCAATAGACTTAACATGCAGTGTAATAAGGGTTGTGTACAGCAGGGAGGAGTAGAGTAGAGCAGAGTGTATTAAAGTAGAACAACAACCGAAACACAATACTAGACTAGTGTATAGTTGAGTAGAGTGTAGAGGAAAAATTATTTTTATATTCTTGGAAGTACAAGAGTGTAGAGATGATTAAAGTAGAGTGGAATAGATGAGTAATGTAGAGTAGAGTGGAATAGAGGAGAGTAGAGCAGAGAAGAGTTGAGTACTGAATGGATGAGTAGAACTGAGTAGAGTATAGAATAGATGAGTAGAGCAGGGTTGAGTAGTGAATAAATGAGTTGAGTAGAGTAGAATAGAGTAGTGAGTAGATGAGTAGAGTAGGTTTGAGTAGTGAATGGACGAGTAGGGTTGAGTAGTGAATCGATGAGTGGAGTAGAGTTGAGTAGTGAATTCAATGAGTGGAGTACAGTAGGGTTGAGTAGTGACTAGATGAGTAGAGTAGAGTTGAGTAGTGAATGCATGAGTTGGATAGAGTAGGGTTGAGCAGTGAATCAATGAGTGGAGTAGAGTTGAGTAGTGAATAGATGAGCAGAGTAGTGACTAGATGAGTAGAGTAGGGTTGAGTAGTGAATAGATGAGTAGGGTTGAGTAGTGAATCGATGAGTGGAGTAGAGTTGAGTAGTGAATCGATGAGTGGAGTACAGTAGGGTTGAGTAGTGAATAGATGAGTTGAGTAGAGTAGGGTAGAGTAGTGACTAAATGAGTAGAGTAGAACTGAGTAGTGAATGGATGAGTTGGATAGAGTAGGGTTGAGCAGTGAATCAATGAGTGGAGAAGAGTTGAGTAGTGAATGGATGAGCAGAATAGAGTAGGGTTGAGTAGTGAATAGATGAGTTGAGTAGAGTTGGGTAGAGTAGGGTTGAGTAGTGAATGGATGACTAGGGTTGAGTAGTGACTAGATGAGTAGAGTTGAGTAGTGAATGGATGAGTAGAGTAGAGTTGAGTAGTGAATGGATGAGCAGAATAGAGTAGGGTTAAGTAGTGAATAGATGAGTTGAGTAGAGTTGGGTAGAGTAGGGTTGAGTAGTGAATGGATGACTAGGGTTGAGTGGTGACTAGATGAGTAGAGTTGAGTAGTGAATGGATGAGTAGAGTAGAGTTGAGTAGTGAATGGATGAGCAGAATAGAGTAGGGTTGAGTAGTGAATGGATGAGTAGAGTAGAGTTGAGTAGTGAATGGATGAGCAGAATAGAGTAGGGTTGAGTAGTGAATGGATGAGTAGAGTTGAGTAGTGAATAGGTGAGCAGAACTGAATTTAGCAGAATAGTTTAGAGTAGAGTTGAGCTGAATGTAATAGAGTAGTTTAGAACAGTATAGAGTTGAAAATACTAGAGTAGTTCAGAATCATGTAGCGTTGATGTAGAGAAGAGAGTAAGGGAGAGAAGTGTGGAGATGGTTAGAGTAGTGCAGATTTGAGAAGGGAGGAGTTGAGTGCAGTTCATTAGATCAGATATCGGTGGAATGGAATAGAGTTAAGTGGAGCAGAGAAAGTGAAGTGGTGTAAAGTTGAGTTTAATACACATCAGTAGAGTACAATAGTGTAGAAACGTGTACAGCTGCGTAGAGTTCATTAGAACAGTAGATGAAAGCAGAGATAAATCGAAGAGATAGAAGTGGAGTAGTATAGAGTTAAGTAGAGATGAGTTGATTAGAGCAATAGAGCAGAGTTAAGCGGAGCAGAGATGAATGGAGTAGTGTAGAGTTGATTAGAGTTGGAATAGAGTTGATTAGAGCAGATATCCGTGGGAAAGAGTTCAGTGGAGCAGAGTTAAATGGAGTAGTGTAAAGTTGAGTATAATACAGATGTTATGGGTAGAGTTGTGAAGAATAGCAAAGAGTTAAGTAGAGTACAGTGCAGTAGAGTAGTGTAGAGTTGTGAAGTATAGCAAAGAGTTAAGTAGAGTACAGTAGAGTAGTGTAGAGTTGAGTAGAGATGAATAAGCTGGGTTAGAGCAGAGTATATGTTAGCAGAGTTTAATGGAGGGTAGTCTGGGAGAAGTGTAGCTGAATAGAGTAGTGTAGAGATGATTAGAGTACAGACGAGTGGACGTGAGTGTGCAGCGGCGTGTTTATTAGTGTGATAGTCCTAAAGGTTAAGATGTTCACTCCTGTCCTGAAGCTGTATGACTGCAGTCGGGACGGGGGCGTCAGAGACACTATTATAGACGCTGATTCTGGTCTTTGTGAGCGGCGCGTGTGCGTGAGCGGGCCGCACGATGCCGTCTTTGTAACACAAAGGTCAAGGACCGCACTTAATGTGTGTTCGTGTATTCGGTGTGTGTGTGGACCGTGATGTGGAAGGAGAGTGAGTCACACATTGCGTAACCCTCCGCCTGGCTGTGTATGTTCGACACATATATGAGAAAGCTCTTCTGTGTGTCCCTGCATGTTTTTGGCTCTTTGTGGGACCCCGATGCCTCTGTGACGAGCGTTATACCAGCATCTAACTTTTGTGCATTTTTCTCCCAAACACATGAACATTTTGTCAGTGGTGGGGACATTTAGCTGCTCTCTGGGTCAGCAGTGGCCTAGTGGGTCTGAATCCCGGACCAGTAGGTGGTCCTGAGGTTCCCTTGAGCAAGGTACCGTCCCTATCACTGCTCCCTGGGTGCTGGATATGGCTGCCCACCGCTTCACGGTGTGTGTACGGGTTAGTTGCAGGTAGCGACCAGGATCAGAAAGTCATGAGTTCGAATCCCAGTAGGTCGCCCTCAGCTTCTTTTGAGTGAGGTACCGTCCCCATTACTGCTCCCCGGGTGCTGGATGTGGCTGCCCATTGCTGAACGGTGTTTGCTGGTTTAAGGTAGAGGATGCCTTTGGTTGTGGTTCACTGTGTGCTGCGTTGTGTTCACAAAGCTTTGATTGGTGGCCTACACAGATCTTGTGCGTCCCCACGAAGATAGGAATACAAGCTTTTGAGCATGCCCAGACAGTATTCATAAGTAGCTGATGAAAAACACATGTGTCAGTGGGACTGGATTACAGATCTTATATCAATGAAGGGGGAGAAAAACACCCTTTACCTCGGGCCTGTGACTGAGCTCCTCACACGACACTGAGATCTGTCACCAGCCAGCAGCAGGACGCGAGACGTTTATGTCTGCAAAATATTCTGAGGGACTTTTAAAGTGCACACATACACCAGAGGCACAATCATCTCACAGCCAGAAGGTTCTGGGTTCGATTCCCAGCTGGTTTCTCTCTGTCAGGAATGCGTCTGGCTGGTTTCTTCCAAGAAAATAGCTTTCATTCCAGTCTGAAGACATGTCAGGTGGACTGGAGATGCTAAGTTGACTCCTTTGTGTGTGAGTGTGTGTGTGTGTGTGTGTGTGTGTGTGTGTGTGTGTGTGTGTGTGTATTGTTTTAAGTGAACAAAAAAACCCATTCGGTTTATCCTGTGGCAGGCTGAGTGTCTTCAGGAAGCTCTTGGTTTTAATTGTGTGTGTTTCCGTCTTTGCTTTCGGCTCTTTTGCATCGGTGTGTCCCCCCAACACACACTTGCGTGCACACACACATACACACACGCACACGCACACACACACAAACTTTTTCATTACTGCAAGTCTCCTCCGGATATTTGAGAGACAGTCTTTAGCCTGTTTGTGTGTGTGTGTGTGTGTGTGTGTGTGTGTGTGTGTGTGTGTGTGTGTGTGTAATGGTTGCTATGCATGTTCCTGTCTGTACCATCAAGACAAAGAGAGAGAGAAAATGAAAACGAGCCCATTAGAGAGCAGCAGAAAGAGAGAGGGAAATGGGAAGAAAGAG